>JAZGTH010000080.1:1432500-1965000 GCA_036877525.1 Chromobotia macracanthus | reverse complement strand
TCTCTCTCTCTCTCTGTCTCCTCTCTCTCTCTGTCTCTCTCTCTCTCTCTCTCTGTCTCTATCTCTGTTTCTCTCTCTGTCTCTCTCTCTCTCTGTCTCTCTCCATAAGCGGTTTTGACCAGAATGAGGTTCTGGTACACGGGTGTCAGGGGCTTTTCATCTGTCATTTCTCGAGACATTTTCTTTCGTTTCTCAAGTCTGCATTAAAATTGCATTTAATCGTTCATCTTCCATATTCCCTTTGTGTTCATAATCAATATTAGTGGCTACTGTAAATTATCATTAGACACTGTTTTATGGTCAAATGCATACTTTTGTATAATGACCGCCCACAGTGTATAACTGACTGGTTATGTCAGGAAAGTGATTCATTATATGTTTGTGCTAGTTTTTTGTCTCTCAGATCACTCCACAGTTTATTGATTAATGCATTTTTGTAAGAAATAATGTCAAGTCATATGCTAAATAGCTGTAGTAGATTGTCTGTGAATAAGGTCACTGTCAGCTGTTTGCCATAATTAATATTTTGTTGGTTCTCTCTTACCGTTATTAGTGCGCACTAATAATCTAGTGCACTACTGTGTATACAATAAACGTGTACAGCAGTGTTTATAGCCGTTGTTGGCAGTAGCATGCTGTGACAGTGTGATAGCGTTGTAAAATTTGAGTTTTGTTTTATATTATTATTATTGTACAGCATTACAGCTACATTTAGGCGTGTAATTTAGAGTTGCCGTCATTCGTTTGGCTCTGCAGTTTGAAAGCTTTTAAGCCAGCGCGTTATACTCCCGACACCTGCGTGAGGCGAGTTTTCAAACAGTGTGGATGAAATAAAATGGTCGGTATTTGAAGGAGGCATTACATCTGACGCGCTCTTTGAAACAAGGTTTTAGAAGCTCAGAGACATCACACTCAAAGCGGAGGTAATTACAACACTCAGGTCCCTGTTGAAACGCCCAAACTAGTTAGCGGACGTTCGTGTCCTCAGATAGCGCTCGCCCAGAAAATATTCCCGCGTATACCTCGTTAATACAAGTGGCAGATTGCTCGATTTCAAATGCTGTTGTTGAGCTTTTCGGGAAAGCGTGGGTTAGTCCACTCATGCTTATGTTGTTATTGTTTGCTGATGTGTGATCTGCATTTAAATGATTAAATTAAATGTAAAAATTTTTCACGGGTCACCATGACTGTCACGTTATAAACTCAGAGAAGGTATAAACCGAATAATGAGATTTAAAAAGTTTGGGTTTACAGGCTTTCTTTAAGGTTAAAGTGAATATTTGCCTTAAAGCTGCAATCCGTAACTGATTGGGATTGAGCTGTCGTGTCCAATGTCTTGGGAAATGTCAGTTTGGACTCTTTTCATTTTAACGTAATGTATGGATTGCAGCTTTAATTGTCTTGTCTGTTGTTCACAAAGCAAGTTGAAATTGTCCACTGGGGTGTCCATGTATTTTAGCCGTAATGTAGGACAATAATCCTAAAACATGGTTAATTAAAAATACATTAAACATAAAAGAAAGATCTTTAAGAAGTTGCCACTGTTTCTCTATTGATTCAGTCCATCTCAAATGCTTCAGTCTCTGCATGTGATCTCGGATTGACCGGATGATATTGAGATCAGGGCTCAACACCATCTGTTGAAGGGCGCCTGGTTTTTCTGTAGATAATTCTTCTCGACTACAATCTAAGATTGATATTTCACACTGAAGCAGATGATATCAAATAATTGAGTATTAAAATAAAGAGTATTAATGTTAATTAAAATATAAATATGTTGAGTATTTCTGAGTATAAGTTCATAAGTGCACTGTGTGTTTGGATGCATCTGTTTTTTTCATGTGCACTGGGATACGGAGAACAGTTTGACTCACAGGTGATGTTTAATGTATCAGTGCAAAGGGCCTGCAGGTCGCGCATCAATATTTTCAGAGCGTTGCGTTAATGCAGTTTCATTATTCCGACATGCAGCTGAATTCTGTCAGATGTGAACGCTCTTTATTGTCACTTTATTTGTTCTACTTTGTAACAGAATTGTGAAATGTACCCAGTGCCTCTTATAAAACTGGCAGTAAAAATACAATTTAAATTTAATAATCCTTATAACTAGATGGGGAGGTCTTTGATTTCATCTTTTCATGTACAGAGTGTGAGATGAAACAAATGTGTCTTGTTTATTCTGTGATATCCTATAAATAGGAGAATGAAGATTTTTTTCTACAACAAAGCTTGTAAGTGATGTACAAAAGACAGCTTTTTGGACTACAGTAGATAAGACATGTTCCCAGATTCATATTAAAAACATTTAAAAAATGGCCATATTCCTAACCATACCTCTTATATTAGAAAGAAAATTAGAGGTTCCTAAGAAAGTGGTTTGGTACTCAATTTATATGCAACTCTCAAATCTGATTGGCTGATAGGAAAGCTGATCCTGGAACACTTTGCTTGAATAATCATCCTAAGCTTCTTATAAGAGTCAAATAAATTAACCAATCAGAATCTGATCTCTCGCCTTTATGATAAGCAGTGATGTTCTGTACTGTAAGGTTAGGTTGAGGGATAGAACTGGATAATATGTGAAGTCTGTGAAGGGTGTGGCCTGTTTGATTTGCATATTTATGAACTGTGCCCATATAGTAGAAATGAATTCGAAATTAATGTCATTAACCAGGTGAAAATTCTCGTACCCTAACCCTAACACAAAGTCTACCACCGTTTTGTAAGTCAAGGTATTTCAGTACTGTTAGTAATCGTAAATGATCAGAGTCTTATTCAGTGTTGTGTTGAAATATTAAGTATTCAGTATATGAAAATAGTATATTAACATTAAACTGCACCGCAGTTGAATACCGTGAAATCGTTGAATAATGCAGCGATATTCACAGTGAAATATTTGCTTTGACTGTTAAATTAAAAGTTTATCTTTTGAATATGAGCCTCAGTCTAAATGATGTTTATTTTCTTTGCTTTGCTGCTCCTCCCCAGTGTATTTTGTGATGACATGATAAATGCCATTGGAAGGTACAATGCAAAGATTATTCAGTATTTGTGGAAAAAGCTTTAATTATACATCACGCTAAAAATCTCAGTAAATGATGTCTGCTGATCAAATTTAGTGGTAAAGTTGCAATCTATAACATTTTTGCTTAAAAATAAACAAAAATCAGTTATATAAGTTTATATAATAAATTCATCAAGTTATTATGTAAGTTATATACATTTATATATTAAATTCATCAAGTTATTATGTAAGTTATATAAGTTTATAATATGAACTTGCATAAATTATATATGTTCATATTATCTGACTTTTTTTGTGTTGTCTTTTTTTTAGCTTTTGTGAATTTGGTGTGACATGCTGTTGAGATGCTATTCCATCTAAAATGTTATTTTGGTTAAAAATAAACAAAAATCAGTTTCGAGCAAGTTCATAACAGATCAGCTTTCAAAACAGTCTCCTTACCGTACCCCTGATTCGCTACTAAGTTTATAATAATGATTTATAATTAATAAAGTAACCTGCAATTCTACGTTTCAAACAGAGATGGTGCTAGAGAAGCAAAAGTTATGGATTGCAGCTTTAATAATAATAATACCAGTAATATTTACCTGTGCAGTAACATGCTTGAAGCAGAGCACATCTGCCTTAAACATTCGCCACAGTCATGTGACTCAATCCTTATCAGTTGAAGGAAGATCAAAAAGTCTGCAATATGTTTCCTCAGAGCTTTCACATGCCCCTGTTGCTATTTATATACATATTTATTTTTTACCTGAGGCAGCGATGTAAGATTACCATGTCAAACTTGTATGAGTCTGGCTTCAATCTCAGCTTCATAACCATGCTACAACGATAAACTGTGACAGCAGAATCCTTTCGCTTTTCTAATCCACAGAGCCGAGGTTGAAATCTTACTTAAAGATCAGCAACAGTGGCATCGCTGCCTTCGATAAGAACGAACGACTCTGCAAGTTATAGCTCAGGATGTTGCAGCTGTGTACGACAGGAGGCCAAATAAATAAAAACGCTTTTGCCCAGGTCGACCCCAGAGGAATAACACGGCTGCAATTTAAATCAAACCGTCGTTTCTGGCTCCGATGGCCGCCATGATGGATTGTGTCGTAATGTTCTCAGTTATTCAGAATCTTCTATTAAAGCAATTAACGATAACAGTCAAACAGAAAGGTCTTGTTTCTCAGGAAATATCCAATGTTTATTTGAATGGCTTCTGAAGGGAGAATCCTAAATTTTATTTTTGCATTTTGTTTAGTTTTTTCTTTCTAAATGGAAAAAGCTTTGCCAAGAAACCCATTTACCAGAAAAGAGATAAAAAGAAATTAACTTTTGCAGAGCTAGAATTGCTTAAAAACATGTCTTGCAAGATAAGTCCCTGTTCTTTAACTTTGTATTTGTGTGTTTTGTGGATTTGTATTGTGTTAGTTTTTGTGAATGTGGCGTGCCATGCTCTATTTAATCTAAAACACATTTAAAACCGCATTATTATGAGTAGATGTTTTATGACCTTGTGTTAATTAAGAGACTACATTGAATATGTGTACTTTAAAACTTCACTTTGTGACACTGCAGGACCACTTAAAATGAGCCAGCGAGAATGATTTTTTTCTACATTTTAAGTTCCTTTGTGAAGAATAGAATGGGGAACAGGTCTGAGATATGTCTGCCTGATAGAAATAGGTTTTGCTTGACAAGAATGCAAATTAAAGGGAATGCTGCCCAAGACGGACATTAATACCGGATATAAACGGGGCCTATTTGATATATAAATTATCCTGAGTTTCATTTAGCATCAGCAATGTTGAGAAGTGAAGTCCTCGCCAAAGTTGCCTTGTGCTAAATACCTGCTGATGAGCAGGAAACAAGGAAGGGGGGGTCCTTCCTCCATACAGTTCACTGCAAAATCACCAAACCTGCTGGCTGCGCACACTTGCACGGAAATCAGGGTCTCCGAGGTGCCATGAAAAGCCGGAGGAACCTGTCAGTTCTCATAAAACCCAGCTCTGGAGAGGTGTAACTCCGCTCAGGAGCGCCCGGGCTGAAGCGGCCTCGCCGAATTTTGATGGGCAGCCAGAGTCTCGATTGTGTGTGACTAGCTGCTGACTGGCATTGTGCAAAGCAGAAACACCAATGATGTTCCTATTTGTGCTACAATTACCCAGTCTAGCGTTTTGAGAGAAGGCCAAGTTTCCTCACCATCTTCTCAGGGCGCTCTGAATAATGCACTGAACAACACTTCATTAATGGAGACAAAATCTCTCCGTTATCAAAGCGAATTTGTAACAAGGCAACAAGCAATTAGCTCGTTTACACAGAGTCCCCGGTAATGATTCTCATGAAAAATGGACCAATCACATGCAATGTCTTTCATTCAAGCTTTGCCTCGTTGACGGTGCCTCGTTATTGATACAGCACGTCAGCTGACTTGAGATCAGTGGAACTTAGCGGGTGAAACATTCACTGATGAAAACATATAGCTTGTAGCCAGACCTCATGCACTCAGCGGAGTGTGAGAACAAATTGGTCAGCATGATCTCATGTTGTGTCTAATAGTCAGCAGGCTAGCGAGGCATCTTCTGTAATAAATGCTTGTCCTTCGTGATCTTTGCAGGCTAAGCGATACCACAGATAATCTGCTGCCAACCCGTTCTTCTAATGTCTCTGCTATATTCAGATATATAGCTTTTAATATGCCTCTTTTTGCAGGGCGGCTCACATGATCGTTACATCGATGCCTCTATTGGAACCATCTAGAAAAGACTAATGTAAGCCAAGGGCGGACATTATACGTTCGGATATTTGTATTTGAACAATCTCATTACTGTAGTGCTACCCATTTGCATTTGATTACAGCAACAAAACAGCCCTTCGAACCCGCATCGAACACATACGCTCATTTAGCCAAACAATGCGAATCGCATGTCAAAAGTTGAAAGGAGATAGTTTCGTCAAATGCAGCGCAACATCAAGCGCGTGATTAAAGTTGCGCAGTATGTGCGGGAGATACATATAGCGAGCTGCTAACGTGGGAAGAGTGACATGTTTCCCTCTCTTCCCAACCCCCCCCCCCCCTTCCTAATGTTACAGAGAGCAGGAAAAAAAGGAAAAATATCATCATAAAAGCCCTGGCAGCAGCTCAGAGCTGTAGGAGAGGATACCTGGTGGTAAATAATTCAAAGCTATGCTGTGCATGTTTAAGTGCGGCGGAATAAAAGGAAACTGCGTGTGTGTTAGTCTGCACTGGGGAGCTCTGTGGGACTGCTTCAATCAGATAGAAAAAATAACACTTCTTATTCTCGCTCTCTCCCTGTTTCTTTTAGCTTTGGAGTTTGCTTTCGCAGGCCCTCCCTCAGCTCCCTCTCTCACGACAGCCCACTGGCACCCTCAGGGCAGAGGGTGAGGGGAGACGGGGGTGTGTTTTTGAAGGGGATGATGCTTCTGTCCCCCCGTTATCATATCCTGAGAATCATGGCTCTTGATCTTCATCTCACAGTCAGGTTTATCTGGCTGGCCCTGGAAAGCACAGGGTTCCACACGTCACCTCTGCATGAAGCTGAAACACTGAGACTCCAGATTAGAGCGGGCTGCCGGTTAGCTTTATCTCCATGGTGTCCCAATGCAGTGAAATTGGCTCCAGAGGGTGAGGGAGAGGAATGCCAGAAGGTGTTGAGCAGGAATAAAAAGTGTGCAAGAGGAATTCTGTTTATCTCAGGCTGGCTTTGGGATTGACAATAAAGAAAGAAAGATCAGAATTCTCATTGGTCTTTCACAGGGCAGCCTGGATTGGTTCCAATGGAGTGCTCGTTTTATTGAGGAACAAAACACTTTTTGAAGATCTTTTTTGTGTGGTTTACAGGTATTATCCCTCACATAGTGTTGGGGTAAGGAGGGCTGAGTCTGGAAAGGGTTTTTAGATGGATCAATGCGCTCATGTAGTTGCTGTTTGAATCGCGTGTCAATGATCAGTGCATACTTGCTTCCTTTGAATTGTGGGGACGGGAGGAGATGGGTTGATGGGTTTGCGAACCGTCAGGAATGAAATGTCACTGTGCTCTTGAATGGTTGTACAGCCATTACGTTTGGTGTGACACAGTGTTGACACTTACAAATGATACTGTGTGTTTGCATTTAGGTTGATTTAGGTCAACTGTTGAAATAAAGATCTCGCATATGGAATTCTATCACCATTAGTGGTTCAATTTGAAAGAACAGGAGGTGCATTTGTGTGAAAATGCTTGTAAACCTCCAGTAGCATTTTAAAATGTATGAAAAGATTAAGAATCAATAATTAAGAATCAATTTGTATTCTTGTCTGTGCAATCATCACCATAATTCCAGTCTGTTGATGTGATTGTTGAGTTTGTTTTAAGTAATGGTTGCTAGGGTATTTCTAGGTGGTCCAAAAGCCCACCCATGGGTCTATTTTATTCTGGTCCCTTGATATGGATGATGTCTCTCCTTTGATGTGAGTCTATAGGATAGCACACCTGTGCTCAGCAGTTCACACAATTAAAGGTTTTATGTTCAGTAGAACAAATGTTCTTGGATGAGTTTAATTAGCGTTTAAAAATGTGATGGTAATTATGAGCAGTAGTAATAATGATGCTTGTCTTAATAAAGCTATTTAGGGTGAACTGAAATGAACTGGCTGTTCAAAGTCCAAACTTTTCGAACTCTACAACAACCTCAAGATCAAGGGAAAAATCCCATCTGCAGTTCAGCTTAGAGAACTGATTTTTCTGTTCCCCTCTTTTTTCACCTTTTTGATTTACCTGACACTGAATTTCTGTCTTTTTCAACTCGTCTCTAACCTTCACACAATGTCCCCCTCGTGGTTTTCACTTTCCAAGATTTCACATCTTCATCCAGCCTTGGTGTGTGATTGGCAGCTTTTATTATCTGTGGATCTTCACCATGCGTTCTCTCCAGCTAGGCTCAGAGAACTCGCATAGTTCCTGATATCTTCTCAAGCCTGCGGCCAGCGTCAAGGCAGAGGAGCTAAAGCCGACGCTGGGGCATGGCTTTCTTATCTCCCTCATTTTCAACAAGAATTCAAAATCCTTCCACATCTCGGAGTTAATTGCCGTAGGACAATAAATTGCAGAGACCCAATCTCCATTTAGCCCTTAACACCAAGAAGGAAAAAACACACAGGCTGTTTTAGACATGTTGTTGTTGGTATTATTAATACATGCCAGGAGCTCCAGATTCCGTCACACGTGCAGGAATGTATAAGCAACCTGCATTTTAAAGCTTTCATGCTGACCCACTTTCAGAAGATACCCATTTGGATGCTGCAGTACATTGAATATGCCTGGTAGTAGACAGGACAACCTTTTCAGGAAAAAAAAAGTTTACGATCTAGACCAGTGGATATCAACCTTTTCAGAACAAGGTAACGATCTAGACCAGTGTATCTCAATCTTTTCAGAAAAAGTTCTATCTAGACCAGTGGATCTCAACCTTTTTGACTTTAAGTCCCCCACATGCCTAGAGCTTGGCATAACTTGAAAGACGTATATTTGTTATAAAAACAACCATACGTTATGAAATATTTTGAGTTTTAGTTGTTTTGTCTTATTTTAAATTATTATAAGTGATCTTAAGGCTCCTTGGAAGTTTGTTGAGGCCCTCTATTGGGCCTCGGCCCCCTGGTTGAGAAACACTGATCTAGACTGCCCAAAACTGTGTAACAGTAAAAATCTTCATTTGTTTTTTACAATATGCAAAATTTTGTGATGGAAGAAGTGTAGTGTAAATCTTTCTGGCTCTAATTTGTTCCCTACATGCTAGCATGCTTCGTCTTGGCATACGGATTGCTTCTTAAATTTCATAGGCAGTTTAAAGCAGTAGGATGTCAAGCGTGTTAGCTGATGGAATTAATGCTATAGTGTGAGATCTTTTCTTGAGCGTGGGAGTACGTGAGAAATCCTGTGACATCCAACGGTGATAATTAGTAGAGAAACAGTCTCTGTGTGTATAATGCTGACCTTAATTACATGTTAACAATGTTGCCTTAAGGAAGACCCTGTCTCAGCTGAATCGGCCTGGTCCCTGCGTACAATACTGTTGTGTGGTCTGATTGGCTGGGCTGAGATATTTAACAGGAAGTAGGCCAATTGAGATTATTATAAGTGTGCATGAGCTTATGTGTCGCTGATAATCATGTTTTTAAGATGCATTTAAATCTTTTGATGTCGATGTGACACCATCTCCATTTTAATAGGGTGGATTTTGTTTTAATACTATTAGAAGATACATCTGATTGAATTATCAAATTTAATTTTTTAGGCTGATTTGAAGATTTGAGGACTTCAAAACATCGCAATCTTTCGCAAGATGTTTTGAATCTTCTTTAGAATCGCAAATGTGCACATAAACTTTTGTTGACTTCCGAACTAGCGAACTTCCACCTTGTCCCTCATTGTCTTCCGATTCTCCTCTGCCTCCTTTGGGTTCTAATTAACGTTGGACAGGAACTTTTCCCTTATGCCATAGTGGCAACACCATGTCTGTGTTTCTTCTCCCATGGTAGAATTTCAAGACACGTTCAATTCCTGATCCAGACATATAGTGTCTGTGTCCCACAGTATTCTGGCTTTCCGATTTGGGAGTTCAGAGTGTGCATTTTTAAGCCAGGCAAAATACACAAATTGATGCAATTTTTTAAAAGCTCCAGAAAAACACCCACATGGCTGTTTTAGAGCTCTAAGGCATCTCTACTCCAATGCCTATTTGGCTCTGTGATGTATTTGTAAGAAATGTAAGTTATTGTTATTAGTGGCGGTTGCTATGGCAACCATCACTATCACAGTTGCTCATATTTGGTTGGGTATTTAAAAAAAATCAAGTCTAATAATTAAACTTTGTCATTCATTTGATTTGTAGGCATGGATGATACAGGCATGACATAGGAGAGATTCACTGTTGCTGTTACATGCAGTTTGACTTAAAACAGACAATAAAAAGCCCCAATGCTTCCATTTACAATACCTTAGCAACTGCATAGCAACACGTCTTCTTCATAAAATGTAGAAATCTAGTTTGGGATTGTAGAGTGTAGTGTGTACCCAAAGCAGATCCACAGGTTTAGTCTCTGCTAGTAAACGTCTGATTCTTTTAAAGACTGCAGCTTTACAGACATCACAGAGGTATTTATTTACCAGATTCTTCATATTTATCTCCTTCTGTAACATGGCAGTGGTCCCATCATTTGTTCATTTACATATATTCATAGGCAGATGCTTTTATCCAAAATACCTTACGGTGCATTCAAATGACATGTTTTCAAAGTGTACTGTGCCATTGCTAGTACCATGCTTTACCAGTTAAGCTACTAATCGGGCTAATGCAGACTCAGTGTAAAGACTACAGTACCTATCAGTGTTTATGGGTGTTTTTTATATTTGCTAAACAGTCCTATATTCTGCGGTCATGAAACACACTGTGTTAAAACTGTCTGTGCTAGAAATGTTTAATCAGATTATGAAAGCATGGATCTGAATGGTAACTGGTGTTATATAAAGCTACTTAACTATTCAGTCCCCATGTGAGTGTGTGTGTGTGTGTAGTGTGTGTGTGTGTGTGTGTGTGTGTGTGTGTGTGTGTGTGTGTGGCTGCACTACACTTAAATGGGGAGGGGCCACCAGGCTCCAGGCTTCTGAATTACCATTAGACATTATGACCTGCACCCTACAGACAAATGTAAAGTCATTTGTCCTTTGTAGGGTATTCTGCATTTGAACGTGCTTTGGAAAGGCTGTGCCTCTTACTGGCTGTTTACAAATAATAGTGCCAGAGAATTATGCCACATTAATGCCTTGGTATAAAAATCTGTAACCCTGAGGATGGAAAAGAGAATAATAATTTTTTTTTTTTGCAGTGTCCTCTGTAGTGTTTGTCTGGTTCATGCTAATACATTTTTTGATATCCTTTGGGGTTTAATTTTTCGTTGAGTCTTAGAAATGTTGTACTGTAGAAGTTGAGAGAGAGTTTTGTTGCTTTGATGTCCAAAAAGCTGTTTGAAGCCAAACTGCTGAATGGAGGTCAGTTTATTTTGCTGAGACAACAATTTGAAATGTTTCACCGGAACTTGACATTTGTAAATGTATTCATAAACAAATGTTTAGCGGATAATACATTCTGTTACCATCTGTGCGTTAAACGCGCTACAACCGAAGGACATAGAGAAGCAAAGAATGCAGGGTGATTGACAGAGATGTTCTTGAAATCGCAGATGTTTCTGATTCTGAAACAGGGATTCAGGCCTTATCTTGGGTCTTTTGACTATAGGGCCATTGAGTAACCACCTGGAAACCACTCAGACCACATCTGGAATTGCATGGCAACACCCTGGTAACCCTCATAGCAACCTCATAGCAACACACTAACAACTGGCACCCTCATGGCACCCATCCACCCAATATTTAGTTTTATACCATCTGCTTAGCAGGACTTCAGAGGACTTCAATTTACTGCTGAATTACAGTGTACAGGAGAAATGTAGATTTTGTTTACTTTTATTAAAAGCACATTCTTTAACACACACACAAAACATTCCTCCCTCTCAAATATATTTGAGATGTTTTTGTTTTCACCCACCAGACGTCTCTCTTCTCAGATCACTCTTTGTTCAGATGAAAGGCTTCTGTCTGTTCTGATTATCTTCAAGCCAGACATAAAGGGGTGTTGGGTGGGTGTTAAGGGGGGTTGTGGCGGGGGGGTGAATAAAATGGAGAGAGAATGAAAGTGAAAGTATGAGTAATGCTCTAGAAAGCCTGGAATTAAACTGCTTAATTATGCATCTTTCATACATTAATCTTTCATGATTTGGGAACTAACATTGTCAATTCAACAACGCTTCCAAACACGGGAATACCGGAATACCAGAGAGCCGGCTTAAAATAAAATAGGAAAGGACAAGAAAGGCAAATACACAGAACACACATCCCGAGGAAGCCAAAAAACTCATTCTTCCCTGTTTATGTTGCTACTACAGTTACTGTTGTTAAACCGCTTCCTCTGCATCTCTCTCGCTCTCTCGCACTCTCTCTCCTTCTCCATTGTCATTAACTATGTAATGGCATGTGATGTTTTGGGCTGTTTGTTGGCTATAATTACCTGTTGAAAAGTTAATGCACAGCGGCAGGAGGCGGAGCAGGAAACAGTGAGCTAAATGGGGCTGAAAGATCTCTGACCGCGACCGCTGAAGTGCAACGGGTGATCCCGTGCAAGTTTGTGTGTTGCAGGTTGGGTTCGGTTCATGGTTATACCTTGATCTTCACATTGAATATCCCGCTGTGTTGGTTGATCACTTCTTTTTGCATTTGATGGCATCTAATATCAACATGTACTATAACAGTGTCACAAAGGTCATGATAGCATACTTCCACTATGTGTGTTAAAGAGTCCAAGAAATGGTTTGATGATCTGCTATGAAAGCATCTTTTCATAATGAAACGGGCAGTGGGGGCAGGATATACATTGCAGAAAAGGCTGATCTTTTTTAAAAAAAGCTAGTTAGTCTTTTATTTGGTTTTTAGTCGTTTGTTTAAGACATTCCAGCTAACAGGGAATGTTCTCAAAACATTGGTTAACATTCTCTAAAAGTTTTCTCAGAGTTATTAAAAAACCTTCTTGCAGTAATTTTAGTAGAATAGTGTCTTATATAATAATGCTATATCATGTATTAAAAGCGATATTCCTGCGTTGCGTTGTTAGTGGAATATTTTCAAAACGATGTCTTACAATCAAGCAGTATTATTAATACAACATCTAAAAAAACTAGATGATTTGTTACTTAATGGAAATGTTATGGAAACGTTCTTACAACCCAGACTTGTTAGCTGGGATGAGACATTTGGCCACTTGCTCTTACTACAGTTATTCTTGTGCTGGCGTTTTATTGGACAGAAATGTGTATATGCCTCTGCACACAAAATGAGTCACCAGCATATTTACACAATTTTCCTGGAAGGAAAAACTGTGAATTTTTTAATGCGTATCTGTAAATCTGTTAAAAGTTTATTTTGTAAACTTTAAGGAGTATGATTGCAAATATATGGCCTCCTAAAAAAGCATGGGCCTAATGCTACAAAACTTTTTTGATTTAATGACATCTTAAAGAGAAGATTTTAAGAAGATTTTATTTGGTAGAACAGTCTTGTTTTTTTGGACATTCATGAGTGATTTTATATTCTTGCACATTTCAGTAGTTCACAGATCAAGTCTTGTGAGGCGTACAATCGATAAGACGCTTTCTGAAACATTCGTGTATACGGCAGGGTAAACATTTCACTAAGCTTGGCAGCTCTGGACGGACTTCTGCGTATGTGGTGCCCTCCTCCAGACAGCTCTTCTTCCATAAACGCACTCGGTGCCTCTTGGAGATTGGGCGTTTTTTGACCCTGTGTCATGTCCCTGCTGCAGGAGGGCATTCCGACCGTCCTGCCAGGGCAGCATGGGGTTTCGCAGCATGCCTGTTTCCGGATCTCTCCAAAACAAAGACCCTGACTGGGGCCAAGACCTGCCGCTGCTTCTCTGAGCCCCTGCCATGAGCAGGCATACAATAAACACACTCTCAGACATATACATTGGGACGACAGCGGGTCCCTCTGGGCCCTTTTGGCCCAGCATATGACGGTACCCAACAATAGCCTTCAGAAGATGCCCGTGGTCCAAGCCAAACAGATGGGCAGACCGGAGTGGATTTGGATGGGCGAGGTGCTCGCCCGCAGCGCCAGCTTAAGACCCAGGGCTGTCAGAGGAGTGTATGGAGATAAATGAACACGGTAAGGGGCAAAACACAGGGCAGTGCCAGGGTCTAGGAACAGCTTGCAGGGGGAACAGGCTTGAGAGAGGGGCGGCACACCCTAAAGAGACAAGGGGCGATCTGGATGCCCACCAAGACTAATCCTCAACCTGAGGGCAGGGAGATGGGAGTGCCTTAGGTAAGAAAAAATGATAAATGGGTGACATAGTGGAAGATTAGAGCTCTATGGATGGGCAAACAAATACCAGCTATTGAACATCATAAAAAAGAGGTAAACATCAGTGCAGCCCGCTTGAGTTTGGTTCAGTTTTGTTGCATGGATGCATTCATTTAATACAGAGTTTTGAAGATCATAAAATTGATGGTTAAGGCCTTGAATTTTACATTGATTGTATTGTGAGAAGAAAAAACAAAATGACAGGTGACAGAATGTCTTGCATGCATACAGGAATGCATAGTTTCAGAAACTGTGAAGCGGTTTGCAGAATGCAGCATTCTGTCCTGTGTTGAAGTATTAAAGGAACGTAGGCAATCTTTTCTAGAAACATTTTTATGTTTGTTGAAAGTCTCTAAAGTGGTGTCTATTTGTCCAATCATTACATTCAGTCCAAATGCAATGATAGGTTGTCCTACTTGCCTGTTAAACTATGTATTTGCATACCATCACTCACTATTGGAGGAGGCATGGCTGGATCTTATGATTTCAAAGCTAAGGAAATTCAAAGCTCCAAAATCTTACTTTTTAATGGCATTTTGGTTTTGTTAATATACATCCTGGCAAACAATTGCTATTGTTAGTTGGTGGCAGATGATATTATAGAGAATGGACCTTCTTTTCTAGCATTTCAGCAGACAAAAAATGATTGGCGTATACACCAATGTGAAAATTCAGAGAAACTGATTCTAAGATAAATATGTCAGAGAGAAACACTGTAAACTGTAAATGTGTGTATCTGCTAAACATAAACGTGCTGACAGGAGCCACTTTGCATGAATGCATTTAATTGGAGTATTGCTAATCATAAAACATTGTTTGTCAACTGTAAACAGCCGACTGGACTACTGTTTATTACATTGAAAGATTAGGCTGTTGCATTTATTATTAATAACACAGTTAATTATTGATTAAGCACTAATATAAAGCACAGCATTACCTGAGACCTGAGTGCATTGTAGTGATTGTTACCATTAAAACGAGTTTTAGGCACAATGTGAAACAAACTTATTAACAGTGGAAAAATCATGAATTGTACAGTTGTGCATCATTATACGGCCTTGTTTTATGATTTATTAAACCAACAATGAAAATTGATGAGGTAGTTTTAGTCAATAGATACTTTGACTGCCGACTGTTCTCCTCCGATGTGGGTGTGAGTGGGTGAGTGTGTGTGTGTGTGTGTGTGTGTGTGTGTGTGTGTGTGTGTGTGTGTGGTGTGTGTGTGAGTGTGTGTGGGTGAGTGTGTGTGTGTGTGTGTGTGGTGTGTGTGTGAGTGAGTGTATGTGAGTGAGTGAGTGTGTGTGTGTGTGTGTGTGTGTGAGTGTGTGCGGGTGTGTGTGTTTGGGTTTGTGTGTGTGTGTGTGTGTGTTCTCACATGAACAGAATCAGCTGAAGTGAGCAGGTCAGGGATTGTTCCCCTTGAAATGCTCCCAGGATGCTGACTCTGACAGACCTGTGATTAGCTTTCCGCTGGCAATGAGAGGTAATCTAAGGAGCAGAGGGTACCGCGGCCACATCGTTACAAGCACACACACACAAAGATACATTTACGCCCATCCGCCAACCCCCGTACTTACCTGCATCAATATTCAACACTTGAGCACAAATACATGCTGCTAGACTCACACTTAATGACACTTTTTCAATTACAGGCTAAACTTAATGCGCGCACACGTGAACACTCACCCTGAATGGCATAATGATTCTGAGTGTGCTACAGTGGACGGAATGCTTAGGGTGAGTAATTTAAGAGCCACCAGTATGGATCAAACTGGGGTCGTGGGGAGACCCAGAAGGGTGTCCGTTATTAAGCAGGAGGACACTTCAGGAGTCCAAAGAGCTAAAATGGAGGCCTTGCTGTGACATCACTAAGAGACAGACAGATGGAGAGTCGAGGGAAGGTTGATTGTAAAATTTTAATGAATCCTGTAGATGTGTTCTGATCACAGGGCATGGGTCCTGTGCTCTAACTTCCTGCCTTAAGAATATGTTTAAGTCAAATTCACTACAATTACATTACAATCTCTAGGAGGAAGTGACATCACTTGTAGTTGAAAGTAGATTTCTGAGAAAATGTGGGTATGATTGTCACAGGTTTAAGAAACCATCATGTTACTAATTTGACAAGACTGTTCCTTTATTGATTTGTAATCTGTTTACCTCTGTCAGTTGAAATAAGTTAAAGCCAAAAACTGAAGTTATAGTACTGTGTAGTTTAACAAACTTAGATGACTGTATTATACAGTATAAACATTACACTCGCAAACACAGCTTTGCATTCAGCTGGCGTCCACACCCTGAAAACTACACACCCGGAGTGCCACTCACCCATGCGGGGGCTTACCTGGAATTGAATTTGTCTTGCGTGACGCTCTGATCGCTCTCCCCCAGCCACCCCTTGTCTCACACGTCTGCCTGGACATTAGGCGTAATGAAAGCCAAACGTCACCTGTCAGAGAGAGTTGGAAATGACGCAGATCAACTGATCCTGCCTCCCTGTTAAACGTTGTCACGCTTCACACTTCATTATAGCTTTGAAGCGTAACCCACCGCCTCGCTGAATGCAAATGCCGCCCGCCCGGTCTGCTGCGCTGCAGCGATCCGGAAGGAGACGGAGGAAGCAGGCAGATGTTGAGCAGGGATCATTAGGGACCAGGCTGAACCCGGGCTGTACGGCATGCCAAATCAGGAAGATGCTATCTGAGGACAGGCCTTTATAACGGCGGGCATATTTTGACATACTTGATGTGTCTTGATGTCTAACCATCAACAAAATGGCCAGACGTCTCCCATCAGAACACGAAATAGCTCTATTGAGACAAAATGATTGTAGGACTGTGTTCAAAGCTTTCACACCAATGTCTCTACTTTAAGTTGATATAAAAAACTATTGAAATTCTTGTCTGCGTCAAACAGAACTATAAGCAAAAGTCTTCCGTTTAACAATGAGCCTGATGATGTTTCTGATGAGATACGTTAAAACTTTTCAGGACGATAATGAGGTCACTCTTTTGTTTTCGTGACACGGGTGACAGCTTTATAGTCATCCATAATTGCCTCTCAGAACTATTTTTTCTGCATAAAAGGGTGGAGTGGCATATAGAGGTGGTGGGTGGAGGGATTTTATTGGACGATAAAGAATGGCTGTGAAGTTGTTGAAAATGTAGAGACTAACATAAATGTTATTGCTAAGAGAAGACAGTTCTGCATAACTGTTTCATATATTATTGTATCGTTTTTGCAAAAGAGAAAAAAGCAATTATTCAAATGTTCTTTGAATAACATGAATACAAGCCAAGCTAATTTATTTTCATGAAGTGAACTACAAAGAACTATGTGTAACACTGGCAACAAAAATATATATATATATTTTGGCAGGGGGATTTTGTTGGCTTGTTTCATGGTTCGCATTAATTAGATAGGGAATTCTACGTAAAATAGCTAACAAAATAGTGATCATGTATCTCTCATGTACTGTACGTGTTTTGCTCTCTCTATTTGTTCCTCTTTTTTACTTTTTTATCAGTGGTGCCGCTTGCCAAATCAAACCTCATTAATTGCATACATTTGGGTTAAGTATTTGCATAAACCACTAACCTTAAAGTATTAAACTTTAGTGTGTAACCTGATCTGGGCAGTTTATGAAGGGCCAGTAAGCAACCATTTAAACACCTTAGCAACAACCTGATAACCCTATCTATCTCTCTCTCTCGCTCTCTCGCTTTCACTGTCTCCCCATCCCTACCTTCATATTTGCATCTATCTCTTTCTCTGGTCGTCTATCTGTGGTCTCATCTCTGGCCTGTAGAGCAGTGGTTTGTGGAGAGAGGTCTCAGGGTGATTAAATGTGATCATGGCTAAGCTCCAGCGGACCTCAGAGACCCAAGGGTCTGTTTCCATCAACCCGAGCTGCTCTCTATCGGCTCGTGTCATCTGCTGATGACCTCCTCCAAAATCTTGTTCAAGTAAGCCTGAATAGGTCCATTTTTCCTGAGCAGTTTCGTTCAGAAAGCTGTAAGCTTCCTATAACTACATGCCAAGAAACAATGTCCCAGTTTTAAGGGGAAAAAATATTTGTGTGAAATATGCCCTCACCAGTGGAACGAAACATTCCCTCTGGGTACAGTTCCCTATGAAGCATCTGCATAAAACAACATCAACAAGTAAAGTAGGTGTATGTGGAAGGGGAAAAATCAACGAAGGTTTACTTTGATTTAGAGCCCCAGTGATGTCTGTGCAGCCTGTATTTATTTTGGTTTTATTTTAATGAAGGGTGTATATTTATTTATTTATTATTACTCACATTGTTTTGTTCTTATGCCAATCCCTGGATTTTTGATTGGTGTGTTTATTGAAATCCTTATCATTTAATTTATCCAAAGAACAGACCCACGCAAGAAAGGAGTGAGAATTTCAGGGGAAATTAATTGAACATTGGATCATAATTCTTTAAAACAATCGAGTGCTGAAATTTATAGGAAGCCTTTACTATAATCATTTCACGAATCCATCAGGATTTTTTGTTTACATTTTTGGTATTTATCTCTAGATAAACCCGCGTATTATTACCCCGTTAATCGTGATGACTAGATGTTCTCAGTGGGCTAATCCTGCTCTCATATTCTTGATCCTCACTCAAAGTGTGTTGCCCCCCTCCCCACCCTCTTCAAGCACACATTACCCCATGTGTGTGTGTGTGTGTGTGTGTGTGTGTGTGTGTGTGTGCTGGTGTCTGAGTGTGTCGAATGGCATTAGCTCACTGTGGAGCTGTGAGATTAGAGCTTCATAGAGCTGTGGTGTGAGGAGGTGATAGTTAGATTAGCCTGTAGGCAGAGGTAGAGGGGGCCGTCTGTCTTTCAGCGGGGCCCTCTGTGAAGGGCCAGCAGTAGAACTGGACCGCTCCCTGTGTCTGGAGGGCCACGTTAGAGCCTGATACAGCTGGAGGAAGAACGTTCTGGAAATTCTCGCATGTTGGCACCAGAAAGAGATTGAGGGTGGTATGTTTGGCTACATTGGCTGGGTTTTATAGATTTTCTCTCTATATGCTGTAAAACACAATGAGGTCTTAGAACAGTTTATTTTAGCCATATATTTGGATTAAAGTACACACACTTGGAGCGAGTTCTCGGTGAGTTCTGGGCAGTATAAGTGTGTATTCAGAGACGTGTCAGATGGTAGAGGTTCTGCTATACTGTGGTATGGATTGGACTGAAACGGATTGCGAACGGACTCAGGGTGACCACCCAAAACCCAAAGGAGCATGAACGGATTAGACAGGGGGTCCGGAAACACGACTAGCCCGGGACCTCTGCCATCACTATCAACAGAAGTGCCAAAAACACATGTGTAAGAAAGCGCTTTAACAGGGGCCTGGATGGTAATAATTTGGCAGTAATTTGTTAAAAAAAATTCTGAAGACACTATTATTGAAAGATTTCACCTTTCTTCATCATAACAGCTCTGTGAGTTTAAACCCTAATTACGCCTCAAAGGCAGTAGTCTTCATTTTAACTTGTAATGTTTGAGCTTTATAGAAACCATCTTGGAGGCAAAGAGCTATTGATTTTAAAAAGGTTTTAAAGAAAGCCTGCGCTGACAGTCAAAGAACAACGTCCGTTCAAAAGTACAATTTATTAGAAAGCTCCAAGCTGTATTTTATTGAAATCTGAGCCCTCTCCTAAACACAATATCAAATAATAATGTCTGACTTCATTGTACCAGTCCTTCATTTCTGAAGTTTTTTTTGGTTTGTTTGGCATCATAAATTTTACATCTTTTAATGAGCTTTTAATGAGGTTCGTTACCAGCTCTAGTAACCTTCAAGACGGTTTTCATCATAGATTATTTTATCAAATATCAATTAAGAAGTAAAAAGGAGAAAATGCAAAGTTCTATCAAAGTTATTCATGTTTTGTCATTAGCAACGATGGGAAATATTGCTTTCTTATCGTTTCATCTACTGCCATGGGTTTCATCAAAAAGCATTTGATGATGAGTGTGTAACGTGCATTAATCCTGCCAAAAGTCTTCAAGAATTCCCTGAAGTTCTCCTTTAATTTAAGAACTGTCTAATTATTCATTTACTCTTGCCTTAATAGAGTTTAGCCCTTCAGCTTAAAGGTTCTTCGCAGGGGTGTGAAGACCTAACACAGATGCGCATAAAGCCAGCTAATGTCATGCGGAAAATGGATGGTTGTGCTTTATCATAACCTTTCATTTAGTTCTTCTCTCTGCTGTCAGCCAAGTTAATGAGAACATTTATCAGAAGGTGTTTGGGTGTGTTAGAGGAATCGTTCAGACACGTAAGAAACAAAGTGGAAGCCAAGAGGAGACCCAGATTCCCTGTATGTTTTCTGTACTTTAAATGATCTTGTGTCGCGTCTGTAGAATGCAGGAGTCACTCCCAAACTGTTGACACGTTGACCACAATTGAACAACATTTCGGTGTCTTGCAGCTATAAACATAGACATTCTTAAGTTTGTGTTTGCTATTTTTCACAAAAGAAATATTAGCGACTGAAGAGTAATTCATTGGAATATTCATGCTCTCATCAGAGACTCGTGTTTTGTTTATGCTCATAATGTGTTATTTTAAAACATCATGTTCTATCTAGGTTGCAAGGTGTGATAGAAAAAGCTACACTGGGTATGAAAAGTCACGATGGGCATGAAAATTTGTGAATGACTCATGATGTGCCTCTGTCTTATTGATTTTCCAGCTCTGAAACACAGATAAGAGCTGTTTGTATACTGTTTGTTCAGTTATTAAACCCACACTTCACAGCTTTACTGTAAATACAGTTGTCAATACCTTGAAAAGTAATTTTCTAGAAGTTAATTTGTTTGTGGAATGTGGTGTCACTCCCATAAAGAGCAGATCTCTGTGTGAACAGAACAGGATTCAACTTATTTAGAAGCAGAGTGACTGTTTACACCCTCAGTGTGTATGTGGATTCAGACACGACTGTCTGAGTTTGTCACATGCATTCTTTTCCAAGCTGGATAATGAACATGAGAACGTGATGCTGGGTCTGTGAGATCTAGCTCTGGTTGACTTCAGAGCAGAGTTGCTGTGAAAATGAAGTCGTCCTGTGATCCGTCCCCCAGCAGAGCTGCTCTCCTCTGACTGATGCTTGTGAAAGCCATTGATGTGACAGAGCTCAAGGACTCGGCTTGTGCCTCGACATCAGATGCGCTCGCTTTTATAAGCTCACGTTTTCATATTGACCTCATCCGTTTTATGAGGCAGCCTTCCCCAGCCATCAATTTTAGGTTGTAAGAACGTTTCCCTAATGCTTCCATTAAGTAACAAAAACAATAAAAATGTTATTTTGAATGTTTTAATAACGTCTAGTTTTTAAATTCTATAATGTTTCGAAAAGATTTCAAGAACAACTTCATAATAACGTTTTTGATATCATATAATGTTTGATATATATTGTTTGATAACTTTGTTGGTACTTTTAGAGAACATTAGGCAAAGTTCTGAGAATGTTCTCTGATAGCTGAGTGGTTTGCAACCAAGGGGATCTGTGTGGCAGCGTTGTATTGTAATTGTGCAGTCACGTGGAGCGACGGCAGTCAGTCACAACACTTTCTCTAGCTCTGTTTAACTTTCTTCATGTTTATTCACTTACTGTGTTGCTATGCAGCTGTGTTATAATCTCTATCACACTGTATGAGTGTTTCAATTCATATTAAACTGCTATTAGAGATTTTAATACTAAGTGTATGGTAAGCACATCTGTCTTGAATACAAGCATAGGGTTTTAAAGAGAAAAATTATCCTGATAATAAACAGCTCTAGTTTCATTAGTCATATAGGGTCTCTTAGTAATGATAGGTTATGTACGGTAAATTGCCTTTACATTGCCTTGATACGTTTTCTGTGCTAGAATTTAGTCTGAATCATATACTGCAGGTGGATCCCAGAACAAAATGTCTATAGATGTTTATGCTGTATGTGTTAGAATGTCATTGAACTTGGGGTGACTTGAAATTGTTTTTTATTATGCCTTATTCATACCTTAATATTTCCCATCATGCCTTATTTTCTTCTCGTAAGCACTGGAAAAACTACAAGAAAGCTTTTGCAGAGCGTTGAATCAGAGCAGAATCTCGAGTGAATGCTGACTGTTTCATTAGAGTTGTTTAATCGCTCCCTAATCATTTAATCAGATTTCAAAAGACACAAATCACTTTTTATTTCAGGGCTCTGTTTTAAAAAAAAGTTTCAAACTAAGAAACTACAATATTTAATTTAGCCTGAAAATCTCTTTCGGCGGATGTTGACCCTGTGATTAGAAGGTTTGAATGTTTCTGCGGTAAATAGTACAAACGCTGTCAGAACTAGATTTGACATTTTATGAAGAAAAATGTACCACAATGTTTGAGTGTTATGAGTGGTTGCCGGGGTGTTGCTATGCAGTTGCTAAGATCAGTTGTTAAGATCACTAGTGCATTGCTGTCAATCTAATAGGGTGTTTTTATGTGTCCTTCTAGCCCTATGTGTCTATGATTTTCAGTTTCCTAAATATGCCTTGGTGTCTCCCGTAATGTAAATATCATTTGTCAGGCAAAAATGAGATGTGTGATTGGTTAAAAAAAAAACAAGGGCGTTTTAATGTATCATGCCTGTCTCTAGCATAAAGGCCGCAGGGTGAGTTGCACACCAAATTGCAATACTTAGACTTGATTTACAAAAAAACTATCCCCAAGCGTGAGCAATAATAATAATGATGCTTTATTTTTTATTTACTTGTGAAAGCCTTCTACAAAACAGATGTTTTTATAGCATCACTAAGCATTAAAATTATTTGGTTGTTGTTTTTTGGTTTCAGATCTGAATTTGACTGTGTGTGTGTGTGGGTTAGGTTATATAGTTTATAACTAGATGTGTATGAAAACAGTAGAGGTCTATGGAATGTGTGTGTGTGTGTGTGTGTGTGTGTGTGTGTGTGTTGTGTGTGTGTGTGTGTGTGTGTGTGTGTGTGTGTGTGTGTAAACACGCTTGCTCTCTTATCACACTGCAGTAGACATGTCGTGACACCCTTTGATGTGTGTTGACACCGACACTTCTCCAGAGGCGCCACATTTAGCCCTCGGTGTAATGTCATTTCGTGCATGTGCCCTAAAGCAAGCCCCCTAGAGGGGTACCTGCATCCTGTCTAACAAACCCTGGAAATAGGGCAGCCTACTAAGCACCAGTTAGTTATTTGTTAACCGCAAAGGGCCAGCTCTCATTATTATGCAAATACATGCGTGCTTAAGCAGGGGGGAGAGGAATCGACTGACGGAGATGAAGAATTGTGGGTAATTAGTGGAGAAGGCATTTTGTTTGAACCTCAACAGTTTCAACTTTGGTGCGTGTGAATCGGATGCCAGTCGATAAACAAGGAGCAAACAAACATGGTGGGTGGGGGGAGAAGTATGGAGCTTTCATGTGGAGAACACACACAGATAAGGCAGCCGACTCCCTCAAACAGTGTTGTGTTCTAGAGAGGCAGCTGCTCAATTAGAGAGCAACAGAAGTGATTGTCATCACCTCTTTAATTACAAATAAGAAGTGATATGTGAGGTGGCAGGAGTGAGCGATAATCACGCGTGGCGTTTCGTGCTGGGTGTGTGTTTATCGTGTGTGTGATGGAGTGTCTGTTTACGCAGTGCTGCAGACTTTATCGTCGGCACAATGCATGGATTAGTTGATTTGTGTGTGTGTGTGTGTTTATGGCATTCTGTAGCTCTATATTCTTTTTCTGTAAGACATTCATTGTTTCCATTCTCCAGCAATTGGCTTCTCTCACATTCAAGATTTCTTCTCTCTGCATTCTCTATTTGTTGGGAGCCAGGAGCCTTTTTTATCTGCTCATACTCTGTGTGTGTGTGTCATTGTCTTTTTCTGCATGCTGCTATCCGTTGTTTAAATGTATGTTTGCTAACAAAGTTAGATCTGAACTCCAGGGCAACGATTTCTGTTTCGAGTAACTCTGAAAGCCTGTGTTGAAGAGAAAAGCATTTGTTAAACAGCAGACAGGACCTTCAGAGGCTACAAGAGGCTCAAATAAAGGATTGTGGAACACAAGTCCTCAGCATGTCTCCTCAAAAGACAAATTTTTCATGTCTTGTTGTACACATTCTCATTGTAAAAGTGTTGCGTTATTTGTGGGTGCCACAAAAGAACATTCGAATGTGATTTACAAGATTTGGTTGGTATGGAAATAAAAACATCTTTTGAAGAACCTAAAGATTAAAAAGCTCCAAAAAGAACCAGAGACTGAAGTATAACCTTGTGAACCCCATAACTCATCCAACGTGTGGCTTCAAAAAACAGGTTTCAAATTGAAGTTTTCGAATCACTTGATGAGACTGGATTAGAGCGATGCATTGTTAATGATTTCTGGCACAGGCTCGCTGTCGATTGCATTAATTGTGGGTGCCGCTAACGAACGCACTGCTTTTTACAATAGACGAAACCTTTGAATGCAATTTCGGCAATTAGTTAGGTTCATTTCAAAACTCTGATTACCTATGCAAATTC
The DNA here is from genome assembly GCA_036877525.1 of Chromobotia macracanthus. Taxonomy (NCBI): domain Eukaryota; kingdom Metazoa; phylum Chordata; class Actinopteri; order Cypriniformes; family Botiidae; genus Chromobotia; species Chromobotia macracanthus. Next base: position 1,940,456 of record JAZGTH010000080.1, on the reverse strand, counting down.
AGCAATTAGCCTCGTCATTTCCCTTGCCTTTTGTTGGATTATAGTTACCCAGCTGTCTGATGTGCTCAGGGATAATCGGAGGACACGAAATCAATCGGATCGTTGAGGAATCCAAACCCTTCCAAAAGGTTTGACGAAAACGCTACAGTTCCGTGTTTTAAGAGTGACGCTAACTGTGTTTGGACTAATTTGAATACGTTTACTTTAGAGTTTGAGATATTAAATTCTCCCAAACCGTAAATTTGCTTCCCAGTGGCGTTACTGTGGCGACAGATGATTTGTAATTAGGCCGTAAATACAGATGGAGAGAGATTCACAGACTCGGCCTTGATTTAAGATGGTTCTTTCCTACAATTGTTCTTTTTGTGTTTCTCTCTCTGTCCTTTGCCTCTAAGTGTATTTTGCCTTCACCTCCTCTTCATCAGTCATGTTCTCCTTGACCTCAATAGCAAGAAACTATTAAAACAATCTACAGGCACTACACGCATTAGCGATGCTTCTAAACATCTGCCCTGTACTGTGCTCTGTTTCTCTGTGAGAGTTACACACATTCACACTTCTCATACATGCATTCTCACCCTCTCGTGTTGATACAGCCTTTGAAGAACCACGAAGAACTGCAAAACCATTTTCAACAGTCTCCAAGAACAGATTAGTGAAAATGTGTGTGCAGTTTTAGACTAGTATTTAGTCAACATGTTTGACATGAGCACTTCCTTGTAAAATAAGTAGTTCCTGTAGCTTAATAGGTTGAGAATGATGCTTGTTGGTCACAGGTTCGATTCCCAGGGAAAGGCAGGGGATCATTTAAACAGTAATATTGTATTATAATATTCCTAGTTTCACTCAAAATACATGGATTAAATTTAAATGCACTGTAAATTGCATGTAAATTATGCTTTGAGACCTTTCTCTCTGTGGTGGGCTGTGTCTTGGTCAAGGGTTCGAACACAGAGAGCGGAGTGTCCTGCATGCGTCATGGTTGCTGACAGGGGCACAAACAGAGAAAAACTGCAGGCTGCTGTGATGTGAATGAACTGTATATTACCTCTATAAATCACCCAGCCACTGATGGATGTCAGCACCCAAGAGAAAACGCCACAAGACACTGATCTCAGAGCAGTTTTCTCTTTTCACTCATAACTAGGCGTAGGAAAGAATCTCGTCTCAGAACAGTGCTTAAAGGGATGGTGTTTTGGGGGCTATGAACTTACTTTGAGAAACAGAAAGGGATTTACAAGGACAGAGAGGCCAGACCACCTGTGGTTAAATAAAGTCACTCCCACTTGCCATCAGCCCTGTTCATTCGTTTACTTTGTTGTACATTTATTGATTCAAAATGAACTTGTATATAGCTAACATATTGTATCCAGGTGGCCTTTTGTTGCATTCTCTTATTTCATTGTTGCCTGTTAATAGATGCTTAGCATCAGAAAACAAGTCCATTGACCTGGATTTTAAAAAAATAGCTTTCTGAAATGGGCAAGCTCCAATCTGATTGGCTGCTATTATGCAATTTCATGGGTTTCATGGTACACAGGTTTCAACAGGTCTCCTAGGAAACATTACATTTACAACTTCCCAGCTGATAAATGAGCACTTCTGGGGAAGGACTAGTTAATTGATTTGCCATGAAGTTTGTGAGACTCATGCTGTCAAGTTTTAAAGGTATTTAAAGAGGTTTGTAAGAGATACTTAGTAGCACATAAACGTAAGCTCACCTGTGTATTCAGTTCTGAATTGTCAGATTTCACATTTACCCTTAAAAGTCACACACGGCGAGTAACTCTTGTTGATCGCTTTATATGAAAGTCAGGAGACAACATCCTGTCATTTCACAAATTCTAAGAACCCTCCAAAAATCATACAAACAAACTTGAATAGCTGTCAATGGATACAGATTATTTTTGGAACCAGGGACCAGTTGCATAAACATAGCCATTAAGAAGGTGACTTAAAAACTAGCCTGACCAACTAGTAAAAAGTTAGAGCTAATTAGTCTTTCGGAAATTAGACCATTTATCATTTTGTATCATTTTATATACCAATCTACCATTTTATGTAGCTGACTTTAAATAAAAGTTATGACCAGTCTTGAAGAAAACAATTATAGAACTAACTTGTAATACTAGCCACAGGTTAAGTTGTTACGTTATCTGCCAGCAGGGGTAACTGGACCTTGCTAACCAGCTACACCTTGACCCCCCTTTCATTACATGGTAATGAAATTGGCTTCTAAGACTTTTAGAGGACGTTCAAACTTTTAAGTATTCACCACTCCACGTAATTTCAAGAAAGCAGGTTATGCCTGCAAACTCTGTTATTGCTTCTCCGCGCAGACTGACAGAAGAGCTACGATTTGTCTTGTCGTGCGCTGAAGGGCAGATTACTGTATAGATAAATGGAAGGAGTGAAATAAATGAGTGTAAGGGAGGAGAAATGGATCTTGGAAAGGTGGCGCGTGAGTGGAGGGGTGATTTTTCTCGCCCGGTATGAGGTGAGAAGCGAGAGATGGTGATAAAGGGCCTCAGATTCAGTGGAATAAAGACTTGTGCATTATTGATGAGCAGATAATCTACAAGGATGTGAAAAAAGAGCATCACCTGGAGTTTCTGAAGGTGTGTGTGTGTTCCTATGTGGCTATTATTGTGGGGATCAAATGTTCCCACAAGGATGGTAAAAGCCAGCAGTCCCCACAAGGGAAACTGATTATTAAACATACTAAATGATGCTTTTATGAAGTATTGTGTGAGGATTAGGTTTAGGGGCAGAGTGATGGTTAGGTGATAGAATATACAGTTTGTTCAGCATTAAAGTCATTGGGTCTATTGAAAGTCCCCTCAGATTGCTGAACAAACTTGTGTGTGTGTGTTTTATGAGGGAAGGGGTTATAGGTTAGTTCGCTTTGTTTACTTTCACTTTTGTCAGTAATTGCTTTTACCATCTCATCACAAGGTTATTTTTATTAGATGTATGAAGTCAGTATTGTCCTTGTAGAGTAACTAAAGGTGTTTAGTTTAGTTAACTAATAAGTCTGGTAACCAGAATGCATTAAAATACTTTTGTCTTTATTTTGAACAGTACAGGTTTGATCATCTGCCACTGTGTAAATTCGTCCATGGCTTGAAATCAAAATTAATATATGAGATGACGTTGATGTAGTAATTGTATCATATTTTAAAACAACACCAATAACACATGATCAAACATGTCCCACTTTTCCACAGATAGTGTTTTATTATTTGAAACCTAACAAACTTTTTCTGTAAAATGTTCTTTTTTAGATGTGCTTTCTTTTCTCAATCAAACTAAATAGAATAAATGTTAATGACATGAAAGGCTTTTTAACCGTATCCCAGTGTCCCAATATTTTTTTAGGTCTCCATATCTATTTCTATGAATACAGGTTACTGTCTTTGTTTATATATTATTAGCACACTTTAAACAATAGTCTATATATAGCTACTCTGCAGTGGACAAGAAAGATATTTTCGTTCTAACACACTTTAAAACTTTCTTTAGTTTTATATGATGTTGTATAGACTGTATGATTTTACAGGGAAGAAAAATGAACGAAAAAGGGGCCAAACAGACATGACAGAACGAATCTCAGCTTGAGTTCTCACAGATTGAGTGTGTGTGTGTGTGTGTGTGTGTGTGTGTGTGTGTGTGTGTACATACACTTCATACAATATCTGTGGGTTATTTTCATTTAATCATTGCATTGCATAGGTTTAGTGACGCTACACTTATTAATACATTAAATAAGTGATGCTTCACTGAAGCAATAATAGATCATTAGCCTGGTATGAAAACAAAGACAGTCTATGAGATGTCCTCATTAGTATAATGTGTGTGTGAGATACTTTATGTCCGATGTGTTGTTTCAGTATTTACATGGGCAATTTGTATTTGCATTAAAAAGGACAAACAGAGCTAATCACATCATGACAACCAGTTAGCTTCAAATATATCTATATTTCAAAAAATAATCTATTTAATTTATTGTATTATTCATTGAGTATTATCTTTAACCTTGACTTCTGAGGTCAAATAATTGTTAACTTCAACTAGCTTACATAACCAGCAACAAACTTGTCTCTAGGTAAGTCAAATCTTCACATTTTCTCGCACCGCTAAACTTGCGATCTTGAGTTTGCCGTCTGCAGAGTCTGAGGTCGTAGGTGAATTGGGACGCAGCATAAGTTCTACCACTTTAGAAATGTTCTGCCTCTGAAGAACTGAATAGAACTTCTGGCAAGTCTGGGTACACTTGCATGAGATCCAGTCATATTAGTGGGCTGGACAAAGGTTTGTTTTGTTGTACATTAGGCGGGCCGCCTCCACATGCAGGAAAACTGTTGTTTTTGCCTGATGCTGTGTGGTGATGTATGAAGTGAGACTTTCAGTATTGTGTGTGTGTGTGTGTTTGTTCTACACACTCTCACAGTTACAGAGTTACATTTACACACAAATGCAGAGAGCTTTCAAAATTCTGCAAATCACTGCATACATCCACACAGATTTTTTTTTGCTATGGTAAGGTTTCAAGGGACGGGTGGAGTGAAGAAGATGTACAGTATGTTATTAGGTTCTGAGTGGAGGAAATGTCACTCGCACTCACTTCCTGTCTGTCATTCTTTTCTTTGCTGGTGTTGTTACCTTATTTGTTCATTCTCTAATGCCCCCTCCCCACACACATACACGGTTACATAAGAATAAACGCACCATCTGTCTCTAGTACACCACACATTCTGATACATGCTTGAACGTTTAAACGCCACAAATTTTACCACCTGTTCACTGGAACATGCCACTTGAACAGTGCCAAAACACACACCCAGCTCTCGGTAAACTGTTGTTGACGTTAAGACTGGTACAGTACATATGAGCCAAGCAAAGTCCACTGACACAAACTAACCTGTCTTCCATATGATGTGTGTGTGAGATACTATATGTCCGATGTGTTGTTTCAGTATTTACATGTGCAATTTGTATTTGCATTAAAAAGGACAAACAGAGCTAATCACATCATGACAACCAGTTAGATTAAATTATATCTATATTTCGAAAAATAATCTATTTAATTTATTGTATTATTCATTGAGTTTATCTTTAACCTTGACTTTTCAGGTCAAATAATTGTTAACTTCAACTAGCTTACATAACCAGCAACAAACTTGTCTCTAGGTAAGTCAAATCTTCGCATTTTCCCGCACTGCTGAACTTGCGATCTTGAGTTTGCCGTGTGCGGAGTCTGAGGTCAGCAAACGGGACTTTAATGAAACCTTGTTCTCAGCCTGGCAGTGCTGCTGTCTCGCTGGTGAAATAGACTGTTTGTATATATTATTGATGATTTGTCTCCTGCCCTGAGTTTTAGTGCAGAGGAAAGCAGGTCAGTACCCGGAGGGCCGGCCGACTCATATTTCTGTCTCTTATTACATTCCTATTGTCATTCTTTCATTACTTTATATTGGTTATTTTCTCGACCTCGAGTCGTGACACTCAGAACTCATTCACGGCTGCTTTTTGTCATGAGTGTAGTTTCGTAGTTCTTTTTTACTTTATCATATTTTATTTTTGCATATTATTTTTCCTAAATAAAGCTCACATTTTGGTCTCTTTGGTGAATAATGTTGAATCGTGATTCATTATGTTAATAAGACACAGATTTGGTTGATCTGCATGCCAAATAAGGTACAGTGCATGCACACGCCTGTGGCTACAGGCCCACTGTGTTTATTTATGCTTTTATATCATTTCGTAATCACTGATATCTACCCTGTGGTTTTGTTTTAAGTACATACTGTAATATTACACTTAACACTGGCTGTTTTTTGATGATGGCAGGATTTTTGGAGACAAACAGCAGGATGTAGGAACGTGACAGTGAATGTCCGCTTGTGACCCTGTGGTTTGGAGGGTGTTGGCAGGATTTCAGCACAGTGTGGTGGGTGTTACTGAAACAGGATTAAAACTGTTTGTTCTACGCAAGTGTTTAAGTGGGTGGGTAATCCACAGCTTCATGGACTCTCGCCATCGACAGGCTGTTTTTCTAGAACTTATTCGCTGATGTGTAAAGAGTTTATCTCGGGTCTGTCCCACTGCACCTCTTCACTAAACTTTAGGATACACTTAAAACTTCAAGAATGGCATTTCATTTAGAAATTCAGTGTTTGTGATGTTATTTTGAAGCAATTTATGTGGTAATTAATAGAAGGTGTTTGAAAGAACTCTGTGTAACATTTTTTGAAGACTGAAGTGTTTCTTGTTTAGTGCTTTGTGACTCTTAGGATTCGATGAGATGATCTTTATTTCACTTGATAATCGTCTGCCCCTCATTGCTACTGTGACTGCATGTGTAGCATGTGTGTTCCGTGGGAATCAAACCTACAACCTGTGCGCTGCTAACGTAATGATCTACCAATTGAGTTACAGGAACACTGTGTTCAGGGAACACCATTTGCTATTGAATATAATTAGGGTTTCATCATTGTTACAGTAGAAGAAAAATATTAAATTTGATTGCCTCTAGGAAAACCTGACAAAACAAGTCACATTTTACATTAATCAGATCAGTGATTCACTTTCACGTTTCTAAAGAAAATCTGATGGGTGTTTATCTGTGCATAACTTGGTGCCAAGTTTTATATGTGGGCTTTGTGGGTGGTTGCCAGGGTGTTGCTAGGCAGTCACATAGTTTTTTTTAGTGTATTACTATGCAAAGATGAATGTTTTCTGGTTGATTGCTAAGGTGTTGCTAGGGTGTTTTGAGTGGTTGCTATTTGGTATTTGAGTATTTTATGATTAAAGTAGGTATAACAATGAGTACGTGAATATCTTAATATCTTGTTATGTGATGTCACTTCCTGTTTTATGCCCATAATCTGGCCCTCACATTTTATAAATCAGATACGATTCAGTTTGTTCAATTTGTATTTCTTTTGTTTTCAATATCATCCACTTTATATTGGGAGCTTGTGTATACATAACACATACATCAATTCAGGAGCCATTGGTCTGTGTATACATATATATCTCTGCTGGTAAAGTCTATATAGGTCTTGCATCATTGGTTTTAATGGAGAAAAGGGAGGCTAAAGGTGAGCAGAACTCCCCATGCACTTCAGGTCACTCATAATTAGCTGGGCTGCTGCCCCAGGGCCACATAAAAATGGGCCCAGTTTACCTCCAATCTCTTTTCATCCGGGCTAATCTTTTCCCAGTGGTAGTTTTTAAACGTGTTCGGTGACCCCCAACAAAACACTCCCATAAACCACAAAGCAATATTCCAATTCACTCAAGCATTAAGTTCGATGCTAATATTTTCTCCCCATTTGACTGGGGTTTTTTTTTTCCTTTTCTTCCCAAACATTCCACTTTTGCCCATTTCAAATATTCCAGCCTTCCACATTTTTATTCCACTTGGTGCTTGAGGCAATAAAGAATATCTGATGAATATATTAAGTCAATATATTGGAACACTACATGGTCTATAAAAGGAAAATGACAAGTCGACATACGCAATAGGAGACGTGGAAAATGCTTTTTAAGCATTTAATGTTAAGCATTTTAAGCTATTTTTCTGGTAGTTAGACTTTAAGGCTGTGAGCTTAAATATTTTAAATGGTTCGCGCTGGCATGTTTGAAGATCTGTGGCTTTTATTGCTTGCGAGTAATGCACTTGATCGTTATTAGCACACTGTTTACTCGGCTAATAATAATTGATAGTGTCAAAACCTCAAAGGGAAATGGCTAATGAGGGTCTTTAAAGGAACATTGTGTCTCTGACATCTTTCATGGATCACAGCTCTTAACGTTGATGCATTAAGCGCAGAGAAGATGTCTTGTTTTGCATTTGCAATCATTTGCCTCCTGCAAGATTGAGGGACAATGAAAGAAAGAGAGAAAGCGAGAAGCATTTATTTAATGGTAAAGCAACATATGGAAAAGATTGTGAGTGGCTGTGAATGCGGCTGTGAAAACGGGTGGATTTAACTGAAGGTCACTGTTTCAGAGCTGAGGCTGTAAGCTTTTACATAAGAGATGCTGTGCGCCTTCACTGAGGATTTAATTGACTTGTCAAAGTTATTAACTTCAAAGACTCAGGCTTTTGAACTAACAGGTAGATGGAGCAGCACTTCTGTGACTCTGCCAAACACACAGAAATCTCAGGCTGTTAAATGTGTTCAGACACAACGTTAATTAATTCAGCTCCCGCTACCTGGCGAGCAGGGCTTGTGGGGAAATGCATTTCTTTGAGTAATTGAGAAATAGTTTGGGTTATTCTGCTGTAAAATACAGAATGGTTGCTAGAACTATTTCCAAATTCTTTCCAGGCTGAGCTCTGATAGCAGAAATGTCCACCACAGATTTGTGTAAACTTTCAGTGTTATATAACATCATAACATAATCTCTGTTTATGCAAAAACTTGCACCACACACACTGTAAATTGGACCTCCCTTAAATATTTTATTGTTGGTTTGTGTTCTGTTTTGCACTTCAACCTGGAAAATAGAATTTACAATTAAATGGAATTGCAGAAGTTTCCCAAGCGCTCTCTCCATGCTCCATTGTCTGGAAAAACAGGTTTTCCTGCCCGGATCTCACACTATTGGTTAAGAGGCAGCCTCCAAATGTTTTGATTGGCTAACAAGCATGAGCGCAGATAGAATGTGATTTCTCAGGACACTAATTCCAGTCACACCTGTCAGGTATCCAGGGTATTTAATGCATTTAATGGCTTTAATGGTATTATAGCTGTGCTGCTGTTTCAGAACCTTGGACAGCGGCCCTCATACACGTGCAAGATCTTACAGCCTTTTCTATAATGTTCTGATCTTCTCTTAAGTGCTGCTATATCTGAGTGTCTCTCACTCTCCCTCATTTATCCTCTGGCCTCTCTCCCTCACATTCAGGCAGTGATGTCTTTTATGGTTATTATTGGAGGAGCTTGCCTTCAGAATCCGACACAATGGCATGAGTAGTCCCCTGGGAATGTTTTCATATCAAGGTTAACTTCAAGTGATTAGGATAAGCAGCTGAAGTTGTTGCCATGGGGATGATGATGGGATGCTGAGCTGTAAAGCATGATAAGTAGACTGAAAGAGAAAGAGAGAGAGAGGTGTGAACTGCTTGAAGGACCAGCAAGAATAGAGGTGGATACAAATGGCCCTTAACTATATGTGCCTGTCAAACTTTGATTGGCTGCATTCTATTTTTACACAGTTTGCATATAATTACTAATTTGTGCTTGTCATCCACTCGAGATGAATGAGTCGTACTGATATTTCTCACTCTCTATCATTCTTTCTTGATTTTTTTTTAGCAGAAATTTGACAAAAAGCTTATCTGGTCTGTTAAGCCTCTACACGTGACTTATTCATCTTTGAACTGAATTTAGACTCTTGTAATATTTCTTATACTGGATTCAGAGACAGACGTTTGCCTGCCAGGAAACTGCTTTCAGTCCAGCCGCCATGGCCTTAGATAGACACACGTGACCTTTTGTAAGTGTTCAGCAGATAGTCGGCGATCTCACTCAAGTGTAATGCTGGTTTTAAAGCACATTACTGCAACATGCTTGAATTTGAACATTTACATACATTTTTAAAATCAAGTTAACATTAGTTAATGCACAATCAACTAACGTCAACAAACAGTGAATAAATGTATTTGTATGAACTTATAAACTTTATATTTTTTCAGCATTTTTTTATTAATATCTGTGCTTGTTGTTTATGTTAGCTAATGCATTATTTGACGCTAATGAGCGCAACCGTACGTTGTTTTTAAACCCGGTTGAAATGTCACTTTACCCTCCTGAAGCTTGTAGGAGAGAACAAAAGATGTAAAACCATCATTTTAACTGGCCTGTGAAATGTGTTAAAGGTCTCTCTGTACGCAAACCCTCAGTAAGCTGATTAGCCCTTCTGTCTAAACTCACATCTCAATCTGTCATGATCAATCTGGCCTTCCAGAGAAAGTCAGCATGCTGTTATTTGGCCGATTAATGTCTCCTTGAACCCCTGCGATGCCGCGCTCGGCACGCCGCACCAAATGTTTAACAATGCATGAGTTTGTATCTCCCACCGCAGTCCATAAACAAGATGAACGTCTTCATGCCTAACAGCACAAACAGGGACGGATGACATCGCCGCTGGCTTGGATTTCCATTTTCTTTGTTTAAGACGGAATGAGTAACAGTGTTTCCTGTTCCCCATCCCAGAGGAGAGGGGAGGTTCTATAGAAAAGAGAAACCCGGAAACTTCCTCCCTGGAGATGTCCCACAATTCCACCACACTCTTACACCTGCCCCAGAGCTCTTTATTCCGTCATCTCCGATCCTCTTGTCGACCGTGCCGGAATTAACGACACCTCCGGCGGGTTTGTGGATTCACCATTCGGCTTTTTGTTCCTAGCATAGCATCGTAATTTGACTTACTTGGGTGCTAATTTAGCATAACTTGAAAGGCAATTAGAAAAATGCATTCTTATGACTGGCAGGGGGGATTAAGCATAAACCCTCGTGCTTTAGCAGCCCACAGAGACTACAGACTTTATTTCTCTCTGGTGAAAGTCGGGTCTTATTTGGCAGCGTGCATTATCGGTCATCATGTTAATACCCACCCGTCTCGCGCCGCTTTCAACGTGTTACTTTTAATTAAACTGAAAGAAGGCATGACAAATTAACACGGAATTGGAAAGCACCTTTCAAAGGTTCAGTACGGGTTGAATTATGGGGTCAAATGCCTCCCAAGTTATTTCAGTGTAATTTTGCCCCCACCTCAGCCTTTAAATGTATACGGTAATGACTGAATGAACATCTGGGAGGTGTTTTGGGTTGAAGCGTAATACTCTTGGCTGTTATGACAAATGCAGGCGGATTTGTAATTACCGCAGTGAGTGGTGGCATAGACAGTTTCACCAACTGTACACCCCCTCGCACCCCCTGCTGTCAGCGACGGCCTTTCATTTTCTGAAAGATGCTTTTATGAGCAATAAATCAATGAATTAAGCGCCATTTTAAACCTCTTAATTTCTTCTTATTTCCCAGAGTTAATGATATTGCTTTCAGTTGAATTAGAATGCCACTGCCTGTGGGGACAAGCTCTGTGCTGTTCGTGTAATCCACGATTCTGAATCTGACACCTGGCCCGGCGCTGGAGAAATCACAAATCCTTCCTGTAGAGGAGCTGAAAGGTGATGTGTGCTTACAGGCTTGAGTGCATAAATCCACTGTGTGTTTTTGAAGGGATTCTGTGTTTATTTGCTGTTTTATTCCCTCTACACTCTCAGTATGCAGTATTTTGATGTTTAAAGGTATATCCTAAACCATTTCCAGCAACTGGTGCAAAATCCCTCCGTCTTTTGCCTGAATCTTACTCGACACATTCGCAAGCTTGGTTTTACACATTGTGCATCCTGTGTTGCTGCAAGGAGCATTATATAGCATCATTAACATAAACTTTCTTTTCTGTGCTGTTCTAAACCCAGTTTTCTCTTTTAGATTCACAACTCACATGGCAGGGCAACAGATGGAGGGTTAGTCAGAGTTTATATAGGCCGGGCAAGTTTATTTAGCTGTAGAATATTTCATACACAATGGTACTTTAAAGCGCTTTACAAAAGGATAATAAAGAGAAAGAAAAATGTATATTGATTTTAAAATCAAAATGTGGATTCAACATTAAGGAAAGGATTTTCATAGAAATGAAGGGAAAAAAGGTTCACTTCAAAATGATTAATTACATTTATTTATGTGTGGCAAATAAATGTGACATACGGTGTGATGTACGGTGAATTGAAGTTATACATTTTATCACTACGTACATCCCCTGGCAATCTACAAGAACAAAATTTAAAAAAAAAGGAATTGTACATAATTTAGTATTAAATAATGTATGTTGTAAACAGAAAATTAGTAACTCTGTACTTTCCTTTAAGCACTAAGGTTTGTTGGAACAGGAACACAATAATGTTTATTTAGTATATATAATGGTACAGCACTCTTGCACTGCGTTTTGGTACTTGTGTGTAGCATGTTTCTGGCCTCCCCCCCACGTTTTACATGAAAGAAGGACCTCAGAAGCTGCAAGAGCAGAGAGATTGCCTCCTTGTGCAGTGCTTTCTTCCCTCTAACTGAATTCCAGCTGAGGCAGGTGTTGCACGTCCAGACGGTGCTCACCTGCAGGGAGTGAAGTGGAGTGACTTCCCATCTATATTTCACATGCTGAAGAACAAGCCCCTGGTAACAGCAACTGGCCTAGATGTTCTGCGAGGCGACGTTCTCATCCGCAGGTTTAGCGTGCATTCAGCCTCATAGAAATGTAAATCCAACCACAGCGGGGAGGAGAGAGGTGACGGGCTTGGTAAGAAATACTTCAGATGAATGGAGTATTTTTTCACTGGTTAATCCTTCCTGTCTCTGCTTAAATCTAGCTTTGGAGAGCTTTCAGATAAACGGGCTTACTCGGAAGATTTAAATACGGCATTGGCGTAGTCAGCGTTTTTGAGATGGGTCGAGCGCCAGATTGATGGGGAACTGCTGAGAACCGAGTTGGCGTCATAGATGGGATTGTCACTGCGATGCACAGCATTATTCCTGAGATCGTACGTTGTTTCGCCTGCTATTAATTGCAAAAACGCCTATCAGAATGCAGGGAAACTTGCTGACGTTTGCATTTGTTTAAAGATTGATGGAGTTTCACAGCTGAAACCGTCCGTTTTGTCCTGACCGAGGCTGTTGATATTTGCATAAACTCTGCATGGTAATACCAATTCCATCCCAGATTGCTCTTTGTTTCCCCATGTTTATGTGTGTGCGCGTGTTGCGTGTATGTTCCGGCGTGACGGCGCCCAAAGCAAATTTAATTTGCCAAAGAGCACTCGCTTAAAGAGCTCCCTGAACAAACAAGTTAGCAGAATTTACGCTTGCCTGATGTCAAATTACACCACCAAACGAACCTAACCTGAGCAGGGAATAAATTGCACCCTGTTGCAGTGTGGGAACAAGCCTTGTCCGCTCCCCCTTCGGCTCCCCCCGCCCGCCATTGCTTGTTGTCATGTCAGCCTTCGTATTAAATATACATTTTGCACTTCTCTGCCCAACGCCGCTTGGTAATGACTTGCGCCTTGAATGATTTATGCAGATATTGATTTCACTGTTAAACGTGAGATTAGATGCATAGCTCCCAATGCTATTTATCAAAGACATTGGCATCTAATTAAATTGTCAGCTCTAGTTTTATGGCAGTACACTTCTATGAAATATTAAAGCTGGCTCTGAGATTATTGCGCCCCCGAAGCGGGGCTCGGCACAAGAAAAATTATATTTACATGCAGAAGTGAGGCTGTGGAAAGATTCGGATTATTGGACTAATAAGGGCAAAGGTCAAAGGTGAAACAATGTTTTTGTTTCACAAATTTGTAGCGCGCTATCAAAGCTAACAAAGGCTTAACCTCAAATGAGGCACTGCTGGAAACGTTCGTGATTAATGAGTGGTTGTGTAGAGGAACAAATAAGGTGACTTTCTTTATTATTTTTTAAGGTGACTTTCTATCTTTGTTTTCATTTCATTCCGTTTTTGTACCTTTTTATAATTAGCTACTTACCCTTTGATAAGGCTACGTAAAGTCACCTTCTCCCCTGTAAATGAATTGTATTTCTGATTCTATACCTTCGTGTTCAGCTCTGATGAGGTTACAGACTCAGGTTATAGACTGTGTTCCTCAAACATCTGTATTTCAGCAGCAGCTGGTTTCCCTGGTGCCAGCACTCTTCTCATCTGTTTCAGCAGCTGCAAGATCTTCCAGCTCTTTTCGTAACTGAGACTTGACCCAGATTCACTCGTGCCAGCGAGAGAGGGTTCTGGACTGGGTGGAGTCACGTTATCTCCCTGCCTTCGCCTGTTCCTTTGATACTTTGTAAGAACACAAGAAAAACACGGGCATGCGAGTAAACAAACACACAGGGGGACAAACGGGTAACAAAAATACACATACATACATTAACATGCTGTGCATACTGAGATTTGCGTTTCATCACAGGAACGTCTTTCCCATGACCTGAATACACAATAGGGATGATTAATAATGGTCTATACATATATATATATATATATATATATATATATATGTATAGTATATATGCTGAGAGCTTTGTGCTTTAAATTTGTTCTACAGTTTACTATGGTAATTGTCTTTAAATGCCTCTTTAGAAATACACATTTACACAAATATACCGGGCCTCATTAATATCGATTAGTGGAATATTTGATGGTTTCCACTAGAAAATAATGTAGTTTTTCGCAATTTCAGACCCAAACAGACAAACACACACTACCTTGCAGTACCTGTGTTTACATTGTTTTTGACAAACTATATGTCATTCGTTCCTTTCTACAGCACACACTTTCGCTCAATAAGCACCGAAGCAGAACACAATTTACGTACATGTCACATGGCTTAAATTTCTTCTACTCTCTCTCTCTCCCTCTCTTCTCAACCTCTCTGGTACAGTACATGTAAGTATGCTGTATGCTGGCGCTGTAATTTTCCACTGAACGCATGTTCGTTTAGCTGATGCTAAGACTCTGCTGTTTTCTGCTGTATGGTCGATTCTTCTTCCCCTCCGGCACATTTATCATTTAAAGCTGATATGAAGAATTAAAGGCGACATTCATGAGGCCGGAAAAGTGCAGGATCCCAAAATATGTTTTCCGCAATTAGGCTTTAAAAACTCTGGCTTGAAAATTGGCTGACAGGAAAAGCATTTCGCAGTTGTGCTCAAAGCTGCAATCCGTAACTTTTTTGTGTTAAAAATAAACAAAAATCAATTATTGAGCAAGTGCATAACAGATCTGTGATCAGAGATAAATGTCTCCTTACCTTACCCAGATTCTCAACAGTAAACTTATTGTAATATGTAATTTGAGCAGTCGGGCTGATTTCCTGGAAAATTTCAGTTTGGCTTCTTTTGACTTCAGCATGCCTAAAGAAAAGTAAATAACCTGCAATTTTATGTTTCAAACAGAGATGGCGACAGAGGAAAAAGTTTGCAGGATTGCAGCTTTAAAGCTTTCTGCATATCTGGGAATGTATGTGCATTTTGTGTGCGTGTGTTGGGGCTGTAACAAGTTACATAAAGAATGTTGTGTGATCAGATTTCCCCTAAACACTGTACATTAAGAAATAACTTCTTGTTAAATTAACATCGTCATATCAGAGACCCAATACTGAGTTTCTAATGGACTGCATTGTGTTTTGTTGGTAGAAACCTAGTGGTACAGCTAGTAGAGACTTCGTACGCCGAATGCCCTGCTGTTGTTCTCAGTAATAAGAGGCTGTGAGAGACTGGGGCAGAACAGGTTCTGTCTCTGTCTTCCTGTTGAGTTTTAAGGACTGTTCTCTTGAGGCTGAAATCTTCAACACAGAGAAAAATCCACTGTCAACACAAAGCGAGTCTAGAACTGAGCGACACCAACAGCAAGTAAACAAGCAAAACAGCGAGCATACGTAGTGGTGATATTTCTCAAATCAAAACTTTACAGAAAGTCTTAACTTTTGAGCACATTTTGCCCAAACACATCATACAGTCTCAAGGGAGAAGACAAAATTGCCTATAATTTAAAAGGTTATCAGATTTTCAGACAACAAACAAGGTAATTAGACTTGATAAGACATTTTTCCACCGTCTGAGAAAATTGAAAATGGCACAGAGGTTGTAAACTTGTGTCTGCTGGGTGGATGTTTGTGTGAATTTATTTAGGCTAATAAGAAAGAAAGTGATTTGGCTGTAATATGTTTAAAGACGCTTTGGATTTTCCGTGGGTATGAAAAACATTTGACTTTTTGTGGCAGCATTAACATAGTTGCAGAGTATGTCTTTTCATCTGTAGTTTTTCAACAAGCCGTGTGTAAAGCTTCAGCTACAAGCTGCTGTTATTTGACAGGTTTAGCCATCAATAAATCATTATATGTTTTCCTTTCCACGCAGCACATGTCTTCACCCCCCTTCCTGTATGTACTGTTGAAGGTGAGCTCAGGTCTTCTAAAAGCATCTGCTGGAATCATGCGTGGGTTCCATCATTAAAACATCACGCTGGCTAACTGACCTGCTTTCCACAAGTGTCATGTGCTGTTATTTTTATTACCATCCTGTATATTTTTCTTCGCCTTGTCATTAACTGTTGCTGAGTTAGACATGTTATAGGCCATCAAAGATTTTGAATATTTATACAATGAATATTTAAAAAACATGTAAATTTCCAGGTAAACAAACGGGTAAAAAGAAAGGTTTCCTTGACTATGAGTCTTATATTTGGAGGTAGATATAATTTTAGTGGCCTAGAAGTTCTGTTCTTCAAGGTACTGTACACATTTTTTGTCTTTTTTTTGTTTACATCAAAGATAGTCAAGTCTATTAAAACCATGGAAATAGTAAAATATATGTTTACAGACACAGAACCCAGAAAAATCACTTTCTTTGGACAAAGGTGGACAAACAATGCCTTTCACCATCACATTTAACAGTGATTGTGACAGAATCAGGGGAGTCAAAATTTCTCAGCGAGTCGAATTGTGGTACCACATCCGTGCCTGCTCAGCCATGATGTGAATCGAATGCAGAATCAATTTTGAAGAGTAGATTCAGAATCATTAGAGAAACAATCATGATTCATCTGAGAATCAACTTTCTCTCGCACCCCTAATCGAAGGTTGTGTGTCTGATCAAACTCATTTTTCAATAAGGTAGAATCTTACCATATCATGTAGACGCCAGTGTGGACAGGTTACATGACATACCCCGTGACCAGAGAACAGGGATACAAGCGTGGCCACAATAAACCTGAGAAAGACTGCACTTGACTAAAGCAAGAGAATTCCAGAAGAAGGAACTTTTGCTCAAGATGTCATTATAGCTATGGTCCTCGGTATTGAGTTTATATTTGTATCAGAGAAAATTGCAGGACGTTGGCAAATGCCATATTCCCCCTCTCCACTCAGCATGATCTCTACAGCCCAAAACGAGCCATTGACTGGTAAACCCAGAGACCCAGCTGTGCATTACACCAATGATACTTGACTGAAAGTCAAGCAGGATGTGGCCAATTATGCCTGAGCCCCCCCACTTCCCCAACCCAATAGCCTGAAGTGGCCCTCAAGCTGGCTACACATGGAGCGATTACACCCTTGTTTAAAATAGCCCCCATTATGGAACCCTGAGAAATGAGAGCCACCCTACTGGGCCCCGCCTATTTACCCCACAGGTTTTAAATGTGACCCCAGTGAAATGAAGAACGCTGGGTGCCAAGTGCCCCTCAAGTGGCAATTATCGCCAGTACAAGTCTCAGAATTAGAGCAAGAGATGAAGGTAGTATTTACAGTGCTGGGCCTTTATCTTCAGATAGCCTCAGATGTATAGTAGTGATTTTCCAGCCTTGATCTGAGTTTTGAAAAGTGTCTTAAGTTTAAAATCCAAGTCAATGCTTAGACTAAATCCTTGTCTAGTAAATTTATAAATGTATTCTGATAGCATAAAAGAGTGGATAAGAAGAAGTTAGAAAAGCAGGTCATTGGGTCTTGTGGTAGACAAGGAGTTAATTTTTTGCTGTTTCCAATTCACACTGGTGTGTTTGTGTATGCGAGTGTGTGTTCATATGTTGAGGAGGTCACTGGTAAGGGCGAATCTCCAGAACACAAGCTGACGATGAAGTAGCGTGTCTCTCCTCAGCAGCTTAGAGGTGGAAAGCTGTGTGCTCTCCACACAGTCTCTTCTCCCCCGCGTCACGCATGCTGAACCGGGTGTCTGAAATGCTCTGCTTTCCCAGTCTGAGATGACGTGAGGAGATGTGCTCCTGCTGGGGAACCCAGAGTCTGAGTTCTGAAAGCAGCAATGTGCAGAATGACAAACCCTGGTCCTCGAACCGCGAAGAACAGAGCAGGCCACCCAGGCCTCCTGCCACTGATTATTTACAATGTTTTAGTGTGTCTACCTGCCACAGTGCTACCGTGTGCATGGGCTCATCCTTTTCCTGTGCAACTGAAGCCAGATCCTGCCGGTGTTGACCTTAACCCCTCCTGTCAGTCACACATAAAGGAGCTTATTTTTATACTTTTGTTTTCACTGCTGCTGTCACAGACTGATTATAAAGCTTGCGCTGTATTGAAATGTCTCATACTTTTTTGTTCTGCTTTTGATGCATTTCTACGATTGATTCATCTTCAGAAAATGAATCAATAAAAGTGAGAACGTGCAGTTAATACCTAACGGTGTCTAATTTGATCTGTACACTTTAAATTTATTTTGTTGGTGAATCCTAATAGTCGGGTTTAGAGGTTGTACATTCAAGATATAGATTTAGAGGTATGTAAAAGATTTAATGATATCTACAAACTTTTTAAACCTGCAAATTTAGTAACTTTTACTTTGTTTGTAACTTTACTGCCATCTCTGTTTGAAACATGAAATTGCAGAGACTTGCAATTATTTTCTTAACATGGATGACAAGTTTAAATTGTAAAGAACTGCTATAAGAACAAGCTACAAACGCTGCACCATCTACAGTACCTGGACATGTTATTCTTCTTTTCATTCTTTTTGTTTATAGATGGACATTTCCTCTGAATTCAGACCTGACAGCTCAAATTATAAATCACTGTTATAAACTTGATTTTAAACATTATGAATCAGAGTGTGACAATGAGATCTTGTTGAACACCCATCTGTGATGTGATTTGCTCAAGAACTGATTTTTGTTCATTTTTAACCAAAAAAGTTATGGATTGTAGCTTCAGACATTCTTGTTGCATTGTAAGTAATTTGCACGCAAACCCCTAAAACAGGCTGTAATACTATAAAAACTATAAAAAATACTTTACTATAAGAAATTATAGTATTATAAACAAATTGCCTGTAAGCTGAAGTCAGTAAAGTCAGTTTTCTTGCCACGTGTTAATTTGTGAGTGCAGTTTAGTGATCGGTCTGTGCTGCTCTCTGCAGTGAAGGTTACAAAGACAATTTCGACTAAAATTTAAAGCTGCAGCACTTTTTTAATGCACTTGTCTCGCCTTTATGGCTTCTCTCAGCAGCAGTCAGTGTGTGTCTGTGCTGTCTCCTGTCACTTCTGCTCACTTTCCCTCTCTGCTTGTTCTGCTCCCTTTGTGCTGGATATTATTCTCAGGAGCTGTGGAAATCTTGACCTGTGCTCTTAAACACCTCACCCTGTCACCATCCTGTCCTTGCTCTCATCTGCCTCTCCTTTTAGCAGCGCAGTCAAGAAGTCCAGGGCTGGATCAGAACCCTGCAGGGCCCTGCATGCATGACTGCACCCCTGACGGCTGACAGCCTTTTTGGTCTTTTATCCGTCATTGTTGGGTCTGTCTGTTTCTCTCCTCTCCAGGATTGGGCAGAAATCTGAGTTAAATTCTGAAGTTGATTGAAGAGCAGATTTTGCTTTCCTGTGTTTGTCATTCCTATTTAAACTTGAAATTTGAGAGGGACATGTTAAGTCTCAGTTAGGAAGGGGATATTCAAGAGCATCATATTGGACAAAAATGTGCAAACGTCTGTGAGTTCAAGAAGTGTCACCAATTTGTTTGTGCTTCAGATAACAGACAACTAAAATACACCCAATTACGCTATTTTATGATTTTCTACAAGGATTTGTACAAGGAATTACAATTCTATATTTTGTTTGCAAACACAGAAATTGAATTGTAATTTAAGATATTCTCAATTCAATTCTAAATAATGCACAACCACTCTCTCATTTCCTCTCCTTTTCATTTTTTCACCTCTCTTCACTCTTCTCCTGTTTCATCTTTCTCATCTTCACTCCTCTCCTGCCCTCTTTCATCTGTTCTCTCTCCTCTCTTCTCTTCACCTCTCTACTCTTCTCCTGTCTCCTCCTGTCACACAGTCAGCAGCTGGAGTACGGGTTGCCATCTCCTCCTGTAATCCTGCTCTCCTGAAAGCCATAATTGACCGAGAGATTCATGCAGGGATTATTGCTGTGATTTGGGGGAAGGCAATAGTGCCAGAATTCAGGGGAATTTCAGACAGAGTGAGGCATTTTAGGGCTGAAAACCTGGAAGGACGAGGGGGAAGGGTCTGCGCTGTGTCCACCACAAAAACAACCTCTTCCAACCCCCTAATTTGACACGGTCGATGTTTTAGTGCATGATGCAGACAGTCGAAGAAATCTATACCCGTCTCTGTGTGCAATACAGGCAGGAATGAATACAGCCTTTAGAAAATGATTATTTCACTCCAGTGACACACCCAAGAGCAATTCGTCTGTTTCTAAAGCAAATGACTTTGTTTATCCTCTGTCACTTTTTTTGTAAAGCAACTTTGTACATATGGCGTACTTCTCAAGGTTCTGCTGAAAGATATCTGTTTAGGCCAGTAGCTCGGTTTGATTGAAATTGTTCAAGAGTGTCGACTACATCTGTGTTGTCGAGCAAACGTTTGTCTCATTCTGTCCTTTTGATGAAGCAGCGCCACACAGCTGTGACGTGAGCGCTAAAGTTTTCAGGGCATTTTTATTTTTAAGCATCAAATAACAAACATTTCCAGTTAAACTTGCCTCAATCTGGGCGCTCCAGTGTTCCGTAAACTTGGTTATTTGGGAACTTTTTAGCCATTTTAGGCAGGCGAACAGTTGATTTCCCAAAGCCTGTTACAATACAGCGACAAATGCAATTAGCAACTTATTTTTGTCTGCGCACGCTAAGAATGAAACGTCTGCCCATGTTAGCTGTGACGGTAATCGTGTTAAACCACCTATTTGTGCATGAAAAACAGTGAAAGTAAAAAAAAGAAACAAAATAAAATTATATGACAAACATTTAATTGAAGAAGGGCTGGTTCGTTTAAAGGATATTAAACCACAGTGTGCACATTTTTTCGGCGTAATCAGTTTAGATATTAGAAACATGGTGGGTTGTACATCAAACTCTGCAGGATTTAAATGGCTTCCAAATCTGTGGAGGGATGTTGAAGTTTATTTCCTCCGAAGTTTATAAGCTGCTTAAAGCTTTTAAGGACTTTAGCATGGGCTGCCATAGAAACATCAGCCTTGGAGACAGGGCTGAGAAGATGCTACTGAAACTGTTATGTATGTGTGTGTGTGTGATACAGGGTGGATAACTGTAGTGTCCTAGTTTCTTCTGGGTAAGGTAAACTTGGCTATTGAATGTCCATTGAAGTTGTACCAGCAGCACTATGAATATAATTTGTGTCACATCAGAGTTTAGTTTTCTGGAAAGGTCTTCGGCTACAGCGCTTTACAGAGATATCGAAACCCGCGAGGTATTGTGTAACGGCTCTTATTTTTGACATTATTTTTAGACAGAGATTTCCTCAGGTTTGCCACCTGAAATCTAGCCTTTCATTCATCTGCTTTCAGGGAATGCATTTCCTTCTAGAAGCATTCTGTATTTGAAAAGCTTCCTGTAACCGTATGATCTTATACACTGATGTTGTTGTTGTGTTGGAGTTAAAGGCAGTTTTTAAGTGCTTCAGAAAGAAAGATGGATTGTAACCTACAGTAGTGGGTGTGTCGGGCAAGATTACCCTCATTATCGCCTGTCTCGGTGACATCCAGACCCCCACCACCCACCCGAGCCCACTAATGGAGGCCATACAACAACCTCCAAACATCAGAGTCGTCTTTGGGTCTTACAGAACCTGACCAAAGCTAATCAGTTTCATAATGCCTTGCTCTTCACCACATGAGTGTCAATGTAGACCTTTCGATTTTTTTAGTCTACTCTCCTCCCTCAAACCCATTTTGAGAATCTATAAGGAGGTTTTCACCATCATAGGTGAAAAAGTTTGTTGACCAAGTAGCATGAAAAGGCATCCAAGCGGCTCATGACACGACAGCAGGCGGAATATTTGCTAGTTTTCCAGGTTGTTTCTTTTGTCTGGGAAAACGAGTTACAGACAAAACATGTTTTACTTTTGATTTTCTGCGCCTGTACTATCTTACCAACACGTAGAGCATAAAAGTAATTTTATTCATGGCATCTCATATTTCTCTTGTATTGAAATGTGTATTTGTCGGGTAGCCGCTCTCCTGAGACACATGCAAATACGCACTTGTCAGTTCCAAAGTGGGTTTCTTGGTTCTCTCTCCATCCGATACACAGAAGATAACCTAAGCTTCTCATTGTTAAATGTGTTTTTCTCAATCTCTCCCATGACTAATAACGCAACGGTGTATTTTCAGTTTTATGAGCTCTGGAAGAAGTAAACCGTGGATTTAGTATCGAAAAGAACGTGTAATGTATGATTTGTGGGTGTAATGAGAACGAAGTGGGGCCCTGTGAACAGAAACACGTTTGATTGATTAGTGAGGGCCGTAACCAGCCAAATGTATTCACGCCTGCCCTAATGCTGTGGATTGTGGACTGGGATATTAGCCTGTATGCATTACAGTGACATATTCACCTCAGCCAGTTCAATAAATCTTACTGTGGGGGGGGAAATAATTCAGCTGAAGCAGTTTCTCCCTCTCCCTGTCTTTCTTTTTGGAAGGTACAAAGTAAAAGAATGTTATTTAAAGCTGCGGTTTCCCCTCTCTACCGCCATCTCTGTTTAAAACATAAAATTGAAGGTTACCTTACATACTTTTCTTTAGGTATGTTAAAGTCAAATTAAGACATTTTCTGAAAAATCAGACCTGACATCCCAAAATATAAATCGCTATTATAAACTCACCATTGCACATCATGGTAGGGTAAGAAGACATTTTGAACACTGATCTGTTATGTACTTGTTACTGTTTTATTTATTTTAAGCCAAAAAAGTTACAGATTGCAGAAGAGTAACATGCACCACAGGGTGGGGCCATAGAACCATCCCTAACTTACCTGATTCAAGGGCTCTGTTCCGAAATCTAGTAAGCTTCCTTCCTAGGTTTTCTCCTAGCTTTATGTGGCATTGTGTTATCAACACAAAGGCTGTTTCAACAGACAGGCAGCAACATTGTGTTACCTTATAGGATGCTACATCCTGGACAAATCTTAATTCAGCATTACATGCGTCATAAAGAAAGCATGTTGCCTACACGCTAGCAATGTGGCCGCATTGCAGCACTGCTCATTTGCATAAAGGTCAGTATTTATAAATTGTTGTATGTGTGAATGTCCTGAAGGTTGCTGCTTTTAAAGGTGGCTTTCAAAGTTTAGGAGCAGAACTCAGGATCACACGGACGCAAAGCAATTAGCGTGTCATATTTTTCTCTTACAGCGCTCACTCGTGTAAAGCTTTAAGCAAAGCCCCTGAAAGCATTAGGTTGTGTAGGAGTAAATTTTAACCTTCGCTCACATCATTTTCTGACCATTTAATCAAATTGTGCAAATGACACATTAGATGTGGAAAAAAAATGATTGCAATCTATTTCAATATATGTGAGAGAGAGAGCGAGAGGGAAAACGACAACAAAGGCACATAGGGAGACAGGCATTTAGCGTATCGTGTGTCATTTGTTTGGAAACATATATTACATTAGAGGAAGTGGGCTGATGATATTTCCTGCTGCGTGGGAGCTTTATTGTGCCCTGGGGTTACATGTGTTGAGTAATTGAGGCACTAATGTAAATAACGACACTGATAGAAGATCAATCATCGGCCAATACTGAAGACTTTAATATCAGAGTCAAACATAAGCCGTGTCGAACACAGAAAGATATGAGACATCATCAGCAACATTCCCGCAAGATACTTTCAAACCGGCAGTGTGTTTACAATGTGTTTAAAACCCAAAAATGTAGCACAGACTGATTCTTTTTCTTTTATATGTTTCCTGCTCTCATTTGTTTTCTCTTTTGGAAATGAAAAACTTTGATGCCATTGTTATAGAAGACATTTAATGGGGAACAAACAGAAAGTTTTAACTTTGCATTCTCTAAAACAACTTTTCAAGTCACGTGATGTCATCAGGTCCTCCTGTTTTTTAACTCCTCCCCTCTAACTACCTGTCATATAGATTCTGCTCTTCTCAATTCAATCAGTTTGTTAAAAATCATCTCCCATCCTGTTTTTTCTCATTTAATTACAGATATAAAATGGGTCGCACCTTTTTTTGTTGTTGATGTCGACAGAGCAATTTCTGAGCAATAAAATGTTCATTCTGACACACACTGGGTATCTAAGACATGTGAACATTATTTAGCAGCAGTGAGAAATGCCCCAGATATGATCAGCCAATGGTTGGGTGTCCGCCATCTATCAGCAGCTACTGCAAATACAGGGCATTATAAATAACATGGTCAGGGGATAGAGAAGAAATTGCTCCTGGTAAATAGATAATAATTATGTAAATGTTGTTGGACCCCAGACTCTGACTGAAATCTGTAATGGAAACTGCAGACTGTACAGCAGAGCCTGCAGATCATAGTTTTAATTTTCTCTCACCTCAACTCAGTCAAACTGTCTTATGGTCCTTTTGTGATCATGTAAAAATGCAAAAAAAGTAATGACATCAAATCTGTCCTAAATGAGCAGTTGTTTCCACCATTAGACCTAAGTGATGCTTGTAAAAGCATGTGACACTTGACTCTTTTAAAGCTTTTAAGACAGGATTTATCACAAGTAACCATCTTTTTTTTAATCCCCTAACCTTGGATTAAAAAGTGGTGTACTAGTTGTCTGAAGATGTTATAGGGTATAAGGCTACTACCTCCAATAAAAGTCACAGACTTTCAGTATGTTTCTCCTCCGTCTTTATTTTTTCAACTATGCAGGCAGCATTTTTTTGTAATTAAAAGTCATTTCAGAAATGCAATATATTCCATAACACCAAAACGCAGGATAAATGCGTAAATGCATAAATAATTTTTAACAAGTCAATCAGTATTAATGTAACACAACCCAATCAAATTTGTTCATATATTTAACTCTTCCTACATGCTCTTGCGGTAAAATTCCCGATATAAAATGAAGGAATATTGCATCCCGCCATATCTGCAGTTTTAATATCTGATTTGTAATAATAATAATTTGTAATAATAATTGTAATAATTGATGTAACAGTTGCGTAACAGGGGAAGTTAATTATCCGAGCACGCGCCTGCACGGTGCACGTTACACGGAGGGAAACGGGAGCGCTCGTCCAAACGTAAAGCGATGAACGAGGCTGATGTTTCCACCAGTAACATCCCATCACAGTTCTGGTTTTATGTGTGCATAAATGACATTTCTGCATCATTTCTGCACACCCTAACGTTGCTCATATGCTGTTAGACAAAGGTGGACGTTTGTGGAGATGCTTTGTAGCGTTTACATGGTGACCACGTTCGCTGAGCACCAAAGATGGACAAAAAACACAATAATAGCAGTCCAGACTTCTCAGGTGTCACGGCTGAAGATGAAGCGCACAATGGAGAAGATTATGAGCGAGTAATGACTTGTATTTCAGTGCTTTCTTCACACAGACTATTGTGTGGCAAACATGACTTCTGTGACATGACATTTGCGGTGGTTGGCGGGTGTTTTTTGGTCCTATATGGAGCTTTCTAGATGGTGATCACTATGAAGTGGCTGTCAATGTGTGGACAGAGCGGCTGTTATCAAAAATATTTTCTTTTATATGTGTGTGTGTCTCACAGAAAGAAACACAAACAACAGGTTTGGAATGACACAAGGGTGAGTAAAATGTGACTGAGTAACATGGGTGAAGTAGATGGTTAATATCTTTATTTCTAGATTCGG
This sequence comes from Chromobotia macracanthus, assembly GCA_036877525.1. Taxonomy (NCBI): domain Eukaryota; kingdom Metazoa; phylum Chordata; class Actinopteri; order Cypriniformes; family Botiidae; genus Chromobotia; species Chromobotia macracanthus. The sequence continues at coordinate 1,914,732 of JAZGTH010000080.1, read as the reverse complement.
TGTTGGACTATCTCTCTTTCTCTCTCTCTCTCTCTCTCTCTCTCTCGAGGTGCACAGTGAATAGGTAACAGGATTAAGAGTCGTTCTCTCCACCTTCCCTCCTTTACCTCTGCTCTGCCTTGGGGGCCATCTCTATGGAAATGCTCTCTTTACACGATCGAAGGAATTCTATTATTTTCTTTTCAGCCATAAGAGGTCAGCCAATCCGTATTTCTCTCTCCTCCACGGCGGATCCTAACCGTTAGCCTCTTTGCTGTTTTCCTCAGCAAAGCTAAACAAATTGATGTCCACACACTTGATGAAATAGACCCCCGGGAGAGTAAATAACCACGGCGCCATCTCCCTCTTCTATCTCCAGTAAACATTCCAGGGAATTGTCCTTTTTTGATGAATTTATTCATAAACCTTCCGGTCAGCCCATAGTTTTGCTGTCGATGCTAACGCGCTCCCGTTCGGGCGGGCTGAATTTGCAGCCTGGTTCGTTTCTGGCCCAGTCCGACATGCGTACAGAATGTGAAATTATTTTGCGCGTCCCTCTGACTTTTATGCTAACATGTTTACTGGACCACATTAGCGTGATTAGCCGCCGCACGAGCGTGGTTAGTCTAATGCGCAAGCTGTCCCTCGTTATGGCGTTTGTCGAAGGCAAAGCAGTGGCGCTTAATTGGCTGGCAGTGTTCCACATGGGCAAGAAGGCACTTGCTGGGCTTCTGTCACTTTTCCCTGATAAAGACATCACTACTAATGGGTGTCACAGCCAAAAACCTGCGGTTGGCATGACAAATAAAGCCATTATCTCATCCTACTGGAGTGGCCATTTTGATTGATGTTACCGAGAAAGAGTGAGCATGTCTCTGTGTGTGGGGAGAGGTGGAGAGAAGGAGGTCACGTGTGGTGTTTTTCCTCAAGTCTTTGTTTTGATGACCTTCTAAAGTCTATGAAAATGCAGCTGGTCAACATGCCTGGTTGCCCCGCCACCGCTGTCTGTATCGCAATGCCTTTCACCAGATGAATTGCAGTGAGAGCCGGAGGCTGTGAAGCGCGTTTGGTTCTGTTACAGAGCTTTTATTGGGCGGCCTTTGAAAAACACTGGAGACGTGAAACGCCTGTCTGCCACCAGGGGGCAGCAAACATGTATGTTAGGCCAAACTGCTTTTATAAACACAGATGATGAACAGGATGTAGAGAGAAATGTTATTCTGTAACACTTGCTTTGGTTGTTTTTTCTTTTTCAGACGTTACAAGTAAAAGCAATTTTGTTTCAGCAAGCCAGTGGAGTGAGCTTTTAAAACGCATATTTAATATCTCCACATGAGTTAGTACAATAAATATTTTACAACTGAATTTTTTCCCCAAACAACTGATTTTTAGACCGCCATGTTATGAAACATTCTGCTGTCTTTTGAGAGAAATATTAAGGGCCTCTTCGATAATCCTGTCACACTCAAGACTGGCTACATGTCGTTTCATTAGTGGTCTCCTGATCCGAACATGTTCCAATTCGTGGGCTTTTGTGTGGGGTATGCACACCATAATGAAAATTAAACTTGGTTGTCTGGGGAAATGGGGAAGCCCAAAGTCTCATAATTAAGAAATGGGAGACATTTAGTGCAGATGAAATTTTAATGGCGTGTTAATAATTTAACACGGCAGATGGATCCGTTCTGCCATACCTACACAGACAGCTCGGTCAATCTATGGCCCATACAGACATTCCTTTGTGTGGAGTTGTCACGCAAGCCATCATTGTGACTTCTGTGGAGTTTCTTTGGCATTAATACCACTGTATTCTTCGGCAAGCATTTAAATATCCTGAAGATGTTTCGTCTGTGCGTTGTTTTGTTTACCAGCCCATGTAAATTTTAAATAGGTTTGGCTTCTCTAGAATAAACAACCGTGAGTTGTGTGTGTACTTTGGTTTAGGATTGATTAGTTAATCTCCAGTAATCTTGTTTGACATCAACAGTGGCATGACAAGAGTTTGGCCAAAGGTCAGCTACGCTGTTGCCCAATAGCATTGAGAAGCTCTGGACGAGCTGTGTTAATTAGACGTTTTGTCCGGTGTTGGAGGCTATTTGTTCCTTGCTTTGATGGAGCTGCATTTGTCAATAGCGTCAATGATTCAAGACAACACAAGACAAGACAGCTAAGAGTAAAAGTGTTGCCGGGTGTTTTTTAGAGTCAGCCATGCAAGACCGAGAAAGAGAGAGAGAGCCTTAGCTGCAAAACAGGCATAAAAACGAGAAGAAAAATGGACAGATGCGTCGGGTACGCTTTCTGAATACTCCTCTGCAGCTCAGCAGGATTTGTGCCCTCTGCAGCAGAGTGTGCATGTATTTATCCTCACAATGTACACGGTCATTAAGAAGCCTGCAAATTAGACATGCGTACAGTGCGCACGCGCATGGATGTATTGACGTGCGTTCACACGCGCACTCGCACACACATATAAACACGTCTTCGTGCACATCAGAGGAAGTAAATCTGATTTCTGCCCAAATCAGGTTTGTGTGAACACGATTTGGGAGGCGCAGGAGTTGAAAGGCTAGAGTATGTGAGGTGTGCATGCGTCTGTGGGAGAGAGTTATTGCATTAGATGCAGTAACTCTCTCTGTAGGGATTATGGGTAGTCTGAGAACCTCAGCTGTTTTGTGGTTTTAATATCATTCTTTCACATATATGGTTTCTCTGCATTCATCACAACCCCAGAGGATCAGTGTTCATGTGTTTGTATGTTGTACAGGTGTCCTTTACAAGGATACCAACATTTCAGAGAGACATATCTGCCAGTTGTTAAGTATTTTTGAGTGTTTTGTAGGTGTATTTTGTGTGATTTTTATGTCTTCAGTCAGGATGATGGAGAAGAGGAAGCTGTTAGATCAAACAGGTGTTTGGATCTCTGTTTTATTTCCCATCTAAACCACATCTGTAGGACCTGCTGCATTGTTAAAGTGTAACTCACTAAACAGAGTGAAGGTACTGTGTTCAGTTTCTATAATTGTGCGAATAACAACTGTTTTCAAGCAGGTTACCCAACCTCTCTCTCTATCAGCCGTTCGGTAGGAAAACCATCTGGGTGGGCAGATACATCAGCTGATAATCAGTTTTGCCAGGCTGGGAAACAAGCTAAGATTGTTTCTTTAGTGCCACGTTTTTAAACTTGTCATCCATGTTCAGAAATGAACTCTGCAATTTTTTGTTTCCAACAGAGAAGTTACAGATTGCAACTTTAAGATTAAGGTGATGTCATTTTTTGTGAGTCAGGAAGCTACAGTTTCAAAGTAGCTTCCTCAACATCGATCTGCTTAGGAAAGCACATATCCTTGCTCTTAATATGCGGCTAACAGATGTCTAGACCTTAGCAGGCACCGCTGCATTTTTATTTATTTGAGTTGATTGTGTTTGCTTATTTTTCCAGACAGAGGCTTTTCACCCCGATTGCAGAGGATTAGGGACCAGAGAAAGCCTTTTATAGAACCAACCGCCGCTAGAGAGCCAGAGCGAGTGTCGGAAGATCCATTATCAGGATCTGCCTGACAATGAGTCCATCAACCCAAAACATCAGCTCTGACAAACCTAAATTACACAGAGAGAAAGAGGCAGCGCTCCCTCACCCCCATGTGCACATTGCTTTCAATTATGTTGCTCGGCCAATTTACGGCTGATTTCAACAGGGCTTGGCCCGGCCAGATGGTCCTGCTGTAAACTCTATTTCTCATTTAGGAATCATTTGCCGGGCTTTGCCGTTTGCTTAGCAGCTAATGGAAAAGCTCCTTTTTCTTTCCAGTGTTGTGTGCACGCGTTGTACGTGCATTTCGTCGTAGAATCCCCTATGGTTTGCATGCATGTCATTATGCACGCTTTCTTCCGCGTACCTCCGAAACGTTCTTTTATTTTACGGGCTAGTTTTTGCAGGACCAAAGCTCATCTATGTGCAATCTGCACACTGATAAGTGCAAACCCCCTCCCCTCATATGTTTTTAAAAAATGAGAGACCAATTTAGCAGATGCTCTCTCCCCGCCTGCTCGAGTTCCACAGATCCACTGAAGTGATGAAACGTTTTTTGGCTAAACTCTCGCTGAATGCCTTCAGTTGTATCCACATAAACACGAAACGAAAAAGTCCAGTAAACAGTCATGGCTGTAGTGACAGGATGACTTTTTATTTTTGTAAGAAGCCACATTACATATTACAATACATATTACAAATACTACAATACATTTACATTGACTTTTATGCATTTTGTCAGATGGTGTCAGCAACGTACATTGCATTCAAAGTATACTATAATCTATGAACTAACACGTTCCCTTAGGGAATCGAACCCTCAACCTTTGGGATGCTAACACAATGCTCTACCAATTAAGCTAGAGAAACACTCAATTCTTGCAAATACCTCTTTATTTTTGTCTCCCCACCACTAACGCAGGGGTGTTAGAAATGTAAATATTTTGTTAATGTGTCCTTGTAGCTTAATAGAGCATTGTGTTAGCATAGCAAAGGTTGTGGGTTCAATTCCCAAGGAACACATACTGATAAAATGTATAACTTTGAACTTCGGTTAAATGCATAAATGTAAATGTTAATGACATGTTATTTTGCAGAATTCGGACATATTGATTCCAGGCATGTGACTTAACTGTGGAAAATGGATAAGCTTTCTGCTGACACACTTTCTATGGAGGTCATGTCATTGCACAGTAGCACATAAAAACAGATAATAAACAAGCCACATGTTGTACAATATATGTGCATTTTTCAACAGCCCCAAAGTCTCCTAGAAAGTTTCGTTTTCATCTATCCCACATTTGACCTGCTTCTTCCTTCACAGCTGTTCAATTAGCCCCCCACCCCAACACCCCCCACCCACGCCGGAGATGATCGGCTGAGACAGTCATCTTCCTGTTGGCTCTGTACGGCCCAGGACACCGGCCAACTGACCAGCCGGTGACCACGCCAACCGCGGGACCCTGGGAAAGATTAATAATTCCGCTAACACGTCAGGACTGAAATCCGGGGGCTAATTGCAAAAGCAATTTGATATGGTTAACAAAGACTGGGCGGAGGATAAAGGACTGTCCTTCCAGGTCACAGACTTTCCACTGAGCCCAACGGAGAGAATTTCAGAGCCAGATGTTCAATTAGGGTTGACGCTCTTGTGCTGAGCATTTAGAGGAGGTCACTCTCGAACCCCTCCGTGTGTTTGAGGTTGGTTTAACACAAAGCTTTCAGAATCATCCCCTGTCACGTATTTTCACCTTGCTTGATTTTTCCATGACCTCTGACCCCTGTGTCACTGTCGTTTTACAGTTAAGTGACCAGGTTTCATTAGCATGAACAGTATACCCAGTGCAGGGTTGTTTCTGTGGTGGCCTGCTATCTTTTGAAGACATTGGTAATATGTTTCTCTTTTTCTGTATGCTTCTGCACAGCAATACAGCATTTTGTTCTCACTTAAACATATTGAAAGTTCAACCCTGAAAATCCATTTGTCTTCTTGAACTGTTGTATTGGTCTGGATTTTTATTTGAAGAATATAAATTAGAGTCTAAAATCATAAAGAAAATCACAAACGTGACCATAACGCAATTTTTCCTTAGATTTTTTATAGCACCTTATAGATAAAAGATATTGCTGGTTACCCAGCAGAACTGATCACGTCTCTGAGATCTGAGGTGTTTGTAGGGCTTTTATTTGTTTCTCTTGAGCTGGTGCAGTTTCAGTATTTTGTAACACTGTAGATTATAGAAAATTATGGTATGTGTGGGGCTTAATGCAAGTTGTACAATGTTTTTTTCTAATCACTTATATAACATCAGCCATCCATGCTCAGTTTTTATTAACTGACAGAGTGTGCTGTTTTATGCATTATGCTGTTAAAGTTTATTATGTATATCTATACTTTGTATACTTTGTATATATATATATATATATATATATATATATATATATATATATATATATATATATATATATATATATATTATGTATTTTGTACATCTGTATGTAGCAAGTCCACAAATTATATTGCAATTCAAACCCTTCGTCTGTGGCGGTCAGTGCCACGTTTCAGAAACAGGACCCTCAGTTTGGAAGAGTGGATGGAGGAGCTCCCTCAGTCCACAGAGAAGGGAAACCACGCTCCGGTCCGTCTGTATTGGGTGCATGAGACGGGCCGTGGCAGAGCAAACCATCTGAAATACATTAACTGTAATCAGTAACTGGGTTTCTTTAAAGCGAGGATGTACGTGGTGCTCCGCAGGCATGCAGAGAAGACTTGTGGGTAGGGTAGCCGTGACGTCGAGGTCTTTGAATGTGTGGGGTGGTTTAGACCACCGGTGGGAAACCCTCCAGACTCCAAGCACTGGTTTAGAAGCTCAGGCTGTGATGGATGGGGTGTCTGTCGTGTAGCGTAGCTGCAGCTCGCAATTACAGTGGAGCGCGCTCACCGCTGGAAGAGTTGAGCGGATTTTAGCATCATTAGCATAGTGTTAGCCTGAAGTGGGTTCTCAAATCAGAGCAAACAGTGGAAAACAGCAGCTTACTTGAGTCTCCAGAATTATTTCTGGTTCGCCTTAAACCTCGAAAAGAAATAGAAAAGCTTGCAAAGATCATCTTTTTCACCTAAAAAAACAATGAGAAGAGAAACAAAGGAGATTGGATACTATGCTTCTAAAATGTTGAAAAAACATTGCTTAAATTTTATTCATGGAATTTATTCACAGAATAATAATTGATAGCGGAGAGAAAACGCTAAACTTAACCTTGAACATTTGGGTACCTTTTGAAGAAGATTCTTTCTGTCAGTTGCACTAGCTTCTGGTAGTAGCTAATTTCATGAAGGCTTATGGAGTGGCCAGTTATGTTGTTTCTCTTCCTTTTGAGACTCATATAATATTTGATGTGGTTCTAGATGGAACCAGGGTTTGATAAATAGACATTTCACCCAAGGAACAAAGAACAGATGAGCATCTCTAAATGCGTCTGAGACTGATTCAGACTGACCCAAATTGAATCTCTGCTGTTAACCGAGGCCTTTCATTCTTCCAGCTCTTTAAATTATTCATCTGCCACATATTAGTTTATATATACCGGCTTCTTGTGTGTGTGTGTGTGTGTATATAATATACAATATAGATTCTATAATATAAATCAAGGTGGGAATTTCACTTTATGAAACCAGTCGATTTGGGAACCCTAAGGCTACGTTGTGATCAAATGTAATGTTCTGGATTTGATTTATGAAATTAAATCTGGATTGAATGTCCAGGAATGATACAGTAATTGAGATAAACTGGTAACTGTCACCCTCCTGCTAATTAAAAGTAGTCCATCTTATTTCTCATTTACAGTCAACAATGTGCGTCAGTATCTGTCATAAATATGAAAGAGTGGCATTATTTATCATACAAATAGGACATTGGCATTTGACAGTGCGGAGAGATTCAGAATTATTGCTATTGTTCATTCTCAGGGTTAAGGATTTGAACACATCTTTAACCCTCAGTATTACATTTTGTGACTTTTTTAAAAAGAATCATTGCATTTATTATTTTTACATTTGCAAAGTTTTATATAAAGCACCTTACGGTGTACATTTTACCAGTATCCGCATTTTGTCAGATTCGAACCCTGACCTTGGCGTTGCTAGCACCATACTTTAGTTAAGCGTGGGTTATATTGATCCCCACAGATTTACTTTGAAGTGGGGGTCTCCTGTATGCCATATCAGGGGATCAGGATATTATTAAAACTGGACCAGTAAGCTTTTACCTACAGTAGCACTGTCTAATAGGAGTGAGTTTTGCACAAACACTTTTCTTGAGAAACTATTAAAATCCTGTTTATGTTGATTGTTTCCTATCACCCTTACCCAGTTTTATATGTAGTTCAGGTCTCTGTAGTGTATATCACTGTCTGTTTTCCTTTCTGAAGTCAGTTGGCTTTACTTCTCGAAGTATTCTTTTATCAGCTTAACCCAGCTGGTCTCAGCTCCCTTCTGTAGAGAAAACATCAAACCTGTGGAAAAGTGGCTCGCTGCTCTCTGTGCGTGCTCGAGACAGTTATTAAAGGGGAGAGAGAGCCCATGCACAGTCCCTTCCATTAGCCAAGATGGGCTTAACTCTGTAGCCTGTGGCATCTTCAGCCATCACAGTGCATGAGGACCCTGAACGTCCCTCAGTCGCCCTGTTTCTACTTCAGTGCATCTATTCACCAGAATCTACAGCAACTCAGTAAAAATAATTATTTTTTAGTTGTGAGTTTCCAGTTAGAATTTAATGTGATTATAGTGACAATCTACCCAGCTAACAATTTTAGGTTGTAAGGACATTTCCCTAATGTTTCCATTAAGTAACAAAAATGTTAAAAATGCTGTTTTGAAAGTGCAGGAATGTTCAAAACGTCCAGTTTTTAAAGTATTGTCTGAGCATTATACATTTATTTTATAACGTTTTTAAATTGTTTCTCTAAAACCTTAAGAACAATGTTTTTGATATGATATATAAAGTTAAACATCATTCTTATGACATTACTGCTAGAACATTTAAATAACTTTGAGAGAACTTTTAGAGAACATTAGCCAACAGCTTCTATTTATATTTTTGCAACAATTCTTTCATTTCAAATGATATTGTCAGAATTTTAAAAAGCAATTTAAGTTTAACAATTTTTGAGTTAAGAAACATGAATTTTTAGAATTTCTCTGTATTTAGTATCTCTGGGTTTTTCTTTTAATGAAAGCAAGCACTGAGGTGGCATGGATTCCAGGTTTGTGCAAAACCTGATGATCCATATTATCCCAGTGTGATTTGAGAACGTTTCAAAGAGGAATTTGTGTGCTTCAATGCAAGCAGAGAAATCTGACCTTTTGATACAAAGCAATTAACATGATAAATGTCATAACTTTGCTTTTTTAATTAGTGACCTAGAAATACTGAATATCTCAAATATTTAGTCATTTAACATCATTCTTTACATTTCTAAATTTTACTCTCTTTTCAATATAGTCTAGACTTTGGGTCAACATGGTCTCCACACTGTATATGCAACCACAATGGGGTGAATTTGGATTTTGCGTACATGCAAAGATGCTTTTATTGTATGTAAATGCTGCACTCACACGCACACATTGCAATTCACATATGCACACACTTTCTCCGACTGTCTCGCATATTTTATTGCGCTGTTTGCTTTTCCATCTTCCTGAAATTAAACATTAGCAGTGGCCTCTTTTGATAAACTCTGTCTGTTGTGCATGTGTGTGTGTGTGTGAGAGAGAGAGAAAGATAAAGAGAGAGAGAGAGAGAGAGAGAAAGAGAGAGGGGAGGCGGCCTGCTCCTGTCCCCAGTCAACAAGTTAATTAAAGAATGATTAACAGCTTCTGAGGAGGACACAGTTAATAAAAAGGAGAAAGATATCATCCATGTATATTTTATCTCCATTTAAATATCTCTAAAGCTGAAGATGATTTATAATTAAAGTTTTGATTCATAGCGGAGGTCGGGGTTCGAAAAAGCAGAGCTAAATCACAAAGTTAGATTACCTCTAAGTTTGGCTCGTGTGGAACAGGTTAATGCATGTAATTTTATTTGGAAATAATGTGTAAGGGTTTCAGCACTGCATTAAACCAGCTAAAATTTGTCTTAAAAGTACCCAAAACTCAGTTTTCAAGCCCAGTGGCCACATTTTCATAGTGAGATCACGAAGTATCATGAGCCAGCCCAGCTAACAGGGAACATTCTTAGAACATTGGCTAACGTTCTCTAAAAGTTCTCTTATAAAAAAGTTCTTGCAATAATGTTAGTAGATTGTTTTTCATGTCATGTATCTATGTATCCAAAACATTATTCTTAAGTTGTTAATGGAATATTTTAAAATGTTAGAGAATTTAAAAGTTTGAATAACATTCTTATACCTTAACAGTAACGTTTCAACATTTTTAATGTTTCTATTACTTAACGGAAATGTTAGGGAAACGTTCTTACAACCAAAAATTGTAAATTGGGAAGTTTTTGTACTAGTGTAACTGAGTCAAGCGGCTTAATGAGATAAACCGCTTCTCTGAGACTCTGTTTGGTCTCACATGGCTGGACATTAACACATCTGCTCGCTAATCTAGCCTTCAAATTGGAAGTGAACAGGCTAATGACGCATCACAGAGGACTGTGGGATTCTGGAGGCTGTCGCGCGTGCAGGCGCGTGGGCTTCAAAGTGGCCCGCGCGCACTTCAAACGTTCTTTTGAAGTGGAAGGGAACGCGATAAGTCAAAAAAGGGATCAAATTCTGATAGAACAGAGCAACGGAGCGTTAGCATAGGGTGGCACTGGGCCTCAGGGCATAAACTGGCACCATGGGCCGCGTGGCACTCAGGCTAAAAGGTTTTGCGCTGATGACTAGGGTTCAGTGAAGGATTCTTGGCTACACAGTTTAATGGATTCATAATCTGGCCTAAAAATGGTTTGGCACATCCTCAGTAGAGCCAGTGAACTTTGAATGTGGTTCCATTTGTCAAACAAATCCCCTTTTTCAGTAAAACATGCGGGTTTTCTTCCTCACTTTTTTAATTGTATTTTATATTTTCTTCAACTGTAGGTGCTGGTGGCTCTGTGAACTTTTCTCAACAATGTTCAGAGGTTAAAATGTCTGAACAGTTTTGAAGTAAATGGTAGACTTTGTTTTGCTAAGGAAACGGACACACTTTTGTGTAATCGAACAAATTTACTGCTTGATCTGAAACTACGCTTATTGATCTCGATTGTACTGTTTTGTTTACGTGTCGTGTGTCGTGTCAAGCGTGCTCTTCACTGGCACTGTGGTTTCCTTGGTAACCAAGTACACAAACTTATTTACAACTTTATAAGAAGCAAAATTGTTGATCGTTGTGAGGGATCTTCATAATTGGTTAATAAAATTGATTTAATTTTCACACAATCAAATTTAAAACTGGATTACTTCACTGTTTCTTTAGATTAGCAATATTTTTAAATTGAATAATGTTTTTGTGATGGATTTTCATATTTTCACATCGATGTCTGGATCTGAGACGAGTACAATATATTCAGAGGTTTTAAATGAGTTTTGGTGTTAGGTGTGGATATAAGGCATTTGGTTTTGAACAGGTGTGTAAAGATTTCACTCTTTTCAGAGGCCAGAAAATTCAAATTCTGAAACACCAAAAGCTCAACAATACGGTGAAATGATTTTTGCATTGTCTATGTTTAATACATGATGCTAAATTAGTTTTGCGCTTCCGAAATAAATCCCAGAGCTATGAAAGTTATTAAAATAGTGGCAAAAATCATATTTTTAGTCCAGATGGGTCCTGGTGTGTGCAATATTGCCAAGCTCATGGTAATACGGTTGTATACTCAATAAAGCTCAATGCGGTTTAATGACAACAGGCAGTTTGTATTGGATGGCTGACCCTTCTTATTCTCAGAGGTTAGTTAAACAGCCCCACACCCTACAGACACACACACATATATTTAAGTTTATTGTCGTTGCATGGGTTCTTTATATCTTAATGAATATTCATTTCTGACAGAAGCCTGGAGGAAGTGACCTGGTCTTTTCCCAGATGGAGCGAGACAAAGCAACGGGTTTATCAGTGCATGTTTGGACTCTCCGGGCGTAATGTTTCATTATTCTGCACACTATGTAAATATATGAGCTTTTGTCACCGGCTAAATCAAGCCACATTCGTCTTTGCTTGCATGCCTGCGAGCTGTTTGCCATTGTTGTTTCATTAGTATCTGAATGTAACACGCTGGGCTCGTGAAATGTCATTTCGGTGGGCAATGAACAGGGTGAGATATGAACTACTCTTGTGTAAGTACATATGAGAACAATAGACATTTGTAGCACGTATTTAATCTTGTAAAAAACAGGCTGGAATCCCGATGCATTGCCGTTAATTAAATGGCTAGTTTGCCCCAGTTGCCATTGTTCTGTCCCCAAACGGCTAGCAGATATTGATGTTCATTGTCTCACTATCTTTGATACCTATTCAGTGCAGCATTTCAGTATGGGGAGACTAACACACCATCCCAGATCCTTACATTACATGCCACCTATGGTTACTTCATTTACACATATTCGAACCGTGTGCTGAGTGCACACTTGTTTATCCAAACAATGGCTCACATCTGTTTCCACAAACAAGGCTTTTATTTGCTGTTCACTCTTTGGGTTTGGGTTTTTCTTAAAGGGATAGTTCACCTGAAAATAAACACTGTCATCTTTTTTCACCTTCATGTTTTCTAATCTTGTATGAATTCTGTGGAGCACAAAACACTTTGCTGATCTCGATTTTTCCATGCAAGTGCAGTGAATGGAGCCCGAAGCTTTCAAGAGACACAAAAGTTCAATAGAAGTATAGTTGATCGTACGATTCACATACTATATTCCAAGCTTTCTGAAGCTGTACAACAGATTTGTGTAAGAAACTGAATCAATATGGAGTTGTGTTGTGTCAAAAACAATGTTAAATTCTTCGGTCCCCATTCATCTGAGCAGCTGCTGCAGTTACTATTTCTTCCTCACAATTTCTACAGTACCCAGTTTCAGAGAAGGAATAAACAAGCAGATTTTGAGGACAGAGAGGGTGAGTAAATGATGACAGAATTTCCACGTTCGGGTGAACTGTCTCTTTAATTGTTATTGTTCGATGAGTCATGGGCTGTTGCTAGCTGTGCGTCAGGCAATTTGGTGCGATATCGCAGAAGGCCGTCGAACGAAACAAATGCCTCCACTCTGACTTGTAAATGGGGCCCTATTGTCCCATCTGTAACGACTTCATTCATGCGCATATGAAATCCATTTCCCTTTGGATCAATGTGGTTTAATGTTGTTTGTCTCTTTCGCTGCCTCTCACGATGCGGGACTGTATTAATAACTGTATCGACTGCATTGATTTCTATTGGCAGTCGGGGTGTTGAACCACAGAGAAACGAGTCTTTGCCTGTGAATGCTGCCTGTTACGCGCAGGGCGCTAAATCAAATGACATCTCATTAGAGCCAACAGACTCCTGCTAACAGATTGTTGGAAGCCATAAAAATGGGAACGTGATCAGTTGGGAATGAAGAAAAGGTGGATTGTCATTTTGCATAGCCGCGATGCCCCTTTCTTGATGTTGTTTCATGCTTCTAATGGGGATTTAAAAGCGATGTGGGTTGTTTTTAGAGGTTAAAATACTTTCTCTTACCCCGGCTTAAAGGTGAACAGTGTCATGTCCAAAACAAAATTCTATCTTGTTTGTTTGAGGTGCCAGACTGGGCCAAAGGTAACAACATTGATAACATACTGTGTATGTAGTTGCAATGCCCTTCAGCCAATAAAATTGTACATTTTATTTTCAAAAATTTAAAAACGTTGCATTTAATAGAGGTAATAGTGTTGCTGTCTATATAAATAATGTTGCATACGATAATACTTAATAAAAAATACTGTATAAACAGCAGTATAACATCTCTAGCATGTATTAAAGAATGAAATTCGTCTATAACAGGACTGTCTGTTTGAATAAAAGAATTTATTCTGATATTCATCTACAGCCTGATCTTTGATCTGGTTTCTGATTGGCTGTGGTGAATATTATGGTGACTATATCATGACACTACAGTTGCTTCATGTGACCTCTGCTACTCACAATATGTAAAAATAATCGAATAATCTCTTCTCTTTTTCTCTCCCTGTGCTTTCCGCTGTGTGCTATCCATCCCTGCTCTCATTAAGGTAAGTCACATTTTCTCCTCCGTGATCTGTGACCGTTCCTGAATGCTTATGGTGCCATTACCGCAAACGTGCTCCCTGCGCCTGCAGAATGTCGCATGCATGCTTCCCCTGCTCTTTTTTGCCTCTGTTTAATTTAGCCTCCGTTGGTTGCCAATACTAAGGGTCAAATCACCCTGCCCCCGTGTCTCCAGGAGGCGGGAGCTGATATCGGGGGCTAATCTTTGGCTGGGGATATCGGCTAAATGAACAATTTGAGATGCAGGCCAAGGCCCTGGCTGGTAATGAGGCCTTAATGACATTTGGGGCTGCCTGTGTTTTTGGTAATGTGGCTAAGCAATGCGCCAGGGGCTGGTGTGATGACCTTATATGCTTGGATCATTCTCGCTTTTCATATAGAGGGTGTGTGTGTGTTTTTGGTGCGTGTGTAGAAGCCACTACAAGCTGCGTTATTGCTGTCTGATCAAGATTTATTGACTGGTCTAGTCCCAAGCACCAGTGTCGACATAAAATCAGCTAGCAGGAGTGAAATAATCAACATAATTTTCCATTTACTAAATAAATCTTTTGTGAATGCACTAGACAAGTGCCTTTTTTATTGTGCTGATGTACTTCTAATTGAAAAAGGAAATGTGACATCAAAAATCTTTAGCTTTAGTGACATCATAGCCTTTAACTCTGATTTGTTGTCATATGTCATTCACATGTTCTGTGTCATTGCATGTTGATTTCAAGACAAAGATCTAAGGTCTAACTAGAGTAATTCAGTGAAGTTTTGTGCATGTGTATATATAGGCTAATTATTACATGTTTTAAAGCTAAATGTAACCAGCAAACTCTGGAAACCAGTATTATAGTGCAATGATTAACAAATGAACAGAGGTTTCTTTACTATTGCCCTGTATGATGCCCAGTATGCAAATGTGGTTTAGGTGATCTGATCACAAAACCTTTTGGGTACTGTTTAGACTTGTATTAAGCGTTGTCCACTCAAGCGAATGTTAGCACCGGGTGTAATAAGGGTTGATCCCAGCTGACAGTAAGGTTGTAAGATCATTTCCCTAACGTATTTTTATATATACTAATGTTACTGCAACAATGTATTTAATAACTTTGAGACAACTTTAAAATAACATTCTGAGAATGTTCCCTGTTAGCTGGGATATGGCCCCCATTGGTCTCCTCTCCATTGTCCGGCTGTCTCTCAGATCTGCTGAAAGCAGCAAAATCGGAGAACTCATTTTCCAGTTAAATTATTATTAGATTGTAACGGAGGCCTGATGATCTACTACCATGTCAAGCTATCATCTATTAGCATTCGCCATCTTTGTGACTCTTGCGTTCTGAAGGCATAAGTTATGATGGGGTATGTAGTGTGGCAATAAATCCAAACGTCATGGAGATGCCGATGCCCATATCGACGGCTAGCCGCGCCCGCTTCTAATTCGTAGAGGAGACGGTATTTCTCTTTCTACGGAGAAAGATAGTTTGTTTCTGTCAAACAGTCGCCATGCAAATGGCGCTAAGAATGATAGCTAAGCCTGCAGCATTTCAGTTTGTTCTTATAAACCAACACGAACTGTGCTGTGTATGTCTGGTCATGCATGCTAAAATGAAGGCATGTATCTCATGTTATCTTTCATACGGTCATTTTGATAAATGACTCTTTTGTGTCTGGTAATGTGACGTGAAATGAATGTGTTGCCCAGTTGCATCTTTCAATTTGTCTTTCAATTCCATTCAAACTTAGCCAATGTCTGTTTTGAACGCTCTGTGCTTGAATGCAGTCAAATCCTGGATGCTTCAATGGGTTACGTTAAAAACTTTGGCTCTCCATGTTGCGTTAACAGTAGCTAATCCTTATCCAATCTCTCCTAGGCATAAAGAAGTGGTTACTGTAATGGATGTGATGAATTGAACAAGAAGGAGGTCATGGTTGCTCGGGTCTGTGGAGATCCCATGATAGCTTGTTGCGAGACTGGGATGTTCTTCAGAAGGAGCTAAAGGGGAGGTGTAGACTGACCCTGTAGATCACAGTCTTTCCTGTAATGTACTCGAGGGTCTTCCATCTGAACCAATTACTGCCACTCGGGTTGTGTTGGCTATCCTGTGCACAGGTATGGGTCAGGACCTTCTCTGTTCTGTAGACCTTAGCCATGTTTCAAAGAGCTATCAGAATCAAAGGAAGGAGGCGGGACTACTTAGGACTTCCTGGGCTGTTACCATAGTCAGAGTCACTTTTACAATCTGTTTTTGGAACTTATTGCTAGTGGCTAAAGCATTACAATCAAATTTTCATATAGCTGGAAATTCCATCTAGCATCCAGCTAGGTATAGCTGCATTGTGATGTTATTCCAAGGTCACTAAATATTCCATTATGGCAGACAAACTTTGCATTACGAAATTTCAATATTCCGTAGGTGTCGTTTTCCCCCTGCTTCTTGCATAAATGGCCTGTTTTGCTTGATCTAAATAGCGAGAGGCAGATTACACTATCCGCTGTGCAAGCAGCATGCTGGGTTTGTAGTGAAATAAGTACTTTAGATAATGATGGTAGTCAGGCAGTCTCTCGCTGGGCGTACATGTTGTAGCGCTAGCTTCGCTAATCTGATCACCTGCGTCAACCTCACCTCAGGTCACGCGTACGTTCACGCCTGCCGCACTGCAACGCAACAATCCACCACTTGCTGTGTAATTACTGTCTTTCTTCTGCATTGTTTTGGCTCGATCATGCTAATCTGAGCTTTCAAACTGCTTCATATTACATATTTGTGAAAAAAGGTGTATTTTGTTTGCACAAGGAAAGGCTTACTTGTGTTTCCACAGGCAGCCTCAGGTTAGCAGGTGAATGGAGGAGTTTTTGCACCATAAATGTGAGATTCTAAACATCCCTGCTAAAAACAATGGCCTAAACCTTGGTCTTAGCCAGTCTCCTAGCTTGGACTGGATGATCTGGTTTGCTGGTTTTAGAGGGGATGTGGGCACCTGGGCAATGCTGTATTGTACAGGTCTTCCTGTACTGTAGCTTGTGGGTTCGATTCCAAGGGAACACACATAAAAAATGTATATGTTGAATGAACAAACATGGTCTGCATAAATGTCAATGTATCACCAGCAAATGTAACAGTCTCTTTAGCTCATGTCATTTTGATCATTAACTTCTAAACTGAATGACGTCTGGTCGCTTTCAGTGTAAATCGGTTTTCAGTCTTGATTGCAGCTGGTGGAATGTTCTGGTATAAGCGTGTTCTTCCAGGATTAGCTGTGTCAGCTGTGTATCCTCACAGAAGAGCTTAGCACCGAGCATCTGGCCGGACCAATGAAAGCCTCCTGTGATACATGCTCTGTGCTTTCGGTAATGATGACTTTGGGTGCCATTAAAGCAAAAGAGAGGGAGGAGATCTTCCAAGACCTGCAATTTAAATGTAGGACTGCAGGTTCTAATAAGAGAAAGCGGACTGAGTCTAAACATACTGGGGTATATAATGTAGTGCAGGGTGGCCACTGGTTCGAGAATGCCAACGTTTGCAGCTCTTCAGGAAATCTAGAATGTTCTTGAATGTTTGGGTCACACTTCTGTGACTGTGGATTAAAACATAAAACAAGCACAAAATATGATAAATCATGTTGGATATCGACTTTATTTTATTTAAGATTTGTCATACTTGTTATTGTTCAGGTTTGTCGAACATTGTCTTTTATTTGTTAAATGTAATTAGTAACCGTGGCAGTTAGGTTTAAATTATGGGTTACTCTTAAAATCACAATACAATACAAATACACCACATATGTCTATATATTTATGTATACACTATACATATAGTAATAGTTATACACTATATATGCGACTATACGTGTGTGTGTGTGTGTGTACAGTATACATGTAACAGCTATATGAATACACTATGTATACACATGCACATTTATACATATGTCTGTGAAAGATCACATATATGTATATACACATGTATGTATATCATTTATTAAAAAAAGATTTTTTATTTGTTTTATTGTTTTATTTTTCCATCTAAAAATTGGAAATCCCACAAAAGCAAAGCATATTCCTCTGATGTCATTGCTCATGTCGAGCAGGAAGAGGAATGTGGCTCTTTTACCAGCACACGCTGACCTGAGCCTAGTTAGCGTCATGAAGACTTACAGCCTCGCACTTCTCTCTATGTCTCTTTTTCCGGCCCATTTTATGGCTGCGTGCCGGACTGCAGGGTCGAGCGATACGCCATTGCTCAGACCAGCTGACATTCTCATCAAAGAGCAATTTGCAGTAGATTTTCTGGAAGTCTATTCTTCCAAACCTGCAGGAAAAAAGCCTCAATGTGAAGCGCGTTCCAGAGCCACTGGTGATCATTTCTCACACAGCTTATATTTTCAATAGATCGTCCTGACTGTAGGGCAGAAGGACATTTTGTGAGGCTTGTATGAGAATAAGATGCATTATCAGTTTTAAGACTTTGGAAATACACTTTTGACGCTGTAACAGTTCACAATGTGGATTTGTTCAGCTGTTGTTGTCATGTGATTTGTATTTGCTTCATTGTAAGAGTTCTCTATTGTCTTCATTAAAAACTGTTTGGAAATATTGGTAAAACGTTACAGGAATGTTCCATTCGTTAACATTAGTTAATATATTAGCTTAGATGAACTAACAATGAGCAATATATTTTTACAACATTTATTAATCTTGTGATTAATACATAATACAACTTTTTGTTTAAAAAACATATTAGTAATTGTTGAAACTGACATTAAGATTTACATAGTGTTCCTGTAGCTGCTAGAGCATTGTGTTAGCAGAGCAAAAGGTTGTGGGTTCGATTCCCAGGGAACACACACTGATAAAATGTGTAACCTAAATGCACTGTAATTCGCATTCAGGTTAAAAGGATAAAGAAATATTTGCTTAGTTAAAAGGTGAAGTGTTTTAATGTTTTCTTTGTCTATGTAAAATAGCATAGTATCCTTCTACTATTCTATTACTACTGCAGTATATAGTAAATTGTGCGTAGTATGCAGTACCCATATGATCTAATACATTTACTAAAATGTGCAGTTTAGCAGAGTCCTCTGCACTGGGTACTAAATCCCACAATGCAATGCTCTTGACTCGACCTTTCTTTCCCACTGATGATATATGTAAATGTATTTACACGGCCTGATGACATTAACATAGTCATTCGTTTTGTGGAATCACATTGTGTCGCTAGTGCGGCAGAAATTTGGTTCAAACTTTCGTTCACTTTTACTTTTACATGTGGACTCACTGTTATGTAACAGATTTTTTTGTATTTGTGCCACAGATTTTTTTTTGTATGCACTTACGTTTATTACAAGAAGTCTATTAGCAAATAAACAATGCCTAAAATAATGAAACTGTTCCCGAACAGTTTTCAAACTGTTATTAAGAAGATAGAGATAGCAAGCATGTTATTCCTTCACTTCTGGTCCCAGCTGGCTGTGAGAACTGTGTTAGGGGTGAATTTTTAGGATAGATGGAGACAGCTTGGTTAATCTGTTATATGACAACAGAAGCAGAGTGGGCGTTAAAAGCCGAACTAATCCTGGGAGTCCTGTGTAAGACACTGCGGACAGACGAGACTCAGTTGGGGTTGTGTGTACGACTGCACAAACACGCTTACACATACAATGACCAGACGTGGACCGTATTATCTTCAACACTCAAAAAATATTGCACAAGTGAAACCGAGGCGATCCAGTAAATATGGTCAAACACACACACGGAGACAGGTATTAATTCCCGAACACCGGCAGCCATAATTTACTTTGGGCTTATAGTCTTTCCATCTCCGGATCCCAAATTCCTTTTCTATTATTTGAAATTCCATCTTGGGTGGCTGTGGCCTGGGTCCACGACTTATAATACAGTTTATTAAAAAAGCTGCCGCGTTTGATCTTTCTGGGGGGGAGGGCTGAGGGCACGTGGGGACTGTAACCTGTGTCATCTATAATTCATTGCAGGAATATGCTCTTCTTACCCAGATTAAAGTTTAATAACTCCTGACACAGCCTTGAGTAAATAGTCTTTGTGTCCGCGCGAGGTGCGCGCACGCGTGTGTTAGGGGTGGCGGAAACTCGGCAGAGACGCAGGACGGTCTAAGCCTGGCTAAAGCCAACAGAAGCCTGGAATCAGCAGGCCTGCTCTACTTACTGCAGAAATGTGTTTGCGGCCAGATAAGACCCCAGTGTGAAAGAGAGCGGTGAGGAATGGAGCCCCTATCTGCTGTGGGTCTTATTGTGCGTGACACAGATTAGATGAGCAGAAATGTAATACCTTTGGAAAGGAGGTTGTGGGACCTACGGAAGTTTGTGGCTACATTTGCAGGAAAACTCTGGGAGATGGAAAGGAGTAGGAGAAATTTTCTTTTCTTTCCTTCTGCCTTATTAGTGTGGGTTGCAAGAACAATCATCTGTATCTAATAACTATATATATTTATTGCTGTTTCGCTCATACTTGTGGTAAGGGTTTTGTTTACGTCCCTAAGTCCAAATATTAAACTTTGGCATGTTATTTATTCTGCACATCAGTTCAGTTTAATTAAATTCACATTTATTTGAATATCGCTTTTCACAATACATGTAGTTATAGGAAATGCATGTTTCTATGTTACAAAAACAGAATAGTCTGGTATCAGGGGTGATATTGGAAAAACACAGTTGTAATGTAACCATTATAGTAGTTACAAATATCAAATATGCATTTAAGCAATTATAATGTGCATTTTAAAGCAGTGATAGTGTTGTTGTTTATAGTTGTGATAAGTTGTGATTATAACAGTAAAAATACATGAAAAATTTAACCGTTCATAAGATGTTATATCTTAAATCACGTGGCTTGTTCAAGGCAATTGTGTTATTCTTTTTAAAGCAATTTGATTTATTGTTTTCACCTGGAATAACTTATAATGAGCAAAAAATGTCAAATAATTACACAGAAGGACCCAAGGTTTATCTGGGAACCAGGTGGGCTAGTGAACAACCACCAAACACCCCCCTAGCAACACCCTAGCCACCTCCTGGTGCACCCTAACACCACACAACAAACAGAAACGGGTACTCACATATTTTAAAAAAGCATAACCTGGTTTTAAGGTGTGCTGCCTCTCCTACACATAGAAGTCTCTTCTGGTGTGTGACCGAAACTACAAACACACAAAGGCCTTTGTGATGTTTTGATTAGCCTGCCTCTCAAGAGCAGCACATTATGCAGCGAGAGGGGTCTGCCTTTATCAGTTGCTTTGTCATTGTTTTGATGGCTTGTCATGTTTATTGCTGCCATTTAGCCTGCGAGAACCACAGGGCAGAGCAAGCTGGGATATAGAGCAGGACTCAGTGGCCACTACTTACAGCACAATGCATTGTGGGATTGCATCTGTCCATCAAAGAGCTAACTGTGCCCTGTCATTACAAGATCTTACTGTTTTCTCATACATTCCACAGTCAAAGAGCAGCTCTATCCCTTAATGTGTGCAGGCACGCACCCCCAACATGATCATCTTAGATCTTCTGCAGTAGCCCTTACATGTATTTTGTGCTTTTAATTGGAAATGTACTTAGTTTTATGATTTAAAGCTTGTTAGTAGTGCAATAAGGCTATATAAGGATTGTTTATATAGTTTATTGAAATTATTTGTTTGAACAGATTTCACCTCTTTATTTAAATATATTGATTAAATGAGATAAGAATTGGCACTGTCTCTACAGGTCAGGGGTTAGTTCTGTATTCACTTTAATGACCTGGTTCACAAAACATTTTATATGTCCTTTTCTGTATTTGTGTGTGTGTGTGTATATACATAAGAATATATATATATGTCCTTTTCTGTATTTGTGTGTGTGTGTGTATATACATAAGAATATATATATATATATATATATGTTTATATGTTTATATATATGCAGGCACAGTGAAAGCAGGTAAAATCGAATCAGTTTCCATACATTTCCATTTATGCCATATGCATGCAAACGTGTGTGAACCTTAATTGAACCTAAAAATAAACCTAAAAATGTAGGAAGCGCAGCCATAGTTCAGCAGAGCTCACATGGAGCACCTCAGCCACTCTGGCAGCCCCTGGCACTTACTCAACTAATTAACCCCACTAATTGGCTATGAGAATAGTGGATTATGGATTGAGAAATCCAGTTTGTCACAGGATCTCCCCTGATGGAGTCTGTAGGATGAGTGACAGATCGCAACAGGGAAAGAACGGTGAGGAAGACTTGACTACACAGATAGAAGAGAAAGCAGGGCTAATCTCAAAGGGATGGACCCAAGACACTCATTTCATTTCTCTGTAATGGCTCTTTGAAATCCCCTCTTTAAACCAGAGGCGTGGAAATGTAGTTCTGTCGTTTTACCCCTCGATGAGTTCTCTCTGAGCGGGCTTTATGGGGTGGGCTGCTGTCTAATGACTGCAATTGGCCGGCTGCTTGTAAAACCTGGCCGGGCGGAGATGGGATGGAATAGGCCTGTTTTTCCCCTCATCTTCTGCACATATCACCTTGCCAACAAACCGGCCAATAGGAATCCAGGGATTTGCAGTTAATTTGACAGATAACTGACTAGCTTTGTTCACTTTGGTGACAGATGTACTGTACAACCTGCCATAATAGTGTTTCTGTATATATTTATTCAATGCTGGACATTGAATATTTCAGTATTAAGTCACATTGACTATACGTGGTGTTAAGCACGTATAGCCCGTTGTTAAGCAAATGTTTGCTGTTGACTATACACAAAGGGGGTGACCTGAGACATATCTAGGTACCAAAAGTTGGTATATGGGGACCGAGTGTGTGTGAACAGACAATTCACTGTTACTGGATGAACCAGACTACAAGGAAAGAGGCTGAGAAGTGATGTGTGTAGTCAAATAGATGTGAATGCTGATATGTAACACACACACTGTGTGTGTGTCCTGGTATTCACTACATTATGGGCACCAAATGTCCCCACAAGTATGGCAATACCAGTAAATTGTTGACCTTAGATCCCCATGAGGAAACAAGCTAATTAATCATACAGAATTAATCATTTTTTTAATAATCTAAAAATGCAAAAGGTTTCTGGGATGGTCAGGTTTAGAGTTAGTATTAAAACCATTACGTCTATGGAATGTCCACATTAAACGTGTGTGTGTGTGTGTGTGTGTGTGTGTGTGTGTCTGTTGTAATTTGCTGTACTAATGAATGATGTTGATCCACTTCTGTGTAGTGACTGGATTCGTGCTCCGCATGCAGATATGACTAAGCCAATAAAACAGCAGTGAAGATACAGCGTGTCACTTCCTGTTAACCTAGCTGACCCCAGACAGAGCACTACACAGCTATCAGAGGAAAGCTCTCCAAAAATGACACCTCACAGTGAGAGAGGCAGACAGATACAGCTGTTGTTTGATTAATACAGTGTTTTCTGTTCATTACAATAATTGAAGATGCTTGTGTATCAGTCACACATGCCTGAAAATGAGTGAAAGATAATGCAGAATAGATCCTAAAACAGTATGAATTATGAGCCAATACATATGCGTGTTTCAGGAAGATATGGTTTACGAGCCACAGAGAGCAGATGACTGAAACAGATAGAGATGACCTTCGAGAATAAATCTTCCTTTGGTTATTTTCATCTGTCAAGATTTTTTGGTCTTCGTACCCTCTTCATATTAAATCATCTAGTTTCATGTGAAATATGCAAACGCATATGACTGAAACACAAAGAACCTAAACAAACTAAAAAACTTAGTTTAAATACAGGTCAAGTAGGACAACTGGTGAAGTGAAATACTTCAATTATTTTAAGTATATAAAATATATATTCTTTCATTACTATACTGTGTGTGGAATGTGTGCATATACATATTTCAGGAAAACTCCTCCTTTACCCGTATTCACCCTATATAATATATAGACCATGAATATGTAACCTGTATTTAATTAGGCTGTTTGATCATACTATTTAATACATTTCAGAGCATCTCTTTATATATTAAATTTAGAAGCTTGTACTGTTCATTTCTAATATGCTGGTGGGAAGCATATTCCAGGTCAAATAAGCTTCATATACTAATTTAAACATATGTTTGTTAGCCTTGAATTGTTTTAAAATGTATGAAAATGTTTTAACGTGCAGATATAGAAGTTTTATGAAAGCAATCTGCAATTTACAGCAAATATGGCTGATTGGAAAGTCAGTTCCTCACATGCTCCAGTAGAGGGCGCTCCTCTGCCTAGGAATTTCACTGGCTGCCAAGCACATTCATCATTTCTTCTTCTGAAATAAAACCTCCACCATTTCTGTCTGCACTGCAGGGCTGGTACTGATGGATGGACTGATGTTTTCGCTGCCCTGCGTTCCAGGGGGCTTTGAGAGAAAATGAGGGATTTGTTGTATTTGTAAATGTGGAAGTGGACAGGGGGTGAAATTCATTTTCTTCTCATGTTTTGGTGCCACTGACCATTTATGGCCGAGCTGTTAATCAATCTCAGCGTAAGAGAGAGAAAATAATGGTGACACAGTCTCTCTCTCTCCCCCATCAGGCCTCTGGGACCCTCGCACCCCCCTCTTGTCCATAAGAATTTACAAGGTGGAACTGTATATGACCCTCCGGGGTTGGTAATAAACGTGAGGCGTTTTGAACTCATAATAATGTGACACAATATCATGCAAAACTCTTAGCTCTGTTCTCTACAAATGTAAAACAAGAATAAGGCTTTTATTCAATACGGTTTTGTTGTTGGCTTTGGTTAGCTTGTGTTGTATAATTCATTGGGTAAGTCATATTCAAAGTCTTTCTGTAGGACAAATCCTCTGCCTTTGAACTTTTTTCTGCTAAATTGTCCTGGCGAGAAGCCCGTTAGATTAGAAGTGCTATTTTGAAAATTACCCTTTATAATTTTCTGCAAAGTTAAGCACAAATTTGTGTACGATGACACCGCTGGGTGCAGTATACAGTTCTGAGAGCAGAATATCACCCTCAAGTTTGAGAAACTGCAGTGATTGTAATCATATAAAACCACACACACACACACACACACTTATCTAAATAGGGGCATTACATAGACTTCTATTGTTTTATACACAGCTAGTTATAAATTTAACCCACACCCTAACCCTAAAAGAAGCAGGATAGGATGCAAAGCAATTTGCATATGATTATGCAACAGTCTGAAGTTATGTGCCACTTTCTAAGACTCCTGGTGTCTCATTAATTTTTAAAGTCCTCCGGTTCCCAATGAAAACACTGTATTTGTGTCTTTCAGGTGGAAGTTCACTAACCGCAGGCTCAGGAATACTTTCGGTTTTGATTACTGACTTTGTTTACAAGCTTTACTTCTTCATTTTTATGCTTTTTTAAACAAGTTAGAAACAGAAAAGAGTCATTTAACCTATAGATCAGTATGTTGTTGTTTATGTTCTGTGTGTGTGTGTGATTTCTTTAATATTCCCGTTTTCTTCAACATCCATCTTACCGCCTGTGGAGGGAGCAGCCGCATCACACGTGTCTACTTCAAACCTCACGGGAAGAGACGTACGGGTGTATTTCAAAAACGACTGCACCGACTGCGTCTCCGCACGCAGCACGCCGCCAGATTCCCCCTCGGTCGCTGTTGCATACAGTGCTGTTGCCATAGCAACACAGTTCGTGTTTAAAGAGAGTCATATATTTACTTAATGTTGCCCTCATATCTTCAGCATGGTCATTAGTCTTCTGAGGGCAACAGACTAAAGAATTTACTACCCCCCTCGCCAGGGACTAACAACTTTTAAATGACTTATTTTCTTTATTCCTGTTTTGCTCTCCTTCATTCCTGTATTTTCTTTGTCAACAAACATCTTTACAATCTTGCATGTTGGCTTTGGTGAACTTCAGAACGTCTTTCTGCTGGAAGGTGAGCGACGACTTCTGTGGTGTTATGCTTCCACACTGTTGCGGCATGTGCAGTCCATTGTTGGAGTCCTCCTCAAAATCAAGAATTTATTTAATTCATTTATTAAAAGCATGTATAGTTCAATAAATGTATTGACTTAAATGGCAGTTTTAGGACTTTTGGTCCATGTTTGTTAGCTTTGAGGTGTTTTTCTTTCAAGTGGGTAGTCATCTAGCTGACATTGTGTTTTGGATGGTTGCGTTGTGGTGCTCATGGAAGACCTGGAGGTTTGATTCTTCAGTTGTTTTCATCAATACGCTAACATTTGTTAAAAATACCATAATATTTACTATCATATTAGACTATATTTTCCTCATATCAGTATCACATCATTTTCTAAGGACTGTGTTTCTGAATTCTGCTGGAGACTGGAAAGCTCTATGCTAGTCTCATAAACATCTGTGTGGGCATCTGTAGATTTCCTAATAACACTTGCCATTTGTATCCGCTCCAAACGTGCATCATGGCATCAGGCGATTTCTGCCATTATGCATGCCGATAAGGCTGCGTTTTAGGGCGTGATTATATCCTCAGGAAAAAGGCGGGCGGTCTTCTCCCTTTCCACTGCAAACTAATCAGCCCCCCAAAAATTACTTATTGATCTTTGGTTGCAGTGTGCAGAGAGAGATTTAGAGTGGCCAGGTCATGGCAGGAGTGCTCTGTGTGTGTGTGTGTGTGTGTGTGTGTGTGTGTGTATGTGTTCTGACACACTCTTTGAATATAGACAGACCTTCAGATCCTATTGTGTCACAAGATCAACTAATATGAATCAATTTCAGCCAAAAATCTTTAATAATCCTTTCCCTCTCAATCACCATCGTAACAGAGCTATGTGGTACAATATAAATAAGGAATGTCCACTTGGCATTGATATAATCAGCTCTTTGACATTTTCTGCTACAGAATCCGTCTTTCACGAGAGCACAGAGCATGGAAATAGATTTCATATGTTATTCTGCAATTAGATTTCCAAATAGCTGCATATTTGTATTGCCAACAGAGACCAACCAGAGAACTGCAGAAAATAATAATGATTAGCCCGCAGGCCACAGATCAATACAGCTATTACATTATGTGTACGAGTAGCTTGTTATTGTGATATTAGGAACTCGCGTTTTTGCATTCAGGCTTTCTTTTGCAACAGACATGGGGGTGATGGGGTGATTTTGAGGGTATGTTATATGTAGACTGTTTTTGGGTCCATACAGTCTCTGTGTCAGGCTCCATTGATCCAGGCTATGGGAGATGAATGGATTAATTACAAGCTGTGTGTGCTCTGGGAATGCAGGCAGCCGGGCAGGAAACGTAACTGAGGGGCTGGGACGGAGAAAAGCCGTTACGGGCAAATTGAACAATTGTTAATGAATGTAGCCTCGCCTGTGGCTCCATTGCTGGTTCCCCAGTGTGAAAACTGGGCCATGCATTCCTCTGCTGCCCCCCCGGGGACAAGGCATGAAGGATGGGTGACTCCCCCAAGATTCAGGGTTTCCTTCTAATATAACAGGGTAACCAGTGTTTTAGAAGATACCGGAAAGATCAGAACACAGGATTTAGTTTAGCTTTGTTTGCGTTCAATAATCAAAAAGTCCTGTGGTATACCATGGTGAACATAGTAATTATTCAATACCAAAGAGTCAGCATTAAAAATCTGGCATTCAGAATCTAATTCTTTTGGTTTTGATAAATGGCAAACAGATTCTGCTTTTCTAAATCCACAGATTTTTGGTTACAGCAAATTTGTGGCTTTGATCATGTTTACACCCTAGTAAAAAAGGTCAGATGTGTTTCTGTAGACTCACATCAGCACATCAGATCAGCACACATACAGTAAGATGCTCTCAGGAACAAATCAATCATGCTGGGATAATATGGATCACCAGGTTTTTGCACAAACGTTTGCAGTCCAGCCTGAGTGCATGCTGTCATTTAAAGCAACCATGGAATATATCAGATATATATATAGAAATTTCATGTATATTTTTCACTTTAAGCTGCAATTTGTAAGTTTTAGCAAATGCTTAACAGATCAGTTACACACTTGTTAACTGTAAGCTTTTGTATTACTGTGGAAATGATCATCTGCTACTGTATCATGGTGTTTTTTGTGTGGCTTACCACATTTATTATTGGCTCATATTATTGTAAACCGTAAAGTATATATTTGAAAATAATACAGGTGTGAGTTAATGCATTTAAATGACCTTTAAATATGTAATAAAAATTTGCTCGCTGGCTTGAGGCTGAAACCTACAAAGACAAATACAATAACTTGGTTTTGGTTCAAATCGTACCGCTAGGGCCATCATAAATAATTTATGATTTAATATTATCAGCTATATCGAAATCATATACTGTAAAATTAACACAATCGCAAATGAATTGCAATAATCTACCTGCGAGACCGTATTCCGATACATCTCAGATTAGTTAAATGTTCATCATGGCTTATATTAAACCCGGTCATTTTTTATAGGTCTGAACTCACATTGTGTTTGCTGCATATTTACTCACAACAGCATAATAAAGGAAAGGGTTTGGACAGGAAGAAATGTGAGCCAGAACCTATTAAAACAGCCCCGATCCAGCTGCCGTAAAACAGAAAGAGATGCATAATGAATAATTGAGTTCCAATGAGTTGTGGGCCTTCTGTTTATCCAATTACGGCACATTAAAAATGAATGATTAATCAATTATTGCTGTTGGGGACTCTAGGTGCTATGAAAGTGGCTGTCCATCTCCTCCTCCATCCATCTTCATAGCTCTGCTCGGTTTATAACTGCGATGGAAGCTGCATTCCACAGCAGTACGCTAGTGACTACACTGTGTGTAGGTGATGACTGCATATATCTCATGAATTTGACTTATTTTAAAGACTATGGAGTCATAACATGTTCAGTTTTAGTTTTTGTAGCATTTAGTCCATGTCTGTTTGCTTTGAGATCTTCTGTATGTATGATAGCAAGTAGAAAGTCATGGTGTGTCTTTGGTTACTGTATGCTAACCCTCTTGCTTTCCCAGCCATCAGTTGTTTGGCTAGAATTAATATTATTGTGTGTTCATGGATACACTTCCCAGCTAACAGGAATGTTGTCAGAACAATGTTTTCTAAAAGTTCTCTAAAAGTTACTTAATGAAAACATTAGGGAAACGTTCTTACAACCTAAAATTGTTAGCTAGGTATCACCTATTCTTATGTGGTCTTCCAGTCTGGTTAGCTAGAGAGATTTTGGGCACATTGTAGCTGGTCAGTCTATGAGACCAGCTGCCCTACTAAATAAACCAGCTGAACAACTGCTTGCATTAATATATTTAGTAAGAAAATGCATTTAAACTTCAATAACCATGTGAACTTTTGTGTTTTCTTTCGACTCATCGGGTGAACATGTTTTGTGCCATTTAAACCACTAACACTAAGATTTCATTGTGAATTGAGAAATGCTGCATGTGTTTTCACACTAGCACACCTGTAGTGGGCAGATGTGAGCTGATTTGCTTGCTTTGTTTGACTGCTGGAATTTTGTCTGAATGAAGAACATAAACCACACACACACACACACACACACGCCCTCAAGCTTATTCCAGTCATTACTAGACACACACACACACACACATGCGGATCCAGTCCTGATCCCAGACATTCATACCAATCCAATACATCAGCCCTATTGATTTCCCTGCAAACAAATAAGACTGTTTTTTGGAGCAGTGGAATATGCTTCCAGCACTCAGCAGGTCAGGGATGCATCACTGTGACCTTGAGTTAATCGACTTCAGTTCACAAACACTTTTATTTATTTATTTGTAAAGAAACTGGCCTAGTTATCTTCTGGAGATGTGTGATATCACTGACATCACACTGGTAGAGTCCATTTTTTTTAATTCTTTCATTCCTTTTTCTTCCACTCTGAAAGGGTCCATGAACTGTTGGGTTTGTACTGTTAGATGGTGAGATATCTGCCATTTCCACCATCTGATCCTTGCTTTCATTTGATCTGGAGGTCAGCACCATCCTCCCGCTCTGTGTTCATGTGTGCTCTGTGTTACGGAGGTGAGCGCTTGGTTTGTTGACACTGAGCACGATGTGATCTGGAATTTCCTGGAATGGTATGAGCTGTTGTCTGTATCAGTAACCTCCTCACCTCCTGTATGCTGCTTTTCTTTATGAACTGAGCTATTGAAAAGAGGAGGGGCTGGATGTTTGATAAATGTGTATATTAAACGTTTGATTGAAATGTTGCCACAGAATTTAATTATTTAACCGCAGATTTTCTTTATAATAACATGTATTAATGTATCATTAGCTGGATCTGTTATTCTCTTGTTTTTTGTTGTTATTGGGGATGTTATAGTAATTATAGACACAGCCCTGCCCCAGCTAACAATTTTAGATTGTAAGAATGTTTTCCAGATTGTAAGAACATTTCCACTAATTAAATGTTAAATTAAAAATGTTATTTTGAACATTCTAAGATGTCCAAATGTTTTTGCTTGATTATGGGAATGTTACTCAAATTTGTTTTAAATTCTTTATTGTTTTAAAATGTTCCACTAACAACTTATGAAGAATGTTTTTGAAACGTGCTATATTATGCCATATAAAGCATTCTAACAGAGAACTTTTAGAGAACATTAGCCAACGTTCTGAGAATGTTCCCTGTTAGCTGCCCTCCCAACACACAGTATACACAGTACACCTTGCGTTTAATACACAAATGCAATTTTAATTGCATATCAGGTGCACCCAAATGTGACTTAATCTGTTTTATGTCAGTATACAACAAATCATATATCATATATCATATTAAAAGTGATTTTTGTCAAGGGTGTCCTTTCCTTTTGCCATCAAGATTCACCTGTCAGAGCGTTTTTTATTTAAATTGTTCGCTTTAACACTAATCCTGTCTGGAGCTCGTGCTTCAAGTAGTCTCGGTAATGTATGGAAACGGATTCAGCTTGTTCTAATAATCACAGCTTCAATTGCACATTACTCCACGCTAACCCGATTAACACTGACAATGGCAGTACCACTGCTACAATAGCAGCCGTGCTATCAGGACAATAAATGCACTCTGCTTTAATTACAGCTGTCGCGCCTCTTGATTTGTCTTGATCTCTGTCAGGTATTTGAGCAGGTTCCTCTTAAATGCGGTTGTATTCTTCAGCCATGTGGGGAGAGTTATAAACAACATCTCATATCGATTCGGGAAGCTTTAGCGACAATTAAATCTCATCATTGCAGCCGATTGCAGCAAGATTTTTCAATACAAGAATGAATAGATAAAAAGGGAATTAGTGTTTACCTGTTACCCAACTAACAGGGAACATTTTTAGAACATTTGTTCATGTTCTCTGTTATCAAAAACTTTCTTGCAGTAACGTCAGTAGAGCTTTTTTAAACATTATCTAGTATGTATTAAAAACGTTATTCTTAAGTTGTTGGTGGAGCGCTTAAAAAATGTTAAAAATTTTAAAAAGTCTGACTTTTTTTATGGTAATACGTCTAGCTACTTAATGGAAACGTTACTGAAACTTTCTTACAACCTAAAATTGTTAGCTTGTTAGTTGTTCTATTGTAATATTAAGATTCTTTTAGTGTTTATTCGAGTTTTCTATCTTGTTTCTTTGGGCTTAATATTTATTATGTCTATAAATGGGATGCAATAAATTCATCTGATCAGCTGTGTTCTAAATTGTTTGTTGTCTGCTTACACATTTGTTGTCTAGACCAGAAGTGTTTTGAAACTGGATTACGCTTTAGATTTATACATCTGAACAGATGAATCTGAATCTGAAGCCTTTAGTTTTGATGCTCCATTTGCATCAAGTGTAGACACTTCTTTAAAGTTTGCCATGTTTAGACAGTTTAATTTCAGCTCTTATTATCTAGGCCTGGATTAAGACTCAGATCTTTTCTTTTCTGTAGCAGCTCTGTGGACTTTTCTTCTCTGATCTGATTGGATCTAAATATTTCAGTCTCAGCTTTTCTCGTAACTGTATTTGGTTTTGTGTTTGCCCCTATTGGGTGGTGTTGGACTTATGTCTAAACCTGCTAACACAGAAGTTGCAGGTTCGATTCTGGTTTCCTACTTGGGAACTGAAGTGTTGCTGAAATCATGATCCACCTGTAACACTGCTGTAACCTTGAGCAAAGTGTCTTATCCCTTATTGCCCATAAAGGCTTTTCCTGAAATTAGTGAACTATTAAATGCTGCATCTGCTAAATGTCAGGCAATTAAAACACATCCTTTCACAACAATTCGACCTATTACGGCTTTACGACCATTGTGCATGACAAAACAAGCCGGTGAGACACAGTAATGGTTACATGGACGTGCAGAGCATCTCGTTTTTGGAGGTTTTGAACTACATGCGCTTATATTCCGCTCCTGTGGAGAAAATTCTCCGCTGATGGAAATTGAATGCTGTGAGAGGAATGGCCAGAGCAAACTCTTGCCCCAGAAGACAGTCACAGCTTCTAAATGGCTCAATTTACCTCTGCTGAGCTCCAAAAAGAGCACAGCCCCACACCACACATGCGGTTACTGCAAAAATCAATACAGATTCTCTGAACAAGGGACCTTATTAAAACCGGACCCCTTTTTTCACTCTCTGTATGCTTAGAAGAAATACTTATCTCCAGAAATCATTAACGTCCACAGCAACAGATCTTGCGTGTTAGAACCGCAGTCATCCATTTTGTACTCGTTTCTGCTTTGGGCTTTTGTGGTTGTGAAGACAGTAGGTCATTACCATCGTTTTAGTGGTACATTCTGGGTGATTTCATTAGAGCTTCTGAGATGAGTTCTCCAGACAGGTGCTGCTCTGTTCCGTTTGGCCCTGGAGAAATTAGTTTGAGGAAAATACCGTTAACCATCAAGGTTCCTCCACAATGGATATTGGATAAAATGAAGCAGTCAAAATGTAGGTCATAGCCTCAACTTACCAGAGCTTTGTGGAATCTTCTATAGAAGCAGATTAAGAAATCAATGTTCACATTTTGTTTCTTGACACCAAATGGGTTTGTTCTTAGTGGATGATATCACCAGCTGCTGTTTTAAAGTCACACCAACCCCTAGGTTAGCATGACCCTCAGATTTAAGGTGGTAGGTTCATCCTTCAGCTAAACTGCTCCTGAAATTCCACTCTGCTGTAAGCAACTACATTTTTTTGCTGTTATATTTAATTAAATCTAAGGCCTTGACTCTGGCCATGTTTTATATCCCACAATGCTGTGCGGTCCCCATGTACACATGCAGCTATAACGCTGAAATACATCCACACCATTACGAGCTTGGTTTTACATCCCCCAACAGACCTTAGAGATATAAAGTCACACGCTCAGAAATACTTGCTCTGCTCTTGGTGTGAAAATGACCTTTTGCAGTTTTTATATCTGCAGAAGCGTTAACAGCCCACAGTAAAGTCTCAAGGCCTGTGCTGTGGCATTAATGTGGAGGGGTTGTAAAAGGAAAGAAATAGCACGTTTGACCCACAACCCATGTGTCTCTGCACACCCACACTGCAGTCCTGTTTTCCAGCACAGCACAAACTATCACTCACAATAATCTGGAAGAAAGGAAGGTAACATTCTTCCATGAATTCTTTAGAAGGTCTTCTTTATATGAGCAGAGCGTAGCATGAATTTTTTAATTGCTGGTTCTGCTCACAGTTAAACTACCTGCTGATTTTGTTGCATTCATTTAAAGGCAGGATTTGCTTGTGAGATGCTTGTTGTACTTTTTTGATAGGCTGGATTGCTGTTTTAAATTCCACACTGAGAAATATTATCGATCTTTTATACGTCCTTGTACCTGTAGCACAACACTACATTTTTGCAAATCCTAGAGCTGCCAATATAAGCAACAATTTATGAAGCTGGTAAATTTTTTGGTCCCCATGTAGATACAAGCTTATAAATCATACAGAAGGATCTATTAAAATAGCAGAAAGTTTTCTGTGACCGTAAGGTTTAGGGGTTGGTTTAGTGTAGGGGAATAGAATATACAGTTTGTACAGTATAAAAACCATTACATGTACGGAATAGACGTTTGTGCGCATGTGTGTGTTTTTGCACTTGTACATTTTTGTGAGGACCAGTGTGACCAGCTAGACCATCAGAGTGAACAATCACTTTCTGACACCCCTTTAAAGGGCTATTTTAGGGTTAAGAGTTGGTTTTAGGGTTAACGTTACGGTTAAGGTTACAGTAAGAGACTAGATATTGTACTGTGTCACAGAATGTATTCATAAAGATGGATGTTCAAACGTGTTTGTATTATAGGTGTATACATAATTATCTAGTGAGCTGTCCTCATAGATGTCACCTTCTGACATCATAGACTTTTATACATATTATAGGTATATGAGAATATACATTAAAAATTGATCTATGTCCACTAGATGGACAGATGGAATCTTGTTATGTCTGATCTTATTAGCATCATTTTTAAGACAGTTTTACTGTAGTTCAGCTTTTGATATGCAATAAATCAATGTCAGTTTTTAAATAGTAAACACATCAGATGGGGGTGTATTTACATATGCAATATATTAAATGAATACATTAGCCTCAGTGTACGGGAAATGAATGCACTTGCAAAGGCATCTTCTGTTTTGCTCTGAATGTTAGTCGGTTCTTATATCTGAATCAAATCAGGAGCTCGAGTTGGTAGTCGGCTGTTTTTTTGGCGATTTCAGTACTGTGGCATCTGCACAGACTGCTATTCGCTTTCAGTGGAAGTTGGAAAGTGAATTCCATAACTGTGTGTTTAGTTGTTTTGACAGAAATATTGAAAAAGGTGACGAAATACAAAGTGAAAATAAAACCGCCAAACCCATTCCAGCCTCATGCGCTCTGACAGCAGAAATATCTCACAAACAGCAGATGTGTCTGACAGACAAGTAAAATCATAATTTTCTTCCGACTTTCTCATTTTGAGAAGACGTTTCAAGCTTGTTTTAAAAGAAATCACACCGGTTGTGTGTTACGTTAAATCTATATGGTTTTATAATGTATTATTAGATGTCTTATGTTAATCATGCACTCAGGGCCTTGTGCTTTGTACTTGAATATGTTTTTCAGTAATTATTATTTTTGTTTTGCTTTCAAACTATTGTAATCATAATTTAGAACATGCAGATTTTCTCTATTATGAAATCACTTTGGGTGATAGCCGAAATTATCAAGGTAATTCTACTTGACTGCATATAATAACACATAATAAGACACAAACACAGGTATTAGACCTCGGGGAAAGCTGACATCTTTACTTTGGGTTGAAGGACAGGAAGAGAAAAATGCAGGAAGGAGTGCCCACATGGTGACTGGGTTCGAAATCTACTACAGTCTCAGTCTAAATGCCACTATGACCTGAGATGAAGGGAGAACTGGATGATTCCTGCATTAATGTAGGTCTAGCTGGTTGCTAAAGTGTTGCTATGTGGTTGCTAAGATGTTCTGAGTGTGAGTGTGTCTGGTATTCATTACATTATGGGGACCAAATGTCCTCACAAGTATAGTAATACCAGTATATTTTGACCTTGTCGGGACGTTTTTCAGGCTTGTAAATCATACAGAACGATTTTTTCTAAAATCTAAAATAGCAGAAATTTTTTCTGTGACGGTTAGGTTTAGCGGTAGGGTTAGTGTAGGAGATTGAATCTACAGTATAAAATCGTGTGTGTTGCTATGCTGTTTCTAGGGTGTTCTGAGTAGTTGGTAGGTCATCACATACATGACTTAAATCGAAAGAGCTCACCCACAAGTCTCTGTGATATTTGGCTTGGGTTCCTTCTTTACTTTAGGCCTGTGAGATGTTTATATCCTACATGATGTGTATAATCCTACACTAGGTGAGCATTGTCTGTTCGCTTAGAAAAAACAGCACACCTTCCCTCAAACAATTTCATCCTCCCCTGACAGAAATGGTGAGAGACCAAATGAATACTTAGCTTTTGCAATAGATGCTTTCTTTAGCAAGAAGCACTCATTACAATAAAAATAGAACGCTTGGCAAGGATAAGGAAGGCTTTAAGACAAGAAATTGAGGATGAGGAGGCATGTTCTTCAGTCCTTTTGCCAGCTGCTAATCACAAACGCTGTTGAGAGTTCTAAATCGTCCAGTAATCTCTCTCAATGTGGGGTATTGAGACATTGAGATGGGTGTAGCGTCTGCCAAGAGAGCTTTAGTTTCTCCTTTAGCACTTCTTGAGCTTGTCTGAATGGAGAAGCAAGGATGAAAGCCCAGCCAAAGAAAGAGGGTGAGAGAGAGAGACAGAGAATGTTTTGGGAAGGTGCCAGAAAACTGATTTGATGACAATGTAATGATTTCTTATGTAAATGACCGAATCAGCAGCCTTATTTAATTGGCCCAGCTGTGCAGTAGTCTTTTGTGGTGTGCTAACCGCTCTGAAATCTGTCCCCTGTGTTTCCTGTCTGCTCTAAAGAGCTAGCTTCTGCTCCTCGGAGAATTACCGTGTCTTGCCACTCGTCCTCGCAATGTTCCCACCTGCTAATTTACATATTCCTTCACCGATAGACCGTCGAATAAGAACCCCAAATTCTAGGTTTTATAACCCAATCCAATAATCTGATCTCAGAACAGCAGTAGTCATTAAGTCGGGCACTGTGTTATTGACTCAAGATGCAGTCTGCTGGCAGAATCCCTTTTGCATAAATAAAAGGATCAATTTTGTAATAACAAGGCCAGTGGAGATTTTCTCGGTTTCTGTGAGTGTTCGGTATTGCTGTAGTGGTGAAGTGATACTGTAAACATAACTGCAAGCATTCACAAATTGACTTCATCTGAAGTCAGATGCTTTGTTTACATGTCTTACCCAAAGATTTTTAGGGCTTTTGTGCCGGTTTTAGAACATAATTGGCCTTTCGTTCCAATTATTTGTGTTCTTATCCAACTTGCCAACGATAAGTGTCTACTTCCGTCTTTGGGCGTGCTCTGTATACCAAATAACCTCTCTCACACTATAGCCATCCATTTCATTATTTGACTGGGTTAGCAGTTCGCCGTGCTACATTATATCAGGGTTGCGTAAGGCTGCAGAGGGACCAATTAGAGAGCGGAGGCGAGTCTCTATTCAACTGCTGCTACTGCAGGATCAATGTCAAGAGAGGCGAAGCCCCATCGCAACAAAAGTTTTTTGTGTGTGCCAGAATATGGTGATGTTTATTTGAAGTTTTCTGAGAATATCTGTGAGCGAGCAAGGATGGGAATATTGACATTCTTGTGAAGCAATAAGCACACAAGAATTTAGTCTTTGGATCGAGTAACATTATAAATATTTTATTCTTAAAGGTTGGGTTTATTGACGCAGAGCATTGACGCATCACAAAGCTACATTTGCTATGTTCTTGTAAAGCATTGATGAGTTAATAATTAATCTTTGTAAATATTTCACAGCTGTGTAATGAAGCTATGTAGATGTTGTTATTTGCCTGTGCTGTTTCCCATGTGCTGTCATAGCCTTGTGGAAATTATTTATTCACTGCTGGTCCAAGCGTTGCTTCGTAAATACCAATTACCGCATTAATGCATTGCAGAGCACTTTGTAAAACTGAAAACATATCTCAGCTGTTTATTTCAGTCCATTTTTCCATTTTTACTACATCACGCGCTATTAGCAGAGATTTGTGACTGAGTCTTTTTTAAGGCCTTTGTGCCAATGTTGCTTTCTGTGGCCCTGAAACCAATATTAACTATCATAACTACTTGTAAATGTAGCGATTTAATGATAGCCTTGCGTATTTACGAGCTGTGGCTAAGTAAAGGCTTCCACGCAGGTCGTAAAAATGCTAAGATTCGCACAGATATGCGCACGTCGCCACAGTTCTGTAATGGCTCCTTGGAGAACTGAGCGAAAGTGCTTTTTCAGCACTTGCTAATGAAACCAATCGAAAGGGTCAGCTGTACGCCTCTGGTCCTTCATTGTTCCTCGACTTAGGTCAAGGCTGAAAGCTCCTAATTGTATCTCTCGGTTTCCGATTTTGGTTATTTTTCAGTCATGGCCTGTTTCTCTTTATTGGCCGCTTCATAACCTCGCTCACGCAACTCTCCGGTGAGGATCCACACCGCATTGAGAAGGTTTCAGATCAATAACGGCTGGTCGTTAGCTGATTTTGTTGCTGTGGATTCTCATAAGGCAACAATTACAGATGGAAGGAGGGGTTTAGGGTGGGGGGCGTTGATTCGGGCGGTATTGTGCCCTGGGGGAGGTGCATGTCGGTTTCATCAGAGAGTGAGGAGATCCATACTGTCTGTGGCCGGGTTGGAGCCGGATAGAGATGATTTGTAGCCCAGAGGCGTTGGGTCACAGGTGGGCTGTAAGCACGGTCAGAGGGTTGTATT
The DNA here is from genome assembly GCA_036877525.1 of Chromobotia macracanthus. NCBI lineage: Eukaryota > Metazoa > Chordata > Actinopteri > Cypriniformes > Botiidae > Chromobotia > Chromobotia macracanthus. Next base: position 1,876,672 of record JAZGTH010000080.1, on the reverse strand, counting down.
TAGGGTCACTGGAGCCCAGAGGAATCCACCCACTATCAAATGTGCTGATTTTTTATGAGGGTCAGTGATGACCGGAGGACAGGTTGACCCCAATACCGTGTTGCTTTGACTCCTACAGGAATGGACCATTACAAGCCCATTACTGGCCATTTTAGCCTTTTAAAATTGTTTTGTACACATTTTCATGTGTTGTAATGCTTAACCTGTAAGCAGGGAACAGAATAAGCCAATGATCTTTGGACCCCAGCTTGTCATAAAAGCTTTTCTTTTCATCAAATGGTTCAGTCAGAATAGGACTGGGCCATGATGTTGGATTAGTCAACCATCATTAACCAACCTTAACTTAGTGAGGTTAGCTAGTGTTTTTGGCTGTAATTTAGCTTTAAAACAAGGTAACAGTAGCTGTCAGCATGCTAAACGCTTGTGTGTTTCTGTGAATTGACATGTGTTGTTGATTTATATTTACATGTATGCATTTTGCAGATGCTTTAATCCAAAGTGACTTACAGTGCATTTAAACTGCATTTTTTCAGTACATTTTGTCCCTGGGAATCGAACCCACAACCTTAGCATTGCTAACACAATGCTCTACCAGTTGAGCTTTTATTGTTTTTGTGTCTTTTTGTTCGTGTAATTACTTTGAGAAGCGTTTTCTGTGTGTGTATGTGTATGTGTGTGTGTGTGATGGCTCTCAGTGAAGGACAAATACCAGACACTATAATGTGCTCAAGTAGGAATATCATTTTCCCCAGTCGTGATTAGAGCCAATCCACAGATGAGTGGAGGGGAGGATGAGAGAGGAGGGGCAGAGGAGAGCAGATGAGCTGTAATGGGTTTGGATCTGGGCCTTTTTCCAAAACAGCGCATGGTTGAGGGGTAATGGAGAAAGATTCCACAGAGAATGCATGCTTAGCATGGAAGTACACTGAACCCTCTCTCTCTCTCTCTCTCTCTCTCTGTCTCTGTCTCTGTCTCTCTCTCTCTCTCTCTCTCTCTCTCTCTCTCTCCCTTCTCATTTTACTCTTCATATCAAAGACAAACAGAAGGGGAGGTATTTTGTCCGAATGCCATATAAAAACCATGCCGACAGCATGGATAGTCCACTTGTGTCTACCTCATTTCAAAATCTACCCACAATGCATTGCAGTGGGTAAAGATATTGGGCGTTCTTTAATATATTAATAATAAACTTTGACTCACAGATAACAAAGGATACATATGGCTTTAAAATAGATAACAGAAAATAGATAGCACGTTGTGTGTAATATTTTCTGGAATACTTAATTCTGGTTGGTCATTTGTCTTCTGGATAATGATTGCTAAATTATATAACCTAGCAGTGCTAGTTTAATAAGTTTTTTGGATAAGAAGCCATATAATAAGGTTTGTGTTTGGGTTATTTGTGTCAGATAACTGTACACCATCTCTTACATATTCCTCCTGAAAATACCTGCAATGCCCAAGGCTTGTCAAGTTTTTTTGATCAACCAGCTTCACCAGGAGGACCATCAGGTAGCTGTTGCTGGTTAGCTGCATAGTTAAACTGGGCGACCAGCACTAACCTCAGCCTTCCTGCTAACAATATTAGGTTTTACGAATCTTTCCGTAACATTTTATTAGTAACAAAAACATTAACAAGGTTTTTTTTGAAAGTTCAAGGAAGTTGAAGTTTTCTAGATGTTGTATTAACGTAACCGCTTAGTTAGAAGAACGTTATTCAAATGTTTTAAAATGTGTGCAAAGTTTTTATAACATTCCACTAACTACTTAAGAATAATATTTTGATATGTTATATAATGTTAAAGAAACAATCTACTAACATTATTGCGGGATCTTTTTTGATAACTTTGGCTAACATTCTTTAAAAGTTCTCTCAATGTTCTGAGAACATTCCCGGTTAGCTGGGCTGGTCTTAGTTGATCTTTTCTGCGGTGAAATTAAGGCTTCCTGTTGTATGTTCTCCACATTTTTTGTTGCATTTTTATACTTCTCTTTAATCAAAGGGATTGATGTGGTTCCATTTATCAACACAAACACAGATGTTTCTCAGCTCCTCGTAGGAAAATCAAAGGACTTGAGTCAATGTTATGCAGATAGCAGTTCTTCTGCGGTAATTTTACTCTCATGTGAAGTGTTGTATGGTCTGCTTTACGACTTGAGGCAGGGCTAACGGTCCTTTTGTCTGCTCATTTACATGCCTCATCTTATATCAAAACTCCTCAGCGTTTATCCGTCGCTGTTTGAAGCCAGTCAGGCTGAGGGAATTCGGCAGTCGAGTGTAGTGCTAAACAATCCTCGTGGAGTATTTTGGGGAGGGTGTGAAATAACTGAAGGACAGTATGAAGTAAAAGAGGCAAACGAGGTAAAGACCTCGAGGTGGTGAGGATGTTCAGCTGTGTCTTTTGAATGAAGAAAAGAAGGGAGTTGCAGACAAAAGAGAATTTGGCAGATGGGGCGATAGCAGGTGGGAGGAAACAACTATTTATGAGGGAGAGAGAGCGAAAAGAGAATACGATATGAAAGGCGACAGCAGAATGTGACCTAGGGAGATAAATAACGAATAAACGATGGAAAAAACAGCTCTAGTTTTTTTTCCAAGCAGTCTGGTTTGATGAACAGGTCAGAGGCTGGGTAGGCCGGGCTCCAGGCCCTCAGCAGAATTCTCACTGGCATTCCTAACAATTAAGCCCCTAATTACCTTGGAATTCTATAGAGGAGCAGTGCTTCCTTTTGATTGTGTAGATTCACAGACCGCTCTGTCAACCATATGTCCTTCTTCTGTCTGTGTCTGTTTCATGTACCCAGCTTACAATTTTAGGCTGTAAGAACTTGTCCCTAACATTTGCATTAAGTAACAAAACCGTTAAAGAACAGAAATGTTTTAAAAACGTTAAAAAAACCTTTTCTTCTAGGAACGTTCAAAACATCAAATTTTTTAGGCGATGTATTAATGTTATTGCTTGGTTATTTTAGATTATTTACACATTTATTTGGTTCTGCAACATTCCACTGTTCCACTAACAACTTAAGAATAAAGTTTTGGATATATATGATATATAATGTTAAAAAACATTCTATTTATATTACTGCAAGATTGTTTTTGATAACTTGAGAGAACGTTCTGAAAATGTTTCCTGTTAGCTGGGTGGTGTCTTTTTTCCTCAGTCTACACTAGTACACAAAAGCAATTATATTCAGTGCAGGGGTTTTTGAGCCACTGATACTGAGAAATGACTTTTAATCTACTAAAAATAAACTTGTTTAGAGCAACAGTATCTCCCCAAATGTTGTCCCAACTAGACGTTTCAGATTGAACAATGCCGCTGAGATCCGTACTCCCAGCATGCATTGCAGCATGAACCATTGTTTAGCCGTTTCCTGATTTTATTTATGCTGCTGTTGTTCTTGCCATCAGTGTTGCATAATGATCTTTTTAATTATTTGTTGGTTGTTACAGTTTTGTGGGGTTTACGTGATTATTTCCACATGCATCTATTGCATGTAATTCTTTTGCAAGTTCACTTGTTAGACCCAAATATTTTTTCTGTTGCTAATTAATTATTTGCTAAACAGAAAGTTTGTAGCTGCCTTGACAGTTATGCATTGCTTTAATGTATTAAGCGAATAGTTTCAAATTAGCAATACCAAGAGAATTATTGATTTTGTTCTTTAACAATTTCTTTATTAGCGGTGTTTCTTATCAAGTCCCAGGCTGCTGTATTCTCGTTATTTACTGTCTTTTTCTTAAAAACCTCTCTTACTCTGTCGTTTGAAGGCTCACAGATAGTTGAGAGTGTTTATTTAGGTTAAGCGTCTCCTCTCAGATCTCTGGCCCTCCAGTCAGCGGCCCCGCGGATGTTGTAACTGGCGTGTAATTAGTAGAGAGTGGTTTTTAAAAAAGGTTTACATGCTCAAAAGGATTTGAGCGATGGCTTTGGCTCGATCGCGGGTGGTGGAACGGCTCAGCTAATGGTCTGACCCGATAAGACGCGAGTAAGAAAGATGGGTGAGGGTCTGCATTCTCTTTACTTTCACTCCGTTTCTTCCTATGACAGTTTTTTTTTCTTCTTGTGTTCTGTCGTTTTCTCTCTCTCCATCTTTCTCTTGTTCACTTCTGCTTCCTTTATCTCTCTCACACTCATTTCTCGCTCATTAGCGCTAAATGCCCATCACTCATTGGGGCTCTGTGTTTAAAAGAGCCGTCAGGAACTATGGCTGGTGTTCTGTTATCTGGGCCGAACCGGGCCATGAGAGCGACAGATGTGGGTGTTTTCAGACCTTTGCTTCTCTATGAAGAGGTTTCTCGCTAATGAGCGTCTGCAGCACAAGGCCTGTGAGAGAGAACTGCTTCATCAAAGACACAGAGACTGACAGAAATAAGAGTGGGGAGCAGAGGATGATGGGAAGCGGCTGTCTGGTTCAGGGTTACTGTCTTTTACTCAAACTATGAAAAATAATGAACATTATCAGTGAAAACAACACATACGTGTGTGTATATAATGTGTGTGTGTTTGTGTATAATATGTGTATTATTTACATATTTACATATGTATATATATGTTTGTGTGTGCGCATAATGTTTTATAAATAAATATGTTTTATAACAGTATAGGTTTGGTGTTTGCAGTGGGTTTGATTTGTGTGTGTATGTTCTGAGAGAGGGTGTGTAACTATCATCATGACCAAATATCTTTTGTGACTGTCAATTTAACGTCCCGCTGTGGTTGAAATGCTGTGCAGTCTGTCTGGATTTTGGAAGCGCGCAGGGTTTTTCCATGGCCCGCGATGCTTTTTATAGAGAGGGACGGCATTGCGGCATGCCGTACCTGTTGGAGGCAGAAGACAGCTGGGATGGCCCTGGCCAGACGATGCAGCTCACCTGTGGGATTTCCCCTGCTACTCAGGTGTGAATTATGGAACAATTACCCAGCAGGCTCTGCCCCTCTCCTCTCTGTCATTACAGCCAGCAGGGGTAATAAAGCAGCCACGTTCTTCCCGGGCCCAGATCACAGGTGGAAAACAGCTTGCCTCCGTAGCGTCCTGCGTCTGCCCTGCGCAACTCGAATTGCTTTCATGGGACGGTTAATGGCGTGAGGAGGTTTGTAGTTATTTTTGGAAAGGGTGGAGAGTGAGAGAATATCCAGACGTTCAACTCCCACAGTCCTCCGTAAGCCAAGACTGATGTATTTGCTAGCTGTCACGGATGGAGAAATTCTCTCCGAGAACCCCCGCAGGATGGTAGTTCAACTCTGAGAAAGACGTTTGAGCCCGGCTGCCGCTAATCTTGTGTACGGTTCTGATAGAGGGCGTCTCGGCTGAGCCTTATCCTGAAAAATGCTGAACTTCCAGAGAAAGAGGGCAAACATCTCCCTCATAAATCACAAACAGCTTTCAGAGCTCGACTCCCTTGTTGACGTTTTTAGGGAATGGGGGAGGGCCGGCTCATCTTGACTCTAGGACCATCTAGTGAGTGAGAGACACACCAAAAAGGAACTGAGGGTGATGGTAGTGATAGATGAGAAGAAAGTAAGACAAATGAATTTCAGGAGCCACCCTGATCTCGCGCCATCCTGTTCTCAGTGAGGGTTTGAGGGCCAGGAGTGGCTGATCTGAACTATTGCATCAAGCTGGGTGTAGATGGGCCTATCTGTCTCCACAGTTTAAAACTGAGGAACAACAATCTCCTAAAGACCTTCCACTGTGTTTTCATGTAATGAGAAGCTCTGGCGGAAACATTCTCAGAACATCAGCTATGTTCTGTCAAAGGTCTCTCAAAATGATCCAAAAACGTTCTGCAGAAACCTAAGTAGAATGTTTTTAACATTAAATGTTTTTTAACAATAAAATTAACACAATGTCTTAAAAACTGGACTTTTAAACATTCCTAGAACTGTTTTCCTCGAAAACAAAATGACATTTGTAACATTTTTATTACTTAATAGAAACATTAGGGAAACATTCTTGCAACCTAAAATTGTTGAGTAAATGGTGAAGGTTAACCTCTGTCTAAATGCCATCAATAAACATGGCAAATATGTAATGCATTTGCAGTTGTAAATGTGAAAACATTTACTTATAGATTTATAAATGGAATATAGAAATATATAAGTATGTATATGGAATATATACATATAGCTTTAGAACACAGAAATAGATTTGGAGCTATAGATGAAATTCTCAGTTATAAAGATGTGAGTTGAAAGTGTCTGGTTTTAATGCAGGAAACTCCTGTAAAGCGTCAGTAATGCACTCATCCTGCTTTACATTGTGATGTTTTTCAGTTTTCCTGTGAGGTCTTTGGAGTGTTTCCATGCCAGGCGGCTGAGGTATGGCTGCTATGTGTGGAAGCTTCTCATTAGTTGGAGTCGGAGCCTGAAATTGGGATTTCCCTTTAGAAAACAGTAATTGGGGAAATCCATGAAGCCTTTGTTGTTGTACGTTGTGTTTTCATCTTTTGATCTACCATTCTCACCTGGGCCTCCAAACACTTGTGTCGCTAAGGAAATTGCTCGGCAACCAAGGGGTCCCTGGGGCATTCTGGGTGGGTGGAACCTTAATATAGTCCCTGTATTTTTTCAGATATATTCACATTATCTCACCAAGATGTAGTATAAATAATTATTCCATGTTCATCCCTTGTTTACTGTTGAATCTCCAGATGGTAGCACCCTACATGCTAAGAATGTTTTTCTTAATTTTTAATGCGTTTACAATTAATTTTGTTGCAAGCTTTAAGCAATAAACTTCCTAATATTGTGCCTCTTAAGTTAATGCAGTAATTGATTAAATGATATCCCAGCTAACAATTGTAGGTGGTAAGAATGTTTCTTTAATGTTTTCATTAAGTAACAAAAACATTAAAAATGTTATTAAACATTAACATTAAAAAAGGTTCTAGGAATATTTAAACCGTGTGTTTTTTTAGAAATTGTATTAACAATATTGCTTGGTTACAAGAACATTATTCAGCATTTTTTTACATTTTGTAACATTTTTAAAACGTTACACTAACTACTTTGAACTGTTGAATTTGATAGATATGATATATAACTTTTAAAAATGTTCTACTAACATTACGGTGAGAACATTTTTAATAACTTCGAGAGAGCTTTTAGAGAAGTGTAGCCAACATTCTGAACGAACGTTCCCTATTAGCTTGGAGGAACGTTTTTGATGGTTCCTAAAGGAGCGCTCAGTGGTTGTTCAGCGAAACCGTAGACACTTTTTGAAATGTCTTTGTACCGTCTTCTTCACAAGAGATTGGAAACCCCAATGTCCTGTTTATCGGCTGCAGTACTGCTCCGTTTTATTGGGAGAAATAAAACCAGATGTGTGGACGTGTGGTCTGTGAGTTTCAACTCTGCTGGTCGCAAATCTCTCTCTTTCCCAGCCCATCTCTCTTAAAACACTGTCTTAAATGAGAAAAGCAGCCCCTACAGAACCCTTGGACTGTGGTTTCCTGTGCTGCAAGTTTCTTTGATAGTGTACGTTTGAAGAGATGGTTTACAGCTCTCTGCAGATTTGACTTAGTTTTATCTGTGAGTTTTTGTTTGTTATGCCGTGTCACAACAGAGTATGTGGTGACTATGCTGTTGCTGCAGACATGACTTTGCTTTAACCCTAAATAGTTTATTATAATCACTTGTAGTGTGATAATTAGGTTGACCTTTGCTAAATTAAAGAGAAATGTGAGTGGTGTTTGCCTATACTAAACATACTTATGCAATGGAAGCGGTTTACCAGGGTGTTGCTATGGGGTTGCTAAGGTATTCAGATTTTTTAGGGTGTTTTGGTAGTTGTTAGGTGGTTGCTTGTTGCATTTTATAAGTTAAAATGCCACACCCAGAAGTCTCTCTGATATTTTGGCCCGCTTTCGCAATTTGTGATTTGTGGCCTGTTTTATCATCTGATGAGCGAAACTCACTTTTTAAAAACTAAAAGCATATCTCTTTTAAACAAACAGCACAATCTGAGATTTCATTCTTGTCTGGAGCACAAATAGTAGAGAGTTACGCGGTCATTTAATACTTATGGTTTGGGATTTGCTAATATCCCTAACCGCAAGTATGAGAAATAGTAACTTAGCAGGCATTATTAATTACAGGGGTACTTGCAAATCTGTTGCAAACTAACGGCCTAATAAATAATATTGTCTTCGTAAACAACTGTCTTTGATAAATAATGGCATTTCTGTTTGTGCTGCAGGTGTGACTGCACAAGCTCCTCAATCTTCCAGTACAGTTTATTCATTCAGCAGTTGTTCGTATAACAGATAGAAGGAAATTATTCAGTTGCCAAATTCTTTGTCATCTTTGTTTCCACTCCAGTGGGAATCTAATTTTAGTCCATGCGTGTGTGTGCGCTTGTATATTTCTCTGTATTTCTGCATAAGAAATAGGGCGAATGTGTTTAGCAGTGTATTCTTTTTTTATAGCTCTGTTGTGCAGCTGAATTTTGTGAGCATGCATTGATTTATCTTTCTGGCTTTCATACTGTTGGTATATGCTTATTTATTTGTTTGGGTCTGTGAGTAAGTACAAGCTGCGGTGCAGCTTAATATTCAATTGTTGATAGGTTGAGTCCATTAATAAGGTTCTGATCAGGCCAAGCTGACAGAGAAAGATCAGAGGAAGAAATCATGTCTAGCCTGGGGACCCTAAGCCTCAGGTAGCCCTGCTCTGCCATCCCCTGGTGTCATTACCCACGTTGAGGGGGCCGACATGGTGGTTCCCCCACCTCTGACACCTACATTAATCAAACTCCACCCCACCTCCTTCTCATGCCCACCCTCCACCCCCTAATCATCAGAATCCGGGCGCTCGGAGCCAGAGATAGGAGCGTGAAAGATGTCCACCTAAATGTTCCCCACTCGGCTTTCACACCTGACTGTGACTGATTGGTTTCTGCAGACCCCCCTGACCCACCACACAATTAAATATCTGAGCCCTCACTCACTGGGACGAATTAAAGTCCCAAATTACCCTCGCCGTTGTTTTTATCTTCGTCACAGCCTGTCCCTCAGCGTCTTTCGGTTCCACCGGTTTTGATAAATGTTCGTGCTTTGTTAAGGTAAAACGAATTAAGAGAGATGGGGGAGTTGTTTCACGATCTGTACCTTTAAAAGGCGAAAACGATAGAGAACGTGCATGTCGCTACGGCTATGGGCGGAAATCAAAACGAAGAATGTTCCGTGTCAGCCCCCTGCCTTTGTGCTTCTTTGAAAAACGTGTGCGCAGAGAACGACATAACATTTGTGACGCTAGTACGACAATTACGCACCTGGTAAAGTCATGTTGATTGGCAGCCACCAGCATCCTAATTATTGCTAATGACAAAATCGACTGTGTGGCGCTTGATTTGCATGTGCAAATGCTACAGTCGCGACACAGCTATACTCTGTGATGGAGGCATGTGCTAATCAGTATGGACTCAGAGAAGTTGTAATTTCAGTCTGGGGACCCCCACCCGTCCTTGTGCTGTTGCTAGCTAGTAAAAATTTTCAATTGTGTTTCCCAGCTAAAAAATGTTACTACTTGAGAACTTTTAGAGAATGTTAGCCAACGTTCTGAGAACGCTTCCTGTTAGCTGGGTTGATTATATGGCTCTGTTGTATGCAGACAGCGTTGGAATGATGAGGGGGCCTTTAATGACTGTATTAATCAGGAAAAGCTATGATAACTTATCATGTCTCAGAGATGATGACATGTAGTTTTTTTCAGCTGGGAATAAACAAGTGAGTGTTCTTATTCGTATTTCTCACAAATACGCTTACCGTAAGATCCATTCATTTTCAGTCATATGTGTTTGAATGTGGGCGAGCAAGTATGCAAACATACACGCATAATTTTTATCTTTCAACGTATACTGAAATTCAGGTTTGGTATCTAACCTACGTAATGACATAGAGAGAAGATAATTGACCAATAAGTTTATTAATCTTCCAGATGAGAATGAAACGAAGGTAATTTCTCTCATTTATTGTAGATGGTTTACATCAATATAAGATTATTCTGTTAGAATACTGGCATAAAAAATAAACAGTAGTATATGTGTGATTTGCATTGTATTGTGGAACTTTTAAGATTTATATGTGGTGAAACCTCCTCATGACCTGCTTCTTGTGTTTACCAGAGTACTGTTTCAGACATCACAGAACAAGAGGGAAGTCCATATAGAGGGTCCAACTCGCAAAGGGAAACCCAGACATGCTACCTTTGTTGCCTCCCCAGCTAACAATTTTAGGTTGTAAGAATGTTTCCCTAATGTTTCCATTAAGACAAAATGTTAAAAATGTTATTTTGAATGTTGTAGAAGTGTTCAAAATGTCCAGTTTTTAGATGTAGAATTAAAATGATTGCTTGGTTATAAGAACATTATTCAAACTTTGTTTTTTAATTATGTAATGTTTTTAAAAAGCTCAGCTAGCAATTTAAGAATAATGTTTTCAATATGACATTCTGAGAACGTTCCCTGTTAGCTGGGCCAGGTCATGTGATGACCATCACAGTAACAAAATTGTTCAGCCAGCACAGTTTCCTTTCAAATTATGTCAAGATAAATGGTGAGACTCTAAGGCCATGTAATTCATTTATACCTTAAATAATCATTGATCTTGTGACCAAACAGAGTTTTTCCACCAAAAAACTGCACCTTTATAATGAGACGACCAACTTAATAGATGTTTGGTTTTTCTGGATGTTTGGTCATTTTATTCCTTCAGGAGAAATGATGTACACCTGAACACCACTGCGAATAAATTAATCTTCTTCACCGTCTCTGCACATCAATGTTGGGAAAAACAAAAGTCAAGTCCATCAGGAATGAAACGATCTGACCTTTTTAGCTGCACGGTACCTCCGTTTCCTTTGGGTTCCCTTACCAGATGGTCCACAGACAAAAACCCAAAGAGGGTCCTGATAGATGATTTGGTTTGATCAGATTACACGCCCATAATTGGCCAAATGAGTTGACAGCGTTAGGCGCGTGATTGGTTTAGGTGGAAACAAACGAAGGGTCGGGGCACATGGTGGCGACTCTGCCATTGTGCCGTGCGAGATGATGGAGAGATGGGCTGCAGGGAGAGGAAGAGAGGGATAATTTGATGTGGGAGGTGGGTTTGTTCATGTGCGAGTGTGTTTGCCTTCAGTGGAGCACAGATGAAAGGCTGGCCCTTGTAATAGCGAAGGTTTTATTCAACCATATGAATGCTAATCTGGGGTTGTTTCTCGTGATTGACAGCTTGCTGTAATTTTGCTGCTTTTAAGCTCTTTTGAAAGCCTTTGTTGAAGTCATTTACATTTACAATGTTCAATGAAGGAAGCAGAATGTGTAATATATTTCATTTTGTTTTTTGCCCTTTGGTTTCAGTGGGTGACTGAGGATAGGAAATGATGCGGATGCTTTCAACCATACAAACCACATAAACACTAAGTCATTAGTGCACTTTTTCCTTTTTTTAACATTTTCTTCGCCAATTGTGAGGAAAAATCTGTGGAATTCGGCTGAACGTGTTAAACGGAGCAGAACATACTGTAATATTATTGGTGACTAAATGTGTTATCAAATTAGCCAAAATGTTTATTAAATGAGTGTTCGAAGGGAGGAAGTGCAGAAGAGAGTGAAAGACGGACATTTGCACTGTGGAATTCTGCAGCTTTTTTGGAATTCTGTGTGTGCCAGTTCCATGCAAATATGTAAGTTAAATTAATGTGACACTAACGGGCTGTTTTAGTCTTTATGTACTAATAAATCTTTTACCTTTTATGAAGGCATGATCAAGGTGATTTGGTCTGTTTTAATGGCTGATGGTCTGATTACATGGTTCTTTCTGTTTTTTGGAAGCCTTATACGTCCTGTGGTCACTTCCAACATCTAATTCTGAAGTGTCTCTCACCCGTGGGTAAATATCTCTTTTTTTAATTAAAATAAATCCTCTTTCAGCCAATATTTAGCACCCTACAGGGACATGGCTGCCTTTCCAAACAATGGGATACAGTGGACAGGTTTAGAACAGAGATATATGTACACAAAACAAGAGGGAGCTTTGAGAAATGTTTTTCATCTAACCACAAAGCGAGGATGTGCTTTGTTTATAGAGCAGCATTATCTATGATACCCCACCTGGATCTATTACACTTTAGATTGGTTTACTAGATATAAACGCTACTCAACAGATCCACAACAGCACGTGGATCGGACATAAGCATCGTTAAATGCCTTTTTCTGCTACATATGTACAGCGTTCCTTTACAGTAACACTAATATTTCTGTTGTTGTTCTCTCTCGGGTGTTCTTGGTGATGTTTAGTCTGTTGCTATGCAGTTGCTAAGGCATTCTGGATGGTTGCAAGGGTGTAACTAAGCTATTGCTTACTGGCCTGAGTAAATAAACCCACTCTAAATCTCTATAATTGTTAAGCGCCATTGCTTTAAAAGGGAATTGCAAACCTCTGTTTGCTTATTTAACGTTTGCATTTTAATTGTACGTCAAAATTTTAAACTTAAGATTAGAGGTTTGGTCTAAGAATGAGCATTATTAGCAAGCTCCACTAAGAACAAACAATATAGTCTTATTTAAAGTTACCTGTAGTTTCTTGTTTAGGACTGTTAACAGGACGGGCATAGTTTGCGCATTTGTGTGACTGACCTGTAACCCACATCACGGAGCTGCATTGCCAGTGGTTGGGTCAACAAAGCAATAATGAGTTCACATTCAGCGTGACGCTCGCATGCATGAATTAATCTATCGAGAGAGATTGCTGGATCTGACTTGTTGACAGCGCTCACCGCAAACTAAATGCTGCAGCAGCAAAAGCCTTGCAGGCTCGAACATGCCACTTCGCAAACAAACAGAGGTGGAAAATGCTTCTAAAAGTCAAAGCTATCATTACGCACCTACCGAGAGCTCTTTATTTAAAAAGATCTACTGTGATGACACTGCAGAAGTGTGTGTGGAATGCAGCAGGGGTTCGTGGGTTTGAAAGAAGGTTGTAAGAGAAGAGCAGATATTTGTTTTTAAGTGTCTGTTTTTGAATGATTTCCACACTAAGGCTTTTATTTGCTTTGATGTCGGAAATCAGTTTGAACGTGGGGGATTCCAGGCACAGTGAAAGCGGCCCCTGCATGGCCCGCACAAGTCCGAGCACACTTCAGAGGAGTCAGGCCTTGTTTGATGGTTTTATAGGTTTGCTTTTATCGGCCCCAGTGCCTTAGGTTCGAGTTTTATTGATTCATGGTTTAGAGCAAATTCAAAGTGTCTTTTATTCGTAATCAATCTGTATTTAGTGTGAAATAAACTCAGATGTGGCTAAATTCAATTTAACATCCATTACAAGCAGAGTCAGAGGAAAAGTGTACAATGGCAATTTTGCAATGCACATAATTCTCAAAAGTCCCTTGTTAGGTTACAATGTCCGATTTGAAATTCTTCTCACCTGGTTTGTCTCATTTCTACACTGCTGGGAAAAAAATAGTGTTAAACTGTGCCTTTATCTTTTCACTACAGCAGTGCCCTGAAAGAATACACCTGCTGTACTCTATAACCCCAGAATTTTATCTTTTATGGGTGGATATGGTACAAATACATGTCTGTCTGATGTTGAAAGGTACAGCATGTGCTGTGTCCTTTGACGGTCCGTTGAGTGGCTAAAGATGCAAGTTTTGCACACTTTTGGGAAATAAAGTGGTTACTGTGGTCATAGCACAAAGGCAACATCTGACCTACAGACATATACATACTACAGATATAGTACAGATAACTACAGATACAGACTTTTTGGCAGGAAATATAATAAATATTCAAAGCCTGCTTAAAAGTGCCTAACCCATCTTAAACTGGTTTCCTGGTCTTAAGTGGTTTGCTGGTTTTGGAGGGGTTTGGGGCACTCTTCATCTGGTTACACTGGGAGACCGGTTCAAACCACCTAAGACCAGCAAACTGTCTTAGGCTGGTCTGAGAAAAGTTCACTTCCTCCCTTGTAAGGAAGTGTAATATTAATTCAGCATGAATATAACCCCATTTTGCACTGGCTGTTTGACATCTTTTCTTTGGAGTTTAAATGCTTACAATTAGATCCTAAATGTCACTGACATGGTATCATACTTGGAATAATAAAACCTCGGACGTCTTTGTTTGATTCAGCCTTGTGTAATGTAACCATTAGGGGGCGCAAAAGATTCGTCCACAACGCCGGATCGTATGAACCAGCCGGGCTGCATTCGGATGGAGATACAGACTCGAACCGTGGACCTGTGCGTTTAGCTTTGGCACATTTCACAACATTTATAAATTCAGCCTCTCGATTTCATGTAAACAACGCCTCCCACACCAAAACCACCCGAATACCGTCAGGTAAAGGTTATAAACCAGCATCTATTTGTTTTTAATAATGCAAAGCAATGCCAAGTGCGTTTCCCTTAAGATTGACTAATTAATGTCAGTGTGTAAGAAAATGAGATTTTAGTGTCTGATCCCCGTCAATTCAGCACAGGCTATTAAAAATTATATCCATCCATCCATCCATCCATCCATCCATCCATCCATCCATCCATCCATCCATCCATCTATCCATCTATGCATCTATGCATCTACCATCCATCCATCCATCCATCCATCCATCCATCCATCCATCCATCTATCTATCTATCTATTTTTTTTTTTTTTTTTTTTTTTTTTTTTTTTTTTTTTTTTTTTTTTTTTTTTATTTATTTATTAATATTATCTATATCCATCCATCCATCTATTTATCTCTGGTCGTCCGTCTATATATCTGTGTCTGTCAGCATCACAGAACGGTTTGGCTTAATAAAATAAATCATTTGGTCCAATTGAATGGCGCCTCCCGTAAGTGACCAGCGGCACGGGTGTGGTGCCGCCCGTGTGCCAATTCGGGTCCGCTCCGTGGGCAACGCTAGAAAAACCCGTGAGCGCTCCACAGCATCCTCCTCCTCCTCCTCCTCCTCCTTCACTCCTGCTCTCCTCCCCCTCGCAGTTTTGCTCTCCAGCATGAGCGTCAGTCTTGGCTCGGCCCGGGAGCTGTGCGCATAGGGGTGTCAGTTATGGAGCTGTAGGAGCGCTGCGGAGCTCTCGCTCTTCCCAAAGCTGTTCACAGTCACTGCTGGAAACTCGCAGAGCGATCGCACGGGGCCGGGGCCACCCCGACCGATTTACGCTGGAATTAACGGGGCGCCGCGAAACTTTCAGCCCGGGTTACCGGGCTTCCCAGACGCGAAATCTAGACTGTAGTGAAACGCGGGGACATCTTTACACTTTAATCAGCGGCGAGGATCTTGGAGACGATCTGTAAGGTGCCTCCGAACCTTCTGAAGGAACCGGAGTGCGCACAATTACGCGCTCCGTTTGGACAGATTCGTGCGCCTTTTACGCGCCCCAGCCTTTGATTCCGGCGTTTCTTTTGCGTTTTGACAGCAATTAAAAGCACTAAAGCGGGTACGATAGATAATACGGGCTGAAATAAACAGCACCAGCGGCCGTGGATCTGATTCCTCACATCATGAGTCCAGCAAGCACTCCGAGATTCCAGCTGGAGCTGAGCAGCTACTGACGGAGCAGAGAAATACTCCAGCAGAAGAGAAACTTCTCCAGCGTTTGACAACTGAGGTGTGGAGTGGACGTGGACTATGACACAATGAGTCCTCTAACTCAACTTTTACTCTGTGGATTATTTTACTTTAACCAAGTGGATGGTGAGTTGCTTTATGTTTGCACTAACTAGTCCTGTTTAATTGGGAAGATGCGCTTGTCTTTGCTGTTGGAGAAGTCATGAAGCTAATACAGGAGTTCACTCGACTTTTTCTTGCGTGCGTTGGACTTATGAAATACTTAATTTAACTTAAATACTATTTGTCTAAACCTGGCCAAATGCTGTGGGTGTTTTTATAGTAAAATAATTACACAGCTGGAGAGTGGGATGCCATTCGGGGCGCTTTTATGGTTCCCCGATATCGTTGTTAGAAAAGCATTTATAAAATCCAACATGGCACGTTATATTACAGCATATGCGTTGTAAATATGCAAAGGGGTACATATAGTCAATGCGGAAAATAATCTCTGCCTAGGAAAACATAGAGATGTGGTGCAGGTCGTGATCATTTGAAGCACTTCTGCTCATTCAGATGTACTCGGCTGGTGTTGGATGGGTGGTTGGGTACCAGACTTCTTGCCTCAGCAGGTGCCACAGAAGCGCATCTCGGGATGCGGGGTGACACCTGCTGTGAGAAGCGCCAGAGGATGCGCAAGGCGTGGCGCAAAGATTGCACACAAGTAGCCCGAATAACAGACATAGAGCAAACAGAAAGACATACATGGGGGCTAACAATGATAGGGTTTAAGAACGTTTCCATTAAGTAACAAAAACATTAAAAATACTATTTCGAAAGTTCTAGGAAGCTTCAGACCGTCCAGTTTTTTAGACACTGTATTAAAATAATTGCTTGGTTGTAAGAACGTTATTCAGACATTTTGTTTTTTTAATTTTGTAGATTTTCAGAACTTTCTACTAACAAATTAAGAATAATGTTTTTTAATATATGGGATATATAACGTTAAGCAAAGTTCTACTAACCTTACGGCAAGAACGTTTTCGGAAAGCTTTGTGGGAACTTTGAGAGATTTAGTCAATCGTTTAGTCAACGTTCGGAGAATGTTGTTTATTGTTTCATGCAATCGATCTGTTGAAACAATTAATTGGAAAGAGACACATTTGCAAGCCTTTCATGCTGAGGAGCTGGAGGTGTGGATATTAACCTCGGTCCAGGGCTTAACTGCATCTTCTGATGTTTGTGTGCTGTCTGAATAAACCTTCTGCTTAGCCTGTTTTTCCCTTTTAAAATATTACATAAGGAGTTTTAGTCCAGTTTAACTCACAGGGGCTTATGCGATTTATATAACATGCACTTTTCCGTCTGTTGATGCCTCTCTGTTTTCTAAGCTTGTGATGAAAGCTGATCAGTTCTGTAGATCAAGTAATGCCACAGAGCATTCAGACAGCCAATCAGCTCTCTCGATCCACATCTCTGACCGGCCCTCTGATATATAATCTATCAGGTAATGCAGTCAGATAGCAAATAACATGGTTCACAACATTTAATCACAGTGTACCTGTTAATTAATCACTAATGAGGATTCTCTCGTTAATAGTGCGAAACGTATGGCTTTCATAGTGTGGTTGAATGTAAAATTGCCCTTCCCTTTAGTCTGCCCAATGATGTATGAGTTAAGCTTATTAACTGATTTATAATCATATTCTTAAGTGTATGTTGTGTAGCGTGTGGTGTGTTTAGGTAAGACAAATAGCACTAGATTTATGTCAAGCCGTTGTGGGTTTTTTTTTATATAAACAGCACATATTTATCTTTGAGACAGTCACACACACGTTACATTAGCTGTGTCAAGAGCGTCTTTGTCCAAAAGCTTTGTTTCACACTTAACAGTGTTTGTTTGGCTTTTTGTTTGAGAAAATCAGGCCAGTAGATCTTAAGGTGACGGATGAGAGCCTAAATCAGGCTGTAGCCTTCAAATTCTGCTTTTGTCTCTTCAGCTTCTGCACTTGTCTACTGTCTTGCTGTTTGTCTTCTGTTTTCTGGTTTTTTTTGTCCCTGTATCGAACATGGAGTCTGCTAGTCTAGCCCAATTCAGCTCAGCAACTCTCTGTATTGCCCCATTTCTGTTGCGCTCCAGCTGCTGGTTGCTAGGCGCTGGTCGAAGGCATGGCCCCTGGTTTTTGGAGGGAGAGGGGTGCAGGTCTTTCTGGAGGAGCCTGTGAATCGCTCGGGCAAAGCGTTTACCCCGTAACCCTCCTCTTCTCCTGCCCGCCAGCCTGGCCCATGAGTAATCCGGCCATACTGGTGAAAGGAGGAGACTTTTTTGAGGAGCAACCCTCTCCAAGCAGACAAAAAGGTTGTGGAGATGCATTCAGGAAAGGCTGTGTTTGTAACAAAGCTGTCCGGGGCTTGAATGGCCGTAGACACTCAGTTCTATTTGGGGCCGAGGTGATTAATGCTGCTTGTGGTGGGAGGGGTGAGAATGGAGACTTAGACGAGAAGGTTTTTAGGGCTCTGAGTTAGTGAGAACACAAACAGTTGTGACAGATTCAAGGTGTTTTCTTGTTTAGATGATGCTTCAAAATCCAGCCGTTGGACTTTATACTGAAACATTGAGAACAGAAGTAGAGACCTGAGTCACCACCTAGCAATGACCCAAAGTAGCATGGCAACCACATAGCAACGCACACATTTTCTTTAGAAACGGTAATAATCTAGTTGATTTCATAAAATATAGTATAATGACACAAAATATGATAGCAACCACATAGAAATGCACAAAATCTCTTCAGAAAGCGTAAAAATCTAGTTATTTCAGAAAATATAGTAGTAATGCTTGTTGTAAGCTGCAGTATTTTGTCCTTGAAGAACCCACACACTACCTTAGCTTCAATGTTCCTGTCTTTATGTCCTCATGTCCCAGTTTTGGGTTATTATCTGGGGTCCGATCTCATGGTTTATTTAGCTCCTTTCAGTGTGTGTTGATGATTGAGAAGAGAACAAGCTGATGCCCCACTCCCAAGCTCCCCTGGTGGAGGTGAGGAGACATGCACCTGCCTGCCAGCGGTCCCTCGTGGGCCCGTTCTCACGGCACCGCTCTATCTGCCCACACACTAAGGTTTCATTTCTGCACCGTCAGGGGAAACTAAAACCCCGACCAGTATTCTTGTCTGCGTCTGCAGTCGTGACTGCAAGAGAGACAGAGAGTAAGGAGATCAGATGCAGTACATTAGCAACAAAATGTCAATGCATGGTTTTCATGATGTGTGGTTACAACCAATGAGAACCCAGAGGAACATTATGTAGCTTAGGAGTTTTAATGGAGATCTAGGTAATGTTTCATTAAAGTATCAGCTCTGCTTCAGATGTTCCTACTGAAATTCCATAGAAGAAAGAAAAGTGCTAAATGAAATAAGTTATAGATTTTATAATTTTACTGTATAACAACTATAAAATTCTTTGCAGAAATATGTACAAAAAGTTTGACTGGTATTTTATGTGTAACTCAAAATGAATGTCTTGTGTTTGAGTTCATATTGAAATCTCTGTCTTTTGATTGCAGATTTTAGTGTCTTGACAGATCTGAGCACAGACTGAGACGTTGCTGAGATCTCTTCTGAAACTGTAAAGGAGGCGTATGAGATTACGGGAGTCTTTTTCCCATCACAAAATCTAATAATGAGAAGACATGAAAAGTCTTTCTTTGTTCTTTATTTAATCTCATTGATGTCTAGGAGAATCTTGTTCATGCATTTTCTTTCCAATCAGAAGTTTGGCTTTAGAGAACTATTCGGTACACTCCATGCTGTTTGATAGCTCAAATTCATAGTATGCTTAATCGCAGCAATCGTGCGAAGGAACTCTGCGTAATTGAAAGCGAGCTGTAATTAAAGCCGCGGTTGTGTGGTTGAGCTGATCTGGGGTCATTGTGGAAGAAACATCCTAAATCTCTGTTCTGGATTTAAATGAGATTGTTCTGCACTAGTTGGCTGGGCTGTAATGCATCGCTGTTGTAATTGCGGCTCATTTTCGAGCAGAGGTCTGCGGTAATGACGCGCACGCAGCCGAGACCGCAGATCGGCTGCACTGGAGTCGGCAGTGTTCGTGCATGTGTGTGCGTGAGGATGTGTAGCTTGGCTTTTCAGTTTGGCACTTGGATTAAAACAAGGATGGGCTCTTGGAGAAAGAATGTGACGGATAGCTGAACCGAGAGGATGATGGGCGAGAGACCCACACAAACAGAGAGAGAGAGAGGTGAAGGGAATCTATAATAAGGGTTAAAGTGGGGGTCAGTGTGTGGGCACTTTGCTGACATTGTTGTAGTTTCAGCCAGTAAGAGCATCAAGTATCTTAGTCTGGGAGGCTAGTTACACTCCGTATTGGATTACGCCACGCTGCTATACTTAGAGTATCACTTAAACACTTTAAACCTGCCAAATTCAGCCTGTAATGGATAATTACTTCCTCTCTGCGTAACAAATGCGAAATCACACCAAACAGAGACGGCTTCCGCCTGAGGAGGTGCAATGTAAGAAGACCGAGACGCCTCGATCACAGTTTTTGTTGATGGCGATGTTTTGTTGATTCACACTAGCAAGGCTGCAAATGCGAGATGGGATGAGTGACATTTAAAGGCAGCTGTTGAGCGAGGAATGTGGCGTTATGCTCAACGCTAGTCGTGCTTTTGCGGTTTCTCTCGATGGAAATGTCACATGGCGCACACAGTGAGGAGATTAGATACACTGGAGTCAGATGGGGGGGTGGGTGGATGGGGGGGTTTGAGACCAAAAAGTGTTTTCATTTGCTTGGCTCGGTCTCACTCAAGCGTGCCTATGACATTTTCTAGACCGATCATGTGACACGGTGAGATTCACAGACGGGAGAACTGGTCTTTCGTTGGAGGTGCAGTTTTCTGCGGGTTGGAAAATGAGTTAAAAGTAAGGTAGGCAATTTCGGAGAGGCTAGCAATAGCAAGCTAGCTTTGAAAGAGCAATCTTCAAAGCCACACCTCCTTCAACAGCGCACGGCGGTATGCAAATACAAGTTGACAGACAAGTAGGACATCTTATCATTGCATTCGGACCAAATTTTATTGTCCCACGCCTTCCGCAGAGGATATATTAATGTATTTATACTATTTTACTTAGTGATTCCTGTCAGGATGTGAAGAGACTTTTAACCGGCATAACAAAAATGTTTCTGGAAACGTTTCTGTTCTCGACACGTTCTTTACGTTCACCACATTGATGAGATCATTTATCAGTTTATCATAATTTATCCTCAGAATATTTCACTCACACAACATTAGTGTTTTAAAATCGCCTTCCCTTCACTTTACATTTTAATTCTCGCCTTGCATGTGGAACGTATTTGACAAAGAGAGAATTTATCTGTTTCTGCTACGTGAATACCCGCAGTAGCCGGGGATGAAGTTTTTCAAGAAGCAACCTTCTGACAGCATCAGTTGTACGTATATTGTAAGCCTTTTGCTCGTGCACGTGTGCACTGCTGATAACACACCTGTGTGAGGGATTGCTGTGGAGATGCAGGACACACGCAGATTGTCAGGCGAGCTTGTGAAGTTGGCTTTGCTCATTTTAAGACTGTGAATTTAAAGTTTGACTTGTATGGCTTTAATTTTATGCCTGTTATCCTCGAGGCACTTGCACCGTACAGTTACTTTAAAAGAAAATAAAACACTTTTAGAAGATAACCATTTCAAATTCATGTTCGTATGGGGTGTATACAAGTTTTTGTCCAGTAAAATGTTTTTTATTATCTGTCTCAGACTAGCAATAGCAGATAGTAAATACACTACATGCTTTTGGTAGTCTTTGGGGCTTTGAAGCAACAAAGAAAAGTGTCACATTTTTCCCACAGACAAAACTGGACACACTGTCCTCTACCCACACTGCCAGTGTGAAGGGAAACTAGAGCACGATAAGTGTTAAGGACAATTTCCCTAGCTTGGGATTGTTCTGTGCCGATGTAGCCAGGCCTTTATCTTTTTCCCTCCATTTGACAGTCAACAGACTCCGCTGAACACGGTTTGTACAATTTGCTGACTTGTTCGGTCCACAAAGTCATGTTTGGGAAAGTGTCTTTCGCGCTTTCATCCATTAGCTTCACCTTGCCCTGGTTTAGTTGTCTCACGGCAACCTTAGATAAGAAAGGATCTATGTCAAGGCTGAATGACTCCACACAACACAAACAGATAAGAGAGCGCGCACACTCACTCACACACACATACACACACGGAGGCATAAACTCCAGATAAAGAATTCAAATGAAATTCAGCGAACGCTATTTTTGAGAATAATCAAGTCCCAGAGCTGAGGTTTCGCCTTTGCTGCGCGACTCGCTCCAGTCTGTGCTGCTACACTGGAGAAAGTGCAGAGAAGACAGTGAGATTAAAGACAACTCTGACGGTCATGAAAATGGATGAGGCCCAGCCGCAGCAGAGCGGCTGAAGACAGAGAGACTGCCCGGCACTCCAAAGCGCATCCGTCATGCGCGTCAGGGCAGTAATGCAGAGAAAAGCAGTGCAGGGCAGTGTATAAAATGCTCCACGCTGCCACCTTCACTCTCATGCATCACGGCACGCGCTGACTGCTGCATTTCAGACCGCCTGCCGCGTTCGAGAGACCAGACCTTTTGATTATCACCAAAAAAGTTCTCTTGAGAAAAGCTTTATATTGTGAATTTAAAGGTTTAAAGGTTTGAAGTTTAAAGGTTTGAGATTCAGAGTGTAGATTGTGTAAGGCTTAGATATAGGGTTGTAGGTTTGGATTAAGAATTGTAAATGTAATTCAGTCAGGTTTAGATTTAGAATTGTAAGTGTAGGTTCACTCAGGTTTAGATTCACTCATCTTAAAAATCATGATTTTGTATTTTAAAGCTAAAGTAGAGTTAAATATTAATCGTTCCAGTATTATTTGTGGAGAAGTTCCCAAGGTAATGATGTCAACGGCTACCCAGAACAGCTGGATAAATATGTTTTCTGTCAGCAAACAACACCTGAAATTCGTGTTTGGTTTCCTTGGACAAAGGCCATGTTGGGTTTAGTGAGTTTTGTTGGTTACCTGAGTCTGTTGATGACCTTTTAAACACATAGCTAAGGTGGGTCAGTGTAAACTTGATAAGGGAGTGAATCCATCATGCATTCTACCTCACTGACTACTTTGTGTTTAGTCACATCGACTTGGAAAATTAAACTTTAAATGAATTACTTTATAGTAATATAAAGCAAGCTGATGTCACCTGTACTTTCTGTAATGTGCTATCACAGCATTACTTCATCATCTAGAATCATCTTGAATCTTTCATGCTATGTTTCCAAAAGACTAATTTCATAAACTTACCATATATGAAGTTTTATTAATAAAAAGCAGACCCATATCTGACTTAAACCTAAAACCTCATCTCCATGTTTCTCCACAGAGACATTCAGATTAAGACTTCTATGAAATAGGACTTTCATAGAAGCTTCAATAAATCTCATTGGACCTGGATACATGCTTTGGCTTACTAACACAGATTCGGCCTGTTCGCACGGCTCAAGCCTTTTATTAACTTACATTCCAGGCAGAGCAGATCTTTCACTCCACCTGTACAGTCAGTGACATGAGTACACCAGCGGCCGCCCACAACTTGCCCAATACCACCCCATCACATCAACAACTCTAATGACTAATGCCACCTCTCACCTCTCTCTCTCTTTCTTTCTTTCTTACCTTATTTTATTCTTTCTTTCCTTTTATCATTTTATTCTTTATTTCTTTTATTATTTTATTCTTTCTTTCCAAAAGCAGCAAAGGGTGTATTTATGTTTTTCTCTATTGTATTTGGACTTGTGGCCCATGAGGTTGAAGGTAAAGACATTATTGCAGGACAGGAGACAATCATACCCCTTTATATGTAACTGCACAAAGGCCTCTGCAGTTCAGACATCAGCCCTCGCTGGGATGCAAAGAATGAGTTTGCTATACCGCAGAACACCTGTGTGTGTGCGTTTATTAGGGTGTGAGCACATAAACGCACAAAGCCCTACATAGCTCTGATATGAACACACACACATACTCTAGTGTCATAAAAGGCTGTACACCACAACATTTTCCAAAAGTCAAACAAACTCACACCTGTGGGAGCCAGTTTCAAAGTGTCCCAAGCCAGCAGGGAATGTTCTCAGATGATGGCTATTGGTCTCTAAAAGTTCTCTCACCGTTATCAAAAACGTTCTTGCAGTAACATTAGTAGAACTTTTTTGACATTACATATCATATATAAAAACATTCTTTTTAAGTAGTTAGTGGGATGTTTTAAAAATCTTCTTTATAATCAGGCAATAATGTTAATACAGCGTCTAAATCTCTGGAAGTTTTTAATGTTCCTAGAACTTTCAAAACTTTTTTTTATTTATTGGAAACATTAGCCAAATGCTCTTTTAACCTAAAATTTTTAGCTGGGTCTGCAGGCTGACCTGACCCACATTATTTTTAAAAGAGAATGTTGGCATGTTAAATAAATGTTGATTAATCATGCACAAAAAGTGTGTGATCAAAACTGTTTGAGACTGTTTTTTTTACATTAACAGTCTGGGAAAAGTAACAGGAAATAGCTGATTTGAGTTGATTTGACTTGAAATGAAAGACCTGATGCCAGTTCAGAAGAAGCTTGTGAAGAACTTTAGAGGAGGAACATGTTGATGAGCTGGTGTTGGAATTCCTTCCTCCACACCTTCACTCTTCTCAAATCTCTGACAGCTTATGTCCTGATGGGAGAGAGAGATAGCTACTGATAGAAAGAGACCGACAGAAATGGAGGGAAAGAGAATTATATCCTGGGAGATGATGTGGAGACAGATGTGATAATGAAAAGAGAACCTGGCAGGCAGGAAGTCTGCAGAGAAAAGTATAAATATGTACAAAGCCATTATTGCTGATTATTAAAATCCCATTCTTGTGTTTGTGACTATTTTTACTTCACCGCATGAGCAGACTGGAAGAGTACATGATACAAAGTCAATAACTCACTGCAGGAGTGGAGTGTGTGTACAGGACAGAGAGCAGAGAGAAAGGCAATATGTAGAAATGTTCCTTTTTTAAGCAGAATATAAGGTTCCAGGAAGTATGAAGCTCTCTTGTTTGCCTTCCATGTGTACAGTTGCACTTTGGAGGACAAACACCACACTGCTCGGGTGCACCAGGTTCTTTGGGTTTGTGTGTGTGTGTTATGAGGTTTTCCTGAACACAAGTTAAGCATGTCCAGTAAGCCTCAGTGCTCTTTACAGAAACGTTCAGCCGAAACCACACGATTTCTATTTTCTAACTCCCGCCAATGTGATTGCGCGTCCAGACTGAGTGCCAGAGGGAAAACTGTGTGTGTGCCTCTCTGTGTTTGTGTGTTGGGTGTGTGTGTGTGTGTGTGTGTGTGCGGGGTGGCAGGGTGGTGACATGATGAATTTTCAAGGGCGTGTCTGTCCATGCGAGGCTGTGTGGAGTGTATTTGGTGCCGCATGTATTGCATGTCTCACTCTGAGAGCATCCAGTAACATCATCCCTGTTTCCCCACAGATTTTTTTTATATTTTCCAGTGATGACATGATGAATGTGTTGCTGTCAGAGCAGCCCGAGTGAAGATATTCATCTGAGAAAGAGAGCGAGAGAGAGAGAGAGAGAGAGAGAGAGAGTAACTTTCTGTGCCTGGACCTGAAGGATAAACTCTTATCTTTGATATAGCTGGTCAGGGTTAAAGGGCCACTATAAAACACACCTGTGATCTGATCTATGCCGACTTACAACTTTATCAGTTTTACATTTACATTTTCCCTGTTTGTTCATGTTTTTGTTGTGTTACTAACAACAAATTAGAAGGAATTAGCTTTTTCCCAAGCTGTGGTGTAGTGGTTAGCACATGTGGCTTGCAAAAACCTAGTTGTGAGGATGCAGGTTCTAATCCAGCTGACGTTATCACTGTCCTGATGAACATTATCATAGAAACAACAATAAAGAAGAGCATTTACTCATATGGAATCTCAGCATTAGTAAGCCATAAATGATTATGACAACATTTCTTTAGGTGCAAACTAATTAAATTAACAATAATCCACATCAAAACCCTGTGATATAACACCATTCGTCAAACGGTGACCCCTTTCCTTGCCTTTATTTATTGCCAGTGGAACAGTGTAATTAAAACACCTTTGGGGAGGTTGCCCGTGGTAACCTCTGATCACCGCCTCACGCTCACACACACAGAATAAGTGATGCGTCCTCTGGGAGGTTTCTGGCCTTGCTGTGGTGGGCGGGTACCAGCTCTGGCTATTGATTTGATTGGTGGGCTGATGAATCTCGGGGGAACTAATAAAAATAATTACAAAAACGATCATCAAAGCTCTCCATCCTTATGTTCTGCACGTGAATAAATATGTGGCAAAGCTAATAGGCGGGTAGTGGAGGTGGCATATGTGGTCAGCCATATCTAGAAGAATTATTTACTGCTTGCCCTTTCATAGCTCATGGAGTTCTCAGTTATGCTTCTTTCAAGCTTCAGTGCTGTCCCAGATGTTTCTCCTAAAATTTCTTTGGAGAGTTAGCATGGTTCATAACATTTCAGATGTTGCTCTTACTGGACATGCCAGTTTTAGGTCTTCATACCCCCTTTAGTTCTTTATTAATGAGGTGATAAGTTGAATCAGGTGTATTTAATTATGTGGATGTTGTGGGTTCTCCAGGAACAAGGTAGAGAACCACTGGCTTAGGAGAAATGATTTGGTGAGAAATGGTTGCATTTATAATGAAATCTGTTTTTGGTATCTTGGCAAATCTGAGCAGTTTGTTTACTAGTTTGAGCAGTTTGCTCACTAGTGCATTTTGTTTAGGAGAAAAATCACTGTAGTTGTTCCATTTGTTCTTCATTTGATTTCATTGCTGATTAAAGAGGTCCAGCACAACTGTAGTCAATGAGGACAATAGAGAAGAATGTTTAGATGTTTCAGCAGCAGGCTTCGATGGAGGAAAGTCTTTTTCTCCTTTACTTTCCATTGAATGGTAGGACAATTGGTACAAGGATGAAATTAGTCCTCTCGCCATGCAAAAGGCCAGAGGGAGGTTCTGCAAGAAACCTATTGTTCTTAACAAGCCTGTAAACAATGACTAACATGACAGTTCACCCCCCAGGCTCTGCCATCCATGGAAACCACATCCTCCTCCTCAACCAAATCTATAGGCTGCATATGGAGAGAGAGAAAGTGAGAGAGAGACTGTTGGAGATAAAATGTTGTCTGATGTTTCATTGCCTGCAGAAACTGAATCTTATCTCTTTGAACTTTGGTCAGTCATCAGTTAGTTTAGTCACAAGTCTTATATTCTGTATGCTTGAATCACTGGTAAATGTGTCTTGTATTATATGTTATTGTAAAACAAGACAAAGAAACTGAGACAAAGAAAATGATGGATTTGTTTGTTTCTGTATCTGTATATACTGGTTTCATTTCATTTGCCACTTTGCTGGCTTCCTTGTTGAAAAGCAGGAACTCAGAAAGATTCTGACAGTGCAGAGGTTTTATTGCCGGAGGACACCCAGTGTTGTTGGTTGTTGTGGGTGGCAGTAGTTGGGCGTATAGTGGGCGTAAGTGTACTGCTATATTCCCCAAGGTTGTTGGTGAGTTGCAGAACAGAGCATAGCTTCTGAAAATCTGATCATAAATGGGGTGTATTGTGTGTAAAATAAGATGCTTTGCTGATGTGACATGAAGCAGTTTTCTTGGCACTAAAAATGAATTCTTTGGAGGGGAAAGTATTTGTACATTAATGGCAGTGTGCATAATGCATCATACTGTCTCATAATCAAGATGAATGATAATCAATATATAAATCACTAAATAAACCAGCTATGAATGCCAACTAAAATACATACGTAATACTATTCTATGCATTTGGCAGAAGCTTTAATCTAATGCAAATTACAGTGCATTTAAGCTATACATTTGATTAGCATTTGTGTTTCCTGAGCATCAAACCCACAACCTTTGCACTGTTAACACAATGCTCTACCAGTTGAGCTACAGGAACTGCTACTTCTGTCCTTGCATGTGGAAGAGACAAATCATATGTAGCAACAAAATGTGTAAACTACTGTATTTTAGTAGTTGGCAATTATAAACTTTGGCAATTATATGTACTTGTATGTTGGCCTGTCTAGGCGGGTGTATGCATATATGCCCGTGTGTGGGCTGGTGGGGGGGGGTTTAAAGGAAAAGGAAATGGCTCTTTGAATACTCTGTGCTCAGAGACAAAGTAAAGAGCACTCTC
Source organism: Chromobotia macracanthus (assembly GCA_036877525.1). NCBI lineage: Eukaryota > Metazoa > Chordata > Actinopteri > Cypriniformes > Botiidae > Chromobotia > Chromobotia macracanthus. The sequence goes on along the minus strand of JAZGTH010000080.1, from coordinate 1,848,801 downwards.
TCACGCGGCCAAGAGCCCTTGATTGTGCAACAAGCAATGATCACATTAAGAGAGGGCAGCAGGATGAGAGTGGATGGAAACAAAGGGAGAGAGAGAGAGAGAGGAGAGAGACAGAGATGGGAAAAGAAATAAATAGACTTGGCCAGTGGCTTAGTCTGCTGATTGAAGAAAACATAGAAAAAATGAGTTTTTCATTTTCATGTGCTACATCCTTAAGTGTGTTAGGGGTAATAGAGTGTGTGTGTGAGTGGCCCTGTTACAGTGGTCACTGTCAACACTGGGTTTTCACAATTTAGGAGCACGACTGAACAAGAATGAGTGAGGAAATGGCAAGATGCACCCAGTGGAAACCAGCAAGCACAAAACATTTTAAAATATGACAGGAAATCACCAAACCATTTAATGAAATCACACCTCAAATTTATAAAAAAAAGTAACAGAAAAATGATGTGTAGTTTATGTTTGGATGGAAAAAAAGACCAGTACCAAACTTCAGCTATGCGAAAAGATACACAAAATACATCTTCATTATATACAACAAATATGTTCCATGTTATGGAATCATTGTGAAAATACCTACCTGGTAAGTTTAACTGAATATTCAGAGTTGCATTAATCATATAGCCTATGATATAGAAATATTATGTGTTTTATTTGATTCAATTGATTCAATTCGTATGTATGTAGGAAAAAGAAAACATCACAACCTGAAACATTATCAATAAAAATGTAGTTGTGCTACCTGGGTATTCAGAGATAAAACAAAAAAAACATATTCAATGTTTGAAGAGAATGAAGAGAATAATATTTCTGTCTGATTTCATATTGTCTTTCATTTCTCTCTCGGCAAAATTAGAAGCATCTGTGGAGTGAAAATTTCCCCTGGATAGAGGAAATAAAGAGAAAAGTGCAGCAAGCAGATGGTGCCTCAAGGTTCAGGCCGTTAGTGGCTGCAGATTGGAATACCAATTGGATTAAAAGAAATTAGACTAATAAAAATGGAATCACATGGCAAGTGTCAGTATCGTCACCTTCATCATGAAAAACTCTCCGCCAGTGGCTGTCGATTAGAGCCGAAACAGATGCTCTAAAGAGATACAGTAGATGTTAATATGTGTGTGTGTGTTGGTGGCAGACAGGGTCCCCCGTATCACGCCCCTATCTTAACCCACCCCATTTATCAATGTCACGGTGTTAATTAGCGGTTCATTTATTTAGTCACTTATGATGTCACAGAAGGAACTTGCTTCTGATTGGCCCCACTTAGGTATAAAACAGGCTTTCAGATGGAAGATTAAATACTTATTAAAAAGCTTTGTTATGCTGACCAAGCCGACGTTACATTTTGAAAGTGACACAAGGGGAAACAACCATCTGTTAATTGGTTTTCAATAAAAGTGGTACGATTAACTTCATTGGCTCGTTAGCTTAGTAAGATGAACGAAAATAACAGACAGGGGAGAAATGCCAGCGACAGTAGGAGAGCGGTGGAGGGGTAAATCAAGCAAAATCATCAAATTTCAGCCAAGCTCTGTTACATTCAATATGGACTGCAGATTAAACATGAAACCTTGAAGATGGTTATTAAGAGTTTTCTTAGATTACTCAGTAGATGGTCTTTGGTCCCCCAGTCTTTCTCTGAGTCTCTGTGTGGCCCCACATAGACAACAGACAGCCGATATGATCACTAATCAATGAGAGGAAAATTTCAGGAATTAGCACAAATTAAGTGAAGTGGGGGGCCTTAGTCCACGTAATAGAGTCCATATTGCACTGTATCCCAGTCAACAGGAAACGTTCTCAGAACATTTCCTGGCGAACATACTCTAAAAGTTCACTCAAAGTTTTTAAAAATGTTCTTGCAGGAACTTTTCTGATGTATCATATATACTACATATATAGTTTAATAAATATATCAAAAACATTCATCTTAATTTTTTAGTGGAATATTTTAAAAACATTCAAACAATAATGAATAATGTTCTTATAACCAAAAAAATAAGTGGATGTTTTGAACATTCCCAGAACCTTCAAAATAACACGTTCGTTACATAATGGAAACGTTACGGAAACATTCTTACGACCTTTAATTGTTAGCTGGGGTACTGCACAGAGAAAAAGAGCCAGATCACACAACACACACACGGTTCATAAATGCAAGGCAAGGAAATAACCGAATATATTTGCATGCTGGCAAACAAGCTCGTCTGTCCAAAACGCTGCGCTCTGGTCCCAGTGGTATGAACTCATTGTGAATCTTGCGTTTCGTGATGGCTTGCCTCTGTTTTACTGCAATGTGTTTCCAGGCCTTACATCAGCATTCAAAAGGGCTTAGCTTCATTCTGAACTCTGGGACATCAGTGCCGCACACCTGCCGTCCGCTGGGGTTCTCGCTGTGCTGGGGGTCCATCCTGCACTCTGTAGTGGTTTGTGTTTAGCAAACAGCTAGCGACCAGCTGTTTTAGCAGGTCTAAACAAACAAAGCTGCAGAGCGCTGCGTGCTGAATATGCTAGCGTGCCCCTCTCGCGGGAGGATTAGCCTGCTAGCAATGCCATAAGCTGCCTTTAAAGGCTAATGAATGACATTTATTTACTTGTTCATATTGCACATCGTTCACAAAAGTATCTTGATAGTCCTTCGAATGATTGATATGCCCAGCTAATCATTTTAGGTGGTGAGAACGTTTCCCTAATGTTTCCATTAAGTAACAAAATGTTATTTTGAAAGTTGTAGGAATTACTAAGTTTTACTAATGTTACTTCAAGAACGTTTTGATAACTTTGAGAGAACTTATAGAGAACGTTATTCTCAATGTTCTGAGAACAACCACTATTAGCTGGGTGGATGTTAGTATAGCATTTGTTTTTAAATCATGGACTTCACATTAACTTAAGTTCTACATTATGCCAAACATAATTACTATACGATAACATTTCCAAAGGTGAAATAAGACTAATTATAATAATTTTATTTTCTTTATAAAGGTTTTTTCTTATGGGGCTCAGGTGTAGGTCTCCTCAATGTAGGGTTTTTGTCAGTCTTCATGAGAACATTTGATCCCACAAAGATAGACACACATAATTCTTACATATTCAATAATAACATGTTAAAATCTTTCCTCCTCCCCGTCACTGGTTTGTCAGTCAGAGAGTTAAGCAATTCAAATCCCTGAAAGAAGTAGAAAATCAGCATTTACAATCCCAAGGGTGTTTTTGCACTAGCCATGTGCTGTTGAAGCGTGTAAAGCGAACAGCATTCATTTGATGGCAGCCCTAGCGGTTCGGAGCTTAGCCTCTCTTTTTGGTTGGGATTTTGGAAGGATCAGGGGCTACTTTTGTTCTCATTTGGCCCGTGCCTTAGTGATGTAAATGCAGGGTGGCCCCTGGCTCCTTATCTCTAGGGTTAAGGCCCACACTGCTCTTTCCGCAATCTATTATCATAAGGGCCAGACTCCTAGCGTGGGCTGCTAGCGTTATCCATACCAAATGCTGGGTTGTGCAGGGGAACGTTCAGGGGATTAGCATTTTAACACAGTGTGAGTCTGAACCCCTGAGCCCCTCTGTCACGGAGGGCAAGTCCCCAATGGCTGTGTGGCACCCTAAATTAGTGTGCTGGATAAGAGAAGCATCCCAGCGAACAATTTTTGGTTTTACGAATGTTTTCCTAACGTTTTAATTAAGTAGCAAAAATGTTCAAATCCAAAAAAAACGTTCTAGGAATGTTCAATTTTAGACAATGTATTAGCATTTTTGCTTGGTTATAGAAACAATATTCAAACATTTTTTTTTTAATTCTTTAATTTTTTTAAACATTCTACTAACATTACTGCAAGAATGTCTTTGATAACTTTGAGAGAACTTTTAGGGAACATTAGCCAACATTCTGAGAATGTTCCCTGTTAGCTGGGATGTTCTGTTTTTGATATAGTTTTTATTGGGTCAGAAATTTTGTTTTTGTATGCTTAATGTACAACTGAAAATACAGATAAAGCATGGTTTTGTGGCAGCAGATTTTAGATTGGCATGACTAAGTGATTGTCTCAAAAAAGACACAACCTTTACTTTTTGAAAACTTTCAAATTGTGAGACGCTGACTGTGAAGATGCTAAATTGTGTTTTCTTCTTTTAAGGACTGAGATCAAACAAGCTTGTTTGTTCAAGCGCTGTCAAAGCTCTTAATCTCTACAAAAACCTGTACCTTTATTTACCACAGTAAAGAATTGTACTGTCATACTGATAAATCTTTCCTTTTCTCCTGTCTTTCCAGGATCCCGTCTGCGGCAGGAAGATTCTCCGCCCCGGATTGTGGAACACCCCTCCGATCTGATCGTATCTAAGGGTGAGCCCGCCACCCTAAACTGCAAGGCGGAGGGGCGGCCCACCCCCACCGTGGAGTGGTACAAGGACGGAGAACGAGTGGAAACCGACAAAGATGACCCTCGATCCCACCGCATGCTGCTGCCCAGCGGCTCACTCTTCTTCCTGCGCATTGTCCATGGCCGTCGCAGCAAACCTGACGAGGGCGCGTACGTGTGCGTGGCCCGCAACTACCTGGGAGAAGCCATAAGTCGTAATGCCTCACTAGAAGTCGCATGTAAGTCAACAATTATTGTTATAAGCAACAATAACAATCAGTGCAGACTACCTTATTTTTCAAAGGGTAAAAGGAATAAATTTCACTATTGCACAAACTCATTTATATCTGAAATCTTGGCTGATATTGGTGATTCTGGTAATACATTTTAGGTATGCTGGAAAGAGCCTGTTTTTAACATACCAGAATAAGAGAGGAGTATGTCGCATATGGCTACAGAGTTTGATTAGCTCTGCGTATGTTTTGGCATACTTATCAAGCTGTTTCAGTGCAACCTGCCAAGTTTTTAGTTTTCCCAGGAAACTAGTTTTGACCAGAAAAAAAAGAGCGATTCAGATAAAGAAAGATGGTACATGGGTGGTGCAGAAGAAAGGGTGAGAAGAAACTCAGCATGGAAGAGGGGCTTATTGACAACCTGTAGATGGGTTGGGCTTTTGAGTCCCTGTTGGTTTTATTAGCATTTTTAAAGAGAGCACATCCCCTGGGGTCAAATCCCAGAGCCAATCAGAAATCAGTATGAGTGACAGGTCCTGTGGCCTCCTTTTTTTCTGTTCCGTCAGTTCAAACACTGCCCAGATGTAATGCTATTTTAATGGCTGGCCATTTCTTTGGTTATTAATTGACTGGTGTTGCCAAAAACCTCTTGCTAGGCTGCCCCTGTATCAGCTGCCTTGGAGTTTAAGAGATTTTGTGATTATGGAAAACATTCTAACATAAAAAGTGCTTTTAATGGATCCTTTTAATGTGACACAAAAGCTGGCAAAACTAGCTTTCTACATTAGGAGCTAACAGGTAACATTCTCAAAACGTTGGCTAATGTTCTCTCAAAGCTATCAAAAATTTCTTACGCTATTAGAACGTATTCTTTAATGTTACATATCATATACATCAAAAATGTTATTCTTAAGTAGTTAGTGGAATGTTTTAAAAACATTACAAAATTAAATAGTCTACGTGAGCTGCTATCCTGAAGTCTGTTTTAAGTCCAAGCTGATCAATACACTGGCCTCGCTTATGCATTGTTATGAAAATAGTGGAGATTCGTCATGGAATAAGGATATTATAAATATTGAATGAATGGATAACTAAACCGGCTCTGTGTGGTGCCGCCAAGACCACATGCAGTAATGAGAGGGTGTGTGTATGTGTGTTTAGCTGCTGGAAAGCGTGACTCTAAAGCAAGGGATTGTGGGAAGCTTACGAGAGCCAGTCACATTTAGGATACTGCTGCATTTTCTATTTATAACATGTAATTGATGATACAGCACAGATTTGGGTTAAAGGCGAAAGATACATAGATGCTGCGTGTATGTATGTTTCATTGGTGGAAAGGTTAACTTCAGAGGCAGAAAGGTTTTTTTGTGAATGTGTTTCTGTTTTTAGCCTGTGATTGATGATACACAATGGAGATTTAGGTTGTGGAGTCTATATGGAAGGCTATAAAGGCTGAAATGGTGTTTGTGTGTGTTTCACTCGTGTAGCTGGCAGGGGGTGTTTGTGCTTTCTCTGATCTTCTCTGGGCTCTTCAGAAGCCGTGATGGCAGCCCCCAGGTGCTAACTGTGTGACAGCAGCTTGATCTATCGATCGCACTAAGAGGGGTCTCCTCGCCTAAATGAAAATTCATGAAAAATTGATGAAGTCCCAGATTATTCCTCTTTTGCTCTGCTTTCTCTCTCTCTCTCTCTTTCATTTTGTCTGTTTGCCAGCTAACAGGAAACATTTTCAGAATGTTGACTAACATTCTCTAATTGTTCTCACGAAGTTATCAAACTACATTCTTGCAGTATGGTTAGTATAACGTTTTTTTAACGTTATCTATCATAAATCAAGGTTTTAAAAATGTTACAGAATACAAATGTTTGAATAACAATCAAATAATAAAATAACAATGCTAACTGGTTGACAACTGGTTGTTTTCAACATCTCTAGAATATTTAAAATAAAATATTTAATGTTTTTGTTACTTAATGTAAACGTTAGGAAAACGTTCTTACAACTGTAAATTGTTAGCTGGGTTCTCGCTCTCTTTCATTCCCTTTGTTTCTACAGTGCTAGGTCATATTTAACTGGAAGAGTTTAAATGAGCTGTAGGATGTTTTATGAGCATCAGGTGAGAGGTGAGGGGTCACGGGGGTCAGCAGGGACCGTGGATACTAAAACTACAGCGAGAGAAACTTAACCAAAAGCTGTCAGCTGTGTTACGTTACACAGTTTCCACTCATAAAAACGCCTTTTAGTGGCGAGCGATCACAGAAGCGAAGCCAATCTAAACCAATACAGCTCTTGTGTCGTGCCAAACAAAATATGTTTCATCTGTCACCTCGTAGACATATTCTGAAGCTGAGCTGTTTTCTCAAGAAGAAAATGTTGATTTTATGGCCAGCTGTGTGTATCTGATCTATACAAAATACTCCCAGACATACATGCATATAAAAATGTTGACTCCAAAACAAACAGCTGGCCTTCAGTGACAAACTAAAAAATGTGTCTAATGTTTCAGACATCGTTTTGTTGCAGTAGTTTTTGGGGCCCTGACCCCAGTTACGAACCCATCACATTTCATCTGGAGTCATGAGTTGTCTCCTGTTGCGTTATATGGCTGTCTCTCTCTCTCTCTCTCTCTCTCTCTCTTTCTCTCTCTGTCTCTCTTTCGTACGGGGTCTCGCCACACCCCCGCAAGCTGAAAGACTGGCCCTGTTGAAACAGATTGCAGGCAGGCGTTTGCCGTGGACCACTGGAGCCTCCTGATCAGAGAGACCCCAAGCTGGGCTGCAGGAAGCAGAGAGAGGCTCGTGAAAGGAGCTCGCTGCATTATTAATAACAGGGCAGATTGTGGGGAGGTGTCCGTCGAGGCAGGATTATCTCAAACGCTAGTCATTAACAATTGACTATTAGTAATGCAACAAAGAAGACACGCAGATCTAGTTACGCATGTTTGTGTCCTATAGAGTTGAAAGAGAAGGTGTGAAAAGAGTTAATTCTGTGGCCATTTAATTTGTTGGTTGTACGTGCGTAAATAGCTAGTCTTTCTAAATGGGTCTTTGTTTTGCATGACCTCGTTTCCATGTCAGTTAATGCCATGAGTCATAATGTTTGTTTTTGCCTCTTTAGATGGTCCATTTCTCCGTTTTAAGGTAAAGTGGGTAATTTCTGCACCACTAGCATCAGCAAACAGGATTGCAAATAAAGCAGATAGCCCCTACCTAAAATCACGTCATTGGTCGAGCCCGTGTTGCTGTGTGCAGCTGGTCGGGATGCTCAGATAAACAGAGCGATGTTTTACTAGTGCCACAGTCCTACACTTTGTGGGAAAACCAATGACTACAAATGGCTTACTTACAGTTGTCTTTGAGTATTAAACTGAGATAGGAGAAAGTATTTTAACGTTGAAAAATTGCACACTTACCACCAGGTGTCTTTCCACTTACCTCCACATAAATGGATCTCTTTGCTGTCATTTATAAGCTCTTAATTAGAGCAGAGGAAGCAAAAAAATTGAAAAGGTGCTGACAGACTACAGGGAATGATTGGATGAGTCCCAATTTGCATACATCTATTGCAGCCTGGAGGTTCATACTTGACTAGTGATATTAAAGTACACACTTTAAAGCATGCAGTAATATTGAGACACAGTACTGCATCATCAGATTTTCAGTTTTTAATTTTTCTTTTGTCTTTGTACTTCGCTTTGCACTTCTCTCTCGTCCAGTCTCTCTCCCTGTCTCTCTCTTTCTTGGGATAAACTGGGTCAATGAGCAAGTTCATAAATCATTGTAAAGAGCATGTCAGACTGAGGCAAGCCCTGCTTTGAATAAATTTGCCAAAGCGACGGAATCTCGGGTCGGAGCTTGTGTACGGTCACCATGTGACAAGCCACACCTGGGGCGAACCGTCATCCAGGAAAATGTTAATTAGCCTCTGCATCTCCTCTCAGTTGTACAGGTGTGTGTGTTAGAAGTTTAGAGGCAACAGGCTTGTTGAACATGGAGGAATTAATTGAGAATACCGGGTGTGAACCACAGACTGTGCATGTGTGTGTTTGTGTCCGCTAATAGTTTGCGGTAATAACAGAAGGAACGCGTGCATGTACTTGAAGTCGTAGAGGAAAAAAGTGCCATTTCGTTTGCTTGTAACCTTTATAAGTATGCAAATGAGGAACGGGTGAAACAGATGTCATTGCTGGTTTGTAAAAAGGCCACTGGTTTGTGATTGGCTGGCATGTTTGAAAAGGTCCCTTTGATAGGCTACAGCTCGCCACTTCAGCAATTAAGAGCATCTTTAGGCGGCATTTAAAAGTGGTTAAGATTAAGTAATTAGAGAAAAAGAAATTCAGCTTTATTGTGTAAAGCTTTTCAGATGGATCTCAATCTGTTTGACTGTGTGTCTAGCATTGGTAAGATCCAATAAGAATCTGATTGGATGGGCACAGAGATTCAAGACTGATGAGTACAGTATAACCAAAATCTCTGCTTTACTAAAAACCAAATGGGTAAACAGTGATATTATAAAACAGCTAATTTTTTTAACCTAATTCTGATTGGTTAAGTCATAATCACAGCTGGTGTGAAATAACCGTTTTATGGAAACCTATGACCGTTCACCTCAGTGCTCCGCCCTGCACGTTTGTAAATGTCAGCATCTGGGTCCCGTGACCCGCCCCTCATTCGGCATCATCCCGAGATACGAGTGGTGGATTTTGCAGGGTCTAGGGTTTGGTGATTAAGTTGAAAGCAGATGGATGTCAGGATGCATCCGCGGCCCACAGGGAATGTTGGTCTGTGATAAGAGCACGGAAGGGTGAGGTGCCAGCAGAGACGTGGAGGAAGGAAGGATCTCCAGTTCATGATAAAGGAGAAAGAAATAAAATCCCTGATTGAATGTGTCACTGGTGTATATCTACAGTGCTGGAGTCAGCTCACAAACCATAAAGACCAACCTGCTTATCAGCAGCACGTTACATTACACACACACACGGCTGCCGTGAGATGCAGCCATGCAGATTTCAGGCTTATCTTACTGTTACATCTGAGTCTGTGTGAGACTCACCGTGAGATGAATGGCCAGATGATATTAAGCGATTCTTCATTGTATGTATATGAGAGAGAGAGAGAGAGAGAGAGATGGATGGATACAAAAAAGCTGTATGCTGTATGTACAGGTTAGTGTGTTAAGGTGCTGTATTAGAAAGCAGATAAATCATTGATCCCATGGAACCTCAGAAATGCGCACACACACACACACACACACGCACACACACACACACACACACACACACACACATACACAAACACAAACACCCTCTTGTACCCCAGTGTATGTACTGTTGTATCTTTTCTATTCTTGTATTTCCTGCAATGAAGCAAGACACATACAGAGAGCATTTGAGGTTTATTATTATATATTAATATGGGATTTTGTCTTTGATTTTGACAAAGTACTATGGAATCACCAGAAGCTGATGGGGGAGCAAACAGGGAGAGATATGACCTGGATTTAATCCTCTGCTTATTGTCCCGATTACACTGAAGCATGTACATTACCCATCAGGCCATGCTCTGACCAGTTTAGAGTTTTATTAACCCTGAAATTTACTACTAGTTATTAGGGGTGTATAGAGTTGCTCAGACAACATATTGATTTGATTACAGTCTTTATTAAAGCACTACTAAAGACTGTCACTGCTACACGTGCACACTGGAAGTGGATTAGAATCTGGATTTGGTGGATGTGAACTGAAAATAGGTCAGGAGTAGTATTTTGTTTGAAATAAATATGTAATGCATTGAGTATTATTACAGCTGGGTTTTATGAGAGTATTTATCAGAATAAATTTCAGAATAATCAGAAATGTGCACTGCTGCTTTCAGATGTATTAAGTCAAAGGGATTTAATGGAGTCATCGTGATCAGATGGTCTACATGGATTAGCAGAAAGGATTTAATGTTGTTTTTTTGGTTAACAAATGTTTCTGCTTCAGTTTGTTCAGTTTGCTTTGTTCTGACTCAATCAGGTCTTTGTTATGAAGATATAACCATATATTCTGATCCAATTCTGATTTGCCACTTTGTTCAGTTTGTTTTGACTTTGCGATGATGTAAATATTTAAAGAACGTTCTGACTTATCACTGATCTCGTTTTGCTTTTCAGTCATGCTTGTTTGCTCTTAGCCGTTAGTTTTCTTGAGATATTTTGGTTTGCGTCTTGTTTTTATCAGAATTAACAAGTGCGTCTGAGGTCTGCCTGTTTAGCTTTTTGCATATGTGTGTACATGTGCCTGTGTATTACATTGATTCAGTGTGGTCTCTATGACCCTAAACTACTTAAAACTCCATTACATGATTGCCGCCATCAAAAAGTGCCCAAAGCTACGAGCGAATCATTGCGATTGGTCATTTAAATCCAATCAAAGTTCAGACTATTGACTTAAATCTTGTCATTTGCATTACCGGGCCACAGCAAACATGCCTTTGTGTCTGTTCTGTGATGGCCCAGCTATCAATTTTAGGTTGTAAGAATGCCCAGTTTTTCGTTGTTCTATTAGTGTCATTGCTTGTTGTAAGAACGTTATTCAAACGTTAATTCTGTTATGTTTTTAAAATGTTTTCCTAACAACTTAAGAATAACATTTTTATATGCATGAAATATAACATTAAAAACATTCTGCTCATGTTTACCCAAGAACCTTTTTAATAACCTTGAGAGAACTTTTAGATAACATAAGCCAACGTTCTGAAAACATTCCCTGTTAGCTGGGGTAGTCCAACTGCAAGAGGTTCCTCTGCGGTTCCTCGCTGTAATAATAGGTAGAACAAAAACATCTAAGCACTTAGATGGAATCCCACGAGGATCCTGCATTCTGACAGTGACTGGGATTGGATCCGATGACTTCTAAAAACCTCCACGGAGCCCCAGTGTCCCGCTCGGACTGGCCACCATTGTAATTCCATAACGTTCAGTTTTATGTAGAGCAGATACCCCTCACCCTAGGAATATGCCACCACTGTCTGTTGTAACCCCTGAAGCAAAGCCTCCTGGGACTCTCACCAAGGCCAGTAATCCATCATGTGTGTGTGTGTGTGTGTGTGTGAGCTCAAATTCAGCCCCGCCCTTAGCTGAGAACTGAGGAAATTGATTCAGCTCTCTGTTGAAGCGAACAATCTGTTATTTTCTCAAAGAAAAAAGTGCAGGTGCCGAGTGCTGATGTAGCAAACTCTCTGTCTCACACACACACACACTCACTCACTCAGTGTACAGACATCAGTGCTGCATGTGTGTTATGGAGTGTCATCATTAGAAACACTTTTAGTCGAGCTGATGGATGATGTATTTTTGAACCTTGAACTCTGGTCACCTATAACACACACAGCACACACAACTCAATCAAGCTGGCCACTTAAAGGCATCTGCCAGGGCAATGACATCATCTGTCTGGAAAAGTTGGTGTGAAACTGGCATTTAGATTGTGCCAACTTGAGCATGTTGTAACAGTGCAACAGTCATGCTGTGTGCCACCTCTCACTCTCTCTCTCACTTTCTTTCTGTCTCTCACTGTTTTATTTCTCTATCTGTCTGTCACTCTGTTCTCCCATCAACTGGTTTTGCCTACAAGCTAGTTATTAATCTAGTTACAATCAAACAACAAATTTACATTTACATTTAGTCATTTAGCAGATGCTTTTATCCAAAGCGAATTGTATTAACTGATTGTATTGTTGAAATGTATTAACTGAAGCATACAGTAACACCTAAAAATGCATTAGCCATATTACCAAGTGCTGGATCTGATGACATCAAACGTTTTCTCCTTACTTTTAAAAGTTTACATGTTTCTTATTTGCTCTCCTATTCACGATTATGTTTAGCTGCATTTTATTATGAGGATTCACCATTGTTGTGTGTTTTCCCCATCACAGCAGACCTATTTTCCCACCAGTTGTGAATCACCGCTGTGAGAGCTCATAGTGCATCTGCTTTTCTTGTGACTGTGTGGTGATGCCTATGCAGATATTGAGTTTGACTCTGGTTACTGTGTGAGTGCGAGTCTTACTGCTGCTCAGGACAGCTGCGGCGAGGGGGGGTAACCTAAGCTTCCTGTACTGCAGTGTGTATGTGTGGGGGGTGAAATCTGAGCCCCCTCGATCCCTTGTCTCCTTCCTGCTGGTGTTTGAAATTGATAGGCAGTGTGGGGTCCTTCAGAAGGTCTGAGAGTTTATGAGTGTGATCTGAAGAACAGCTGGAGGTGTCCGCTGGTTGCTCCGTCCCAGCGTTTGTGTCAATGAGAAAATTTGTCAGTAGTCAAGACCTCTGGCCTTGTATTTTTTTCTTTATATGTCCATGTTAATTGTTTTTATTTATATACTCCCTCACTTTTGTCCCTGATACATTGCACGTGATACAATTGTGCCCCAATTAGAATTCTGCTGTGTATGTAAGTGTATGTAAATATCTCTCTTATGATTGGCTGTCCTCCACATACAGGCATATATTACACTGATTATTCATCAGGGAAGTCTGAGTTGCTGAATACTGATAGATGTTAATGAGCTGTGGTGATTTTTGAATGGTTTCTTGTTGTGTGTTGGTGGACTGAGGAAGCTTCGTGAGTCAAATTCTTCTACACAGTACAGAAAATATTTCATTTTATAATAGAAAAACAATAGGACCCCATTTTTAATGACGTGTTTCCCATAAGGGATCGCACTAGTCTACATTTATGTAAATGTCTTGACATACATGTGAATGTTAAGTTTGTTTAGACAAATGGTGATCTCGCATTCATCTGTTTAGGCTTATAAACTCATATTGAGACAGCGAGATGAACAGATGGAATGATAGACACACACACACACACACACTTATAAACTTGAACTAGACAACGAGGAACACATGGATTGGCTGTGCATCTCCCAAACACACATACACACACATAGAATCATGGCTAAAGGCCAAGTTGCATAGAAATCAGAACAGTTCTATTCAAATGCTAAGTAGAGTCTTATCTACAGACTGTTCTCCGCAGTTCTCCTGTGCTCTACAACATTCAGGGCAGGACTGTTATTTGGAGATGTTTGTGCAGTTGACCTATGAGTGCGCATACCTAGCTAACATGTTTCTCTAATGTTTCCATTAAGTAACAAAATGGTTATTTTGATAGCTGTACGTTGCTTGGCTATAGAAATGTTATAAAGACGTATCTGATCTAAATGATACATGAACTATATACATGAGATGTACCGTTAAAGAAACATTCCACTAACATTATTTCAAGACCGTTTTTGATAACTTTAAGAGAACTTTTAGAGAATGTCAGCCAACGTTCTGAGAACATTTCCTGTTAGCTTGGTACTAGCACCTAAGGTATCTGCTCACATCTGCACTGATGGTGTGTACATCACTGTAAAAGTCCATCGGGGTTCCACTGGGTGGATGCTGAGCTGGAAACACAAAGATGAACCTTTATGAGAATAATCAGTCACATTTTTCACCTCCGTCCTGATCAAAGTATCCAATATTCTGCTGTAAGCGCCTTGAGGGGCCAGTCACGAGGAAGAGCCAGTGCTATATGTGTTATGTTCTGCTGTATAGTGCCTGGTGGTCCCAGAGATGCTTCCTAATCTGAAAGCTGTTAAATTGTTTTGATCAATCACTTTAATTTGTCTGTCACATTGTTATCCAGGGTTAAATGCATTTACGTAACGCTGAGGTGCAGCGTATGTTACGTTATGAGATCAGAGCAGTGTGGCATCCTGGTGTGTTTGTGTGTGTGTTGTGGGTTCCTGTGTGTGTGTGAGGATGTCTTTGGATGGTCTAATATCAGATTACTGACCTGCACAGGAAATGAAAGCAGCTGACAGTGAGTGATTGCCATGTAAGTGTGTGTGTGTGTGTGTGATTGGCAAGCTGGTGCATTTAACTGTAAATGTTTGATAAAAAAACATTAATAGTCTCTTACTTCAGACTCAACAACATACATTATGTCTGTGTGGCAAGAGAATGACTTTGCATTTCTGTCAGACTATGAAAAATTACCAGTGTCAAATCCTACATAAATCTTCATAGCATTTCAATACCAGCTATGTGTTTACATAGAGAATACAGGTCTGGTGTTTTGATTAGTGTTTGTAGAGGGTATATTGTCTGTAAAGATTCAGGTGACCTAAATGAGACACTGGGAGAACAAAATCCCCACAATGCTCTGCTGCTGTGTCACTGCATGAAGCTTAATTGCGCCACACGCATCAGTCCAGTGCATTAAACATGCACTTTAAAATCTTGTTTCCCTCTCTCTCTCTTTTTCTCTCTCTCACTATTTAATTTCTGGAGATTTCTACCAAGAGACAAATAAATTACATCTCTGACACATTACGAATATTGATTTGGCTGCTTATAGCAGCACAGAAATTATGACAAACAAGCACAGCAGAAAAGCATTGAAAAGCAATATACAATTAGAGATCTGTTAGCGGTAATAATTACACAAATATAGATGCTCTAATTCAACTGGAGATTCGCATGCATGTGCAAACATAAAGACCTGGGTAATTCAGGCAATGACAAATGCACAAAGAGAACATACAGACCCTATAATTCTGCTAGAGATTCTTATAACCATTATATATGCTGGGTTAGCCACACAAACACAAACACGCTGTAATTCAGATGTCGATTCACAATGCGTGCTGCCGACATCTATGCAAAGCAAATTGCAAGCGTTATGCAAAATGAAATTGGCTGCATGTCACATTATAATATTAAACCATGTTTCTTCAGCAGGTGGATGACCAATAAACCCACACGTCTTAGTTCTTAGTACAATAGCTGCTGTCTTCAGTACTGTATGAAACCACATTGAATGGCCCTGCAGCATTTAGAATCTCTTAGCCGCTCGGGGGGAAATGAGAAGAGTCTGATAATGATTTCCTGTAGCTCAGCCTCTAATCCCAAACACAATGCTTATCTCTGCAGTGTAAAGCATGTGTTGTGTGGTAAGCCGGGCTCAGATTGGCCCTTTTCTGAATGGGCGGTCATTGAAGAGCCTTGGAGAGTCCGGTGTGTCGGGGTGATAGCGGGGCCTCTCTAGTGGAGAAGCAGAAAGGAGGTCATTCCCTGAAAATGACCTCCGATGGCCATTGATTGACCTGTGATTGAACCTTTGCTAATTGACTGAAAAGATAGTACGGATCTGTTTGTAGGTGATACAGTGGAATTCTGCCTTTATAAACATAAGACTGCTTTCATATCATCAATTTTATGGATAATAGAGCAGATGAAATCCATTTAAACTAGGGAAGCGCTGAAATAAATCGTGGCCAATGCGGATTATTTTTTGTTATGGCCTATAACCGCTTAATGATTGCTGATGTTATCAGTCTATATGTATTTTGTAGTTGGTTGACTGATTTTGGGTTTTCAGTGGTGCCATTGTTATTTGTAGATGGATTTATTTATATATATATATATATATATTTATTTATTTATTTATTTATTTATTTATTTATTTATTTATTTATTATAATCATTATCCTTATTATTATTATTGAAAGCACAAAATTATTATTGTTTTCATTTGTGTTTATTTGTGTTCAGTTGTTGTTTTTGTTGCTTTCTGTTTTTAAACATTAAACATCAGATAATAACGTATATAATGTTACTGATATATCCTGCATCACTATAGGAAACCCTTGATGTATGCAGCACTCTGTGATGGTCTAATCACAGTCACACGGTAACCTTTCACTTCCTGTACGCCTTCTTTTCTGTCAGCCTCTCTCTTCTCCACCTGCTCTGATTGCCTTGTGTCTAGCGGTCCACAGATGATAACCGTTCCCCTCGATCCCTGAACCCGGCCCCTCCCCCCAGGCACACACAAATCAGATAGCGGGCCGCGGCAGGCAGCTAATGAAATTAGCCCCACGTTGCCCATACGCTTTAATAAGTCACTTGACTCGATTAAGGATGTGATTGGGGGAGGGAGGAAGTTGGAGAGATACAGTGAATCTCCAGCTCGCCCAACAGTGCCAACCAGGGTGTTGATTATCATAAATATTCCCTGTCCACACGCGCACACACACGGATAGTGATACCTCAGGCAAAATCCTCACTCCACTTCCCCATTCTTCCTCACAACACTCCTCTTCCCAGGGCCAGACGTTTTTGGCAGTCTGGCGAGCAGCTCGGAAGAACCAGGAAAAGGGGGCGGTGCCAGCATTGTGCTGTCATCAACTTTCCTAGACTGGCAGCCATCAGGCTGGCTGAGCCCCGCCCCCCTGCTGTCCTGCAGTCTCCGCCTCCCCTCTCTGAATCACTCTCTCCTGTCATCACTCCATCCCAAAGTGGCAGCGATTCCTTGGGTCTCAGCTGCTCGGAGAGATGATACTTCAGACACCCGCTGCTCGGGTGAATCTTCCTGGATCAGGGAAGTGGAGCCAGCCAGCCAGCCTGGAGTGAAAGACGTTGGCCCAATGCGCAACCTGATCCCCTGCTGCCTCTCCGCAGAAACCTCACGCTGGGCAGATAATGTAAGCAATCTGCAAATAACTCAACATCAGTGGCTGATTGCTGAATTCAAGGTATTTGATTATCACGGAACACTCTAATATATAATTCCTCATGTAATATAGCTAGAGCTATTTCATTCTTTGCATTTCATACAGTAGTTTTGGACTGCAATTTCTTTGAATTGATTCTGCAGTATGTCATGTTTTTAAATGGATTTCTTAAACACTCCCACGCCCATCTGCCATTGGTCAGACAAACAGATAGTCCCGCCCCAAACTCACACCATTGGTTGAGCCAACGTTGCTCTGTCGGGAAAAATCGATAGGGCCATAGTGTTTACACTCTTCGGGGAAATTAACCTTCGAACGGTTTACTTATAGTTGTCTCTGCACATTAGACTGCAAGAGGGGGAAGTATTTTAACATCTTAACAAGTGCTTAAGAGCACCTATGCCTTTTTATGAAGGCATAGATGACACACACTGTCTTTTATGAGGAACAGATGACTGACAGGTCAATGCACCAATAAGACCAGGGTACAGGGGTGGGTTTGTTAGTGGAAGCCAGTCAGCTGAGAGTAATGTGTCAGGACTGATAAATGCCTCTGATCTATGTGAACCGGACAGCGTTTCCAGCTGGCTGTTCCACAGTCATGAAATGTGCCACAAACAGTAAACAGAGTTCAGCCCTTTAAGTCTATCTTTAGTACACTAACAAAAAAAAACTGCATTCTTTTCTCCAGTAAATATCTAAACATCATAAATTGCATTAGATATTAAGACTTGTTTTCAAAGGATTTATCTTTGCAAAGATTCTGTTTATTCTTAAATCAATGGCAAATATATTTTAAATTTGAATATTCAAACATTTTAAATATTTTAAAACAATTAGTGAGATTTTTGCTTAAAAACGAGACAACAATTTGACAGGGCCTGAAAGAGGAAAAAATATTATCTTAAAACAAATCTTGTTTGCCTACATATTTTGCTTCTCAAGTAAATCGATCTTGTAATCTTATTATCTTTTAAATTGAATGTTTAGATATTTTTACTGGAAAACAAGACGCAAATACTGATAAAGAAACAGATTTTTGTAGCATACAGTTAAGAGTCTGAAGGCTCAGTCTTTTACACATTGTGTGTTTGTGATGTTATTAAGAGGCTGTTGTCGTACACTAGTGTGGTCTGTGCTGCCCATCGTGGTCTCCTCTGCTTCGCTAATGCACACCGCAGCCTTGTACCCTGACAGCTGGCAATCTGGTACCCGCCACAACCTGCTTCACACTTCCTCCTCTGTCTCTCTCTCTCTCTTCTTCTCCATCTATTGCTCATTTTCTTTCGACTCACCCCTCATGTGTTTGTCCAGCCGCACGAAAACAGACCTAAGAGCTTGTGACAGCTGGAAATGAACTTGTGTCCCCCACTGTGACGTTTCTCTAGACTATAGATCCCCACACACATTGTGCCCTGCCACGCCAAGTCTCTGATCCGCATGAGGCCGGAAGGGGTCAACGGATTTGCCAGGTCACCGTGGCAACTCTTGACAGGCTCAAATGTCAGAGAGTTGGCCGTCCGTGACATCGCTGTCAGAGTCAAATGCCTCCCCCCCACATTGTGGGTCATTGCTGGAGAACAGGGGGGAGAAGGAGCCGGTGAGAAGAAAGGAACCTGGAGCTGTTAGTGTTCAGTCCGGTCCGGTTGTGTCAGGGACACAGACACACTGTCACTCTTTGTCTAATTGGGGCGGGTCAAAGCCCTAGAGACATGAAGGGTTACACTCACCCTGTTCATTTCTGTGGGCCGTTCCTGTCTCTCGCTCTGTCTAAAAATCTGGCCACCAATCAGGACTTCTCTTTTCTTAAACTTGCCAGTTGCTTAAAGGGATAGTTCACCTAGAAATTAGTTTGTCGTCATTCATCCACCCTCATGTCATCTGAAACGTGCATGATTACTTTTTGTTTCATGGAACACCAAAGAGGTTATATATATACTTTCAGAGTTAAAATTATTTTCAAAAATTGTCAATATAATAATTCAAAAAATAATTCAAAAAATATAATTCAAAAATTATATTTTCTTTAATAGCCATTTTACACTTATAGTCTACAGCAAATTGTCTTTGTTTTAATAAGCAGTGGCATGTGATCTTTTACAGTGTATCATATTTTGCAGGGTATTATGGGTAATTTTGGTATTGAACTGAGACAAAGGCAGGAAATATGACACAAACCGTCCAGAAATAAAATAATACTGTAGTTGCCATACAGCAGGGGTGAATAAATGAACAGAGAGCGAGAGCTTCCACTGTGAGATGAAGAGAGAGATTGGTCAAATGATAGAATATTTATGTGTTTGTGTGCTCTCATGTGAAGATGACTGCATTGATTGATCCAGAGGTTGTTTAGGGGTCATGAGGAGAGACATAATAAAAGTCTCATTAGCCAAACTCTTATTATTTATCATAAACCCATTTGCCCGTTTGAAACTACTAACACCTCACTAACATTGCTGTAGTAGTCTTATTGTCATTACCTAAAGCATGTGTGTATTTTAAAGCCTTTGTGTGCTTTGTGTTAATGTGTGTAGTTTGTAATGTAAACCTGCATGTATTTGTGTTGGCCTGCTGTGTTTATGTACAGTGTAAGGCTGTGTGTGTTTAATACAAGCTTTTTGTTTGTATGTTTATTTTGGTGTATTTTAACCTTCAGTTAATATGTTGTGAATGTTTCCACATTAGCGCTTCCATTAAGCCGCATTTGTATGCATGTCCATGGCTGTGCAGACAATGTGTGTGTGTGTGTGTTTGTGTGTGGTGAACAGTGTCAATTGGTTTTGTTTGGCTGCTTGAACTAAAGGAGCTTATTCTGATTGGCTACGAAGCCAGAACTAATACCTGCATATTTATTTTGCGGATGCATAAGCAAATGCATGCTGACCCCCCAAATAATCACACACACTTCATATTCTGCTGTGTAACAAAATCAGAGGAGCTAAAAACCTAAGCATTTCCTAAACAGTCAGCGCTGAACAGAAAATTACACCTTAGCAACCACAAAGCAACACCCTAGCAACCTTTTTTGTACTGACTTTGGAAGGGGCCAGCATCATTTACACTTGTTTGCATGGTAATACCATGGTACATGATACAAGTGTCACAATAAAGGACAAACAGACACATTATCTAAATGATCATGCGTAAATCAATGTGACTGACATGGTGAAAGCCGTGAAGGCTGCGGATGTTCATATATCATTGCGCCATGACTCCACCTGTCCATTAACATTCAGAAGCGCATTAAATGCAGGGAAACATGCGCAGAAATTTTAGAATTGCGTTGTGTATTTTTTCATGGACTGTCAAATCTCTCTCTCTCTGCTCTCATTAGCACTCCATCACTGCCGTTTGTTTTATTAGACCCCAGAGGTGGCTGCCAGGCAACTGTGTGTGCGTGTGTGTGTGTATGTTTGTGTGGTTTTGTTGAGCAGTGTGTCTGTTCCCTAAAGTGGGATCTTTCTTCCTTTTGACCTACATTCTTTGACTGCAAAATTCAGTTGAGTTCATTTGGTTGATGTGTGCTTTGAGGTTAGACACACAAAAACACACACACACACACACACACACACACACACACGGTCCCAAAACAAATCTTTTTTGATTAGGCTCTGGGGAAACCAGCTATTGCTTGTACGGCTGTTGAGAGGCTCTGAATAGGCAGTGGTTTAAACAGGTGTTGTTCATAGCTCTGCCTCTTATTGTGTGTGCTTAGTGAGAATGAACTGAGTCTGTCATCTCTGACTCACCGTCATGTTGTTGCATGATACGATACAGAATGTTTGCTTTGATCTGTGTCATACAATAAAAGTCAATGGGACTGGAGAGGTTGAGAGTATGACAGTATTTCATAATGTTTGTGCAGAATATTTCATATTTCATCACATGCGTGTGAATGATGAATTTGAATTTTGTTGGTGAACAATTCCTTTAAAATAAGCTTTCAGGAGCTTACCGCTTGGTCCAGCAATGGCCCCTGTTTGTGTTTCAGTGTGTTTGTGTGTGGAGTTGTCCTGCAGTGAGCTTTTGTCTGTTACTTTTACACACACTCATGGGGTGACAGTAGGGCATCAGGTGGATGGACCTTGCATCTGTCTGTCTAAGAGTTTGTCTCCCACTGTGTGTGTATTTGAATGGTGTATAACAGCAATTTAAAACCTCCTGATTTAGGGAGACAATCACACACACACACACATACACGCAGGTTCTGTCTCCATCTCTTTTCTTCTGTTTGTTCTTATTTTTCTTCTGTCTCACCCCTTGCGTCTCCTGCTGTTCTGTACACAGTGATTCTGTGACTGTGTGTGTGTGTGTGTTTAGAGATTGTATTATCACAGGTCACTGTCCTTTAATATATAAACTGATACACAAGAGCACTAGCTCATTTTAAATCCTCCTGTTTACTGTGGACTTCTGTTTGTATCTGTGTTTATGACTAATGTTGCTGGAGGCCTGACTGAGAGATGTGTGTGTGTGTGTGTGTGTGTCTCACTTAGCTCTTTAGAAACACAGGGCCCACACACACAAATACAGACTCCTAAAAGTCTCAGTGAGACTGATTGAGACTGATTACAAAATGAATACTTTCATCACCAGACTGCATTGAGCATTGAAAACATTTTTTCTTTCTTCAGCTCTTCAGGCGCACAAAATTCCCCATCAGACTGTCTCCTGTTTTTTGTGTATTTGTGTTTTTGAAAGATCCACACTCGAGCTACAAATGCTGCTGCAAATGAGAAGAAATCTGTTTTGTTTACATTGATAGGGCAGAGGACTTTCATTAGAACTATTATTGTATCCCTTTGTGTTATTCTGTGAGGTCTAATTTTTCACTCATTTTTCATGTATACACGACACAGATACACACACTTTTGTTTAACACAAGCGTGTAAATGTTTTTCACAGAAGTATCTGCAGGATTTGCATTTTGAACGTGGAATATTTAACATAAAACATGAAACAGCATTCAAAATGCATTTCACTTCATTCTTTAAGATGACAAATGTTAGAATATTTAGGAGGTAGTAACGTAGGTTGTGGCTTGATTTTGTCTGCTGAGAATTAATTGGATCGTGAATGGTTTGCTGTGATTTTATTGGTTCTGAAAAATTAGCCATGCCCATGTGGCCTTGATTACATCAGCAGGAAACATTTTACAGCTTTTTTAGCACCCCTACAACAATTAAATATGTATGATAGATTCATGAATATTCATTAAAAAGTAAATAATCTCATCTTTGATTTAGACATTAAACTTTAGACCTAACGTTATCAATGCTTGTATTCCAGGTTGTTCTGAATTCTTCTCTTTTCATTTGTGATGTCCCCCTTGTTTCTCTAAGCCCTTGTTTCTGTATCTCATCCCCGCGTGTTAACAGGCTAACCACCAGTGTTTATCCTGTTGATACTGTACGATTGGATTTAAATCGTAGGAACGACATTGGGGAGGAAAAAAGGAATAACAAACATTAGAAGAGTGTGAATGGGGGAGTATGGGAGCGATGTTAGGAAAGCGTCCCTCAGGACAATAAATCCCTTTCTCTCAAATCCCATTGTTAGGAAAGCATGAAACCGGATTCCTGTAACAAGGCCTCTGATCTGAAGAGCCGTGGCCCAAAGGACTCAATTAGAGCTACAACAGCCCTGATGTTTTTACCTTCTCTTTTCTTTCTTCTCTGCCTCTTGTCTTCCCTCCTGTGTCAACCTGCTGTGCTGTAGCGCCACAGCTGGGGTCTGGAAAGCAAGACATGGTCTCGCACACACAACCACCAATAAAAGGCATGAACTTTTGCCACAGATCGAGAATAAGTGTGTGTGTATTTGTGTTCTCCTGCTGTGTTGTTTGTATTTCCCAAAGAGCTTCTTTTTTGCACAGCAACAATTTTTGAGGTTTATGCGACATTTGCAATTCGCATTTAGGATCATAAATTTGTCTCTGTATGTAAATACTCTTTATGATAATATGTGGCACAGTCGAATTGAAAAACAATCAGATCACATTCTAAAACGGTTTGTGCATCCAAAATTGCAAAATTTGTTGTCATTAACTCGTGCTTATGTTGATTTTAACCCATATGTCTTTGTTTCATGGCACGCAGTAGGAGAAATTTTGAAAAATGTTCCTCGTTCTTTGTTTTTACATACAATGAAAGTGAATGATGACTGAATATGTAACATTCTGTCTTTGTGTTTAATGAGAAAATATCTTCTGAGTTTGGAGCAACACAAGGGCGAGTAAATGATGACAAAATTTGCATTTCATGACTTCTTTTGGTGTACTATCACTTCAAATACTTAAAAGCATAAATGTCAGTCACTTAAGATAGCAGATATCTATTTTAAACCTAAAGCATAGCTCTCTTCACCTAAAGTCACAATTTCATGAAATTATTATCGGTTCCTTACTCTGGTTCCACCCTGCCAGTGTGTCTGGGGACCATCACTTGTGTGATGCATTGGCAGGAAATGGTGCTCTGATTGTACTGAATCTACAGTGTCAGATGCTTAATCTCATATATTACATATAAATATTCATGTGAACAGCATGCAGGAGCTCTTAATTTCAGTCTGGTTTCCAAATGACAGTTAAAACTGATTTGGACTAGTACTGCAGTTCAAGGTTACCAGGTCCAATAACCATGAGATAATGGGTTTAAAACAGAATGAATCCATAGGGAAATTATATTGTTTGTTTCTAATATGATTAGGGAAAATATTGCACTACGCTTTTAGGAAAATAAATGTTAAAATGCTAAATATTTATCAAGTTTTAGAGTAACCAATAAGCCAGTCATACAGTTTGGCGTTTGTGTGTGTGTGTCTGTGTGTGTGTGTTTGTGACCCAGTTATACTTTTGATAATAATATTGCTGAAAAATATGCCCCCAGAATAACAAACATATCTTCCTTTTGTCAGACTTTCTGTAAAGAAACATATTTCATAAAAAGACTAATGTTATTATTTAAATGTATTTAATGTACATGCTAGCTGTTGTATTATGGGCGTAGGGTTAAGGTTTAGATTCTGATTAGTCTGTAGTAATTAAATTTTGCCTCATTTAAGAGCAGTAGATGTCTTGGGGATGGCATGCGTTCACAGGTAAATGTGTGTATTTATTATGATCTGAAAACAGGACCTTTAGCTGTTGATTGTTTCCAACCAGCCAAAGTCAATTAGAGGCTCATTAAAGAATGGAATTAGTTGTTATAGATTTGATAGGAGAGGTATGTGTGTAATGTTAGCGATTTAGCAGCAGGGAGGGCCATTTTAGTTCCTGGGGGAAATGAGTGGATCACTGCTACAGACCAGCAGTTAATGGATTCTGTTTAGTCTTGATAATGTCTGATAATTAGTTAATCAAAAGCAGCGCCTACCCACGCGCGTTAGCTTCTTTTACATTAGCGGCTTAGTGCGAAAAACAGGTCAGCGAGCGACTGTTGGTGAGAGACAATGGGATCCCCCTTCGAAGTGCTTTCCAAATGAATTGTTTTTAATTTCTTTGTTAATTACGTGTAAAAAGCCTCTTTGTTTATCTTACTTGAAGATAGTTTTCAGCAGTTTATGTAGCGTGTTGATCAGAAAAATTTTCAGGCGACGACTGTTTAAAGTTTGATCCAGCGCGGTTTCTCGCTGTTTACGTGTCATTCGACCGTGACGCTGTTTATGGCTGAACGACCAATAAGAGAACCGTGAGCATTGACAAACTGTCTTGCTAGCTCCTGAATCCCGCCATTGCTCTGTGAGTAATACGCTGTTTTCTTTGCAATCAATTAGTAAACTGTCATTAGTAAAGCCATCAGTTATGTGACCCTGACAGTGAGAGGACAGTCTACGTGTGTTCAGGACGAGATGCTGGAGTACACAGTGTTAAAACACATACTTTACTCCCACCTCCGCACCTCCACAAACTGCGCTCAAACATTGTAGTTGTGAACGAATCAGTTGTAGTTATGAATGAAAACCAGTAAGATCAACATCCAGTGTTGTTGCTGGAACAACTTTCCCTTTAACCAATAGGAAAATGTAGATGTTTCATAATGAATATGATAAATATATGAATATGTGCTTAAATCATGCTGTAGGAGTGCCACACAAGTTTAAAGGGTGTGTCTTAAGATCGGAAAAAAGATGCTAAGAGCTACAAGTGGAAAAATGGGAATTCAAATTGGTGTAGTTATTCGTTTTATGAGATTTATTTTCTCTAATAGGAAACAGACACAAGAATGCAGACCTTTAAATCTAAATTCAATCTGGATTGAGGGTTAGGCCTATAAAAATCTTGATAGAAACGTTGAGTCAGATACTACAAAGAATGTTGGTCCAGAACATGCTGTACGAGAATATAACAGTGTGGCTTAGCTTATGTAGAAGCTGAAAGAGCCGGCCTTCACTTTCTCTGCTCTTTGATGATGTACTGTAGATACATTCATGAGCTTCGCATGATTAGAGGCCCACAGAGATTAAACGCAGCAGATATTGAATGACTACATGATGCATGAACAGATCAATTAAACGATATGAAAAGTGTTGAGCTGGTGATACGCTCATTACGGACACCGAAAGAGGGTGGGAGGTGTGAGGGGATGTTTCTTTACCTCCTCATCATTCTGTCACTGTTTCTGTCAGTCTGGTGACTGAGAGAGGATAAATATGAGTGCAGTCGATGGGGACACCGATTAATTTACTTGTTTATGACAAAATTCAGGGCCCGCTGTCGTGCCATGACAAGTTTCATTAATTATTTTAAACTTGGGAACTATTAAAAATGTATTTCTTTCAAGCTCCTAATCTTTCATAGAGAAGGTAGTCTGATTTTTAGTTCGAGCAAATGATTTTCACTGTGCGCTGCGTCCCTTGATTCTTACAAACGTTCCAGAGATGAGAAGCAACAGTTAAAATTAATGTACATTTGCAGGAAAAGAATAATAAATGCTAGTTTGAAAAGTGTAAAGTGGTGTGAAGTTTAAGAGAAAAGTTGAGGGAGAGAGTTGCCATTGATTGTAATATGCAAAAAAGAATAAATAGAGGTAACGCAGAAAAGACTAATCACAAATCAGTATGCAAATATTACAACTGCATTTGCATTTCCAGGTGAAAATACATGTGCTGGAAAAGCAGGATTTTTTCATTTTTTCAGCTCTGGCTCTTTATCCTGAGAAACATTGTACCGGAATTTTAATCTTTTGTTTGACAAACTGTACGTTTGACAGATAAGCACACTACACAACACAGTCTTGGCAGATAAAATAAACAAACAAACAAACAAATATATAAATAGAGAAAAAAAAGTAAATAGGTGCCAGAAAGAAATTTCCAATTGTAGTTCGGTATTTATACTGCAAATATTTTGATGATCTCATTGCTGTAAGAAAGATTCCGAAAGCCAATTGAAAGCCAATGTTATTTCAAAACTTGATAACGTCAGTGTTAAATTTCCTAAAAATATGTAATGTTTGTATATTAAAAAACAGTTGCAGTATGGGCTGAATTAATAGCAGTAAAATCTGTTGAGGTCGACTGAGGGTTTCCAGGCATTCTAGCTGAGAAGGAAAACCGTGAAACTGACACAAACAGAAAATGGCCACAGTAATAGTGTGATGGCTGCATGCTCACTGTTCCATTAAAACAAGTGCTGACAGGAATTCTGCATGATTGACCATGACAGGGTTCGACTGAAGCTTGCCTCTGTGTGTCCCCTGTGCATCAGATCCTGTCCTTCTCTCTTAGCACTTCTCCATTATCCATTCACTCTTGTTTTCTGTTTTTACTCTGCCATTGTGTAAGTTATCTTAAATTTATCTCATGCATTTGTTGGGATTGTAAATGAATAGCTCACCCAAAAACAAAACTGAAGGCACTATTTACTTGGCTGGCATTTTGAGTAATGCTTTTATGATAATCTTTAAAGCTTGAAAGCTGCAGTCACTCATATCTTGGTAATTGCATAAGAAAGAACGACTGATGTATTATTCAGAATTCCTTCTTTCGTGTTGTGTGGAAGAACGAGAGTCTCTGAGGTTTGAAACGACAGGAAGTAAATGATGACAGAATGTTCATTTTTGAGTGAACTATCCCTTTAATAGTAAATGTTATTTTTCTCCGCAGTGTAAATGTTTGCTCTAGACTAGCTTCTCTTTGTTCTCTTGATTCATCTCCGCAGTCTCTTTCAGGGTTGCAAAAAATGAGGAAAGACAAACGTAACAAGATAGTAGCTAATCTCAAATCCACTTAGTTGATAAACTCTCATGTGTTCTCTGTTCTCAGCTGGTTGTGCAGTCTACTTCAGAAACATTGCGCTCTTGTACCTGCCACGCTAACAGGGAATGTTCTCAGAACATTGGCTAACGTTTTCTAAAAGTTTATTCAAAGTTATCAAAAAAACATTCCTGCAGTAACCTTAGTAGAACTTTATATATCATATATATCAAAAACCTAATTCTTAAGTTGTTAATGGAACGTTTTAAAAAAGGTTACAGTATTAAAAAAGTTTGAATAATATAAGCAATAATGTTAATACAACGTCTAAAAACCTGGACATTTTGAAAGTCCTACATTTTTCCAAAAACATGTTACGTTACTTAATGGAAATATTAGGGAAACATCCTACAACCTAAAATTGTTAGCTGGGTGCACACATTAAAGTAATAGATGTGTATTGTACACTACTTCCTTTGTTCTGCTGAATTGTCAAAATTTGCGCTTGTCTTTGGGAATCATAGATTGTCTTAATTCACTGGCTGTTTGAGATGCCAAACCCTAATGGTTCTAATTCAAGAATATGAATTGAATCCAACATACAATTAACACTGTGCTTTGTCTATTAACTCCTACATATTAATGAATAAGCGTGGCGCTCCGCCTATTAACCTTACATATTCATGAATTAGAGTGTGCATGTTAATACTGTCTCCTACAAGTCATTCAGGGGGCTGTTGGAATCTTTGGAAATGGATCAGATGGGCACGTGCAGGTTTTCAGGAAAATCGTCTCATTGACGGCGTCTGGCACCGCAGTCGCTTCGCTCATGCCAACGGAAACCCCGCCTCCCAGCGCGATAAAGCGTGTCTGAGTGCGAATCGGGTGTGAGAGAGCGCCCAGTTTACAGATGGGCTGCACAGACGGACTGGCGGCACTGCGGGCCAAGCTGGATGACACATCTTCTGAATGCAGATGCCACGGCGAGAGAAGAACGGTGTGGTGAGGCCAGTGTTCAGTTGGGTGGAAGAACGTTGCTGGGGACATGGGGAGGAGGTTTTGGAGACATTATGGGATGTTTATGGAGCAGATGTTGGAGGCTTTGCAGTTGACATCTGGGCTTTTATGAGGACAGTGAAGGCCAATGTAATCAGTGGAGAGGTTGTTTGGAGAGCCCAGATGTTTGTCCAGCTATGGTGCTAGAGGTGTGTGTGTGTGTGTGTGTGTGTGTTGATGACCAGAGAGGAGCAGCTTGCAGTACAAATTTTCTTTGTTTCACAACAGTTCTTTAAGCATCACTCTCACTTTTACTCACTAAAGCACTTGGAGAGCTTGGTCAGCCCGACCTTATTGGACAAAAGTTTAATTTGACCTTCTCTGCTGGGTTCTTCTCTCTTCAACTTTCTGTTCTTTAGTTGTTCTTTTTTAAAGCTTTTTGGGTTTGGCATTTTGGTAAACGCTGGTGTTTAAATCATACATTTTTCTCTTTTTTCTTTCTGTCTCTCCAACAGCAGTTCATCAGTTCTGTCAGGTGGAAAAATAGCATTTTCTGGGTGTATTTACACACCAACTGAATAGGGCCAGGGCCAATAACAGCAATGTAAACCGCCCTGCAGGCGTCATTCGGAACTCGCCCATCTACATTTGCCTTTCATTTCAGTCCATTATTACTACAAAAAACATCTTCACCAGGCAAGGTGCCTTTTAAATCAAGTCCCTCATGATAGTTATCATCGTATCCCTTCCCCCAGTAATCTCTGTCTGTCCCTCCTCCCCTCGAATTCCCCCAGTCATTCCCCATCAGTCCCCTGTTTTCCTCCAATTTGATTTTTATGTAGCGATGAGACCACGACAGCTGGTGAATCACTTCTCCATTATTCAATCTTACAGAACGAGAAGTAGAATCTGTGAGGGACGTGTGGCAGGGACGGAGAAATTAAATCAAAGCAAACGCTCTCTTCCTGGTCACAGCCTGGCAGTTTGTGATTAAATTGTAAATACACAAGGTTGGTTAAAGGCGTGTGCAGCAGTCGCTGCTTTAGTGAGTCGGCAAACAGAAGTTATCTTGGGTTAGAGGCCTCCAAACGTTCATTTCTCAAGTTTTCTTTGCCCGTAGGCATAAAAGAGCCTGTTTACAATCTATCAGGGTAACAGTGTTTCAGTCAAGCCCCGTTGAACATGATGAGAAAAAGAGAGTAGGTATAAACCCGCATGTGGTCTTTGAAGCAGATCGCAATGCGTGTTTTCACTAAGAGACCTATAACCATTACAGCCAAACACCCACTCTCCTGCACCCTACAACAACTACACAGCTATGGGATGAGATGGGCTCTATTCACCTCACCCACCAACCCTGAAACCCCCCTCAGAAGCAGAGGGACCCTCTCTTCCTCATTAAAAAAACAACAGCCATTAATACTGGATGAGAACCAGAGAGAAAAAGGGAAGGAGGTTCCTTTACCGAGCATGCAAGTTTTTCATCAAACATGTTTTGCACTCTTTCGCACACTCACCCTTACACTCTGACATCTTTGTATCACCTTTACAGATGGCACTGTTGTCCTTTTCGTCCTCACGTCTCTTGACCTGTGGAGTTCACCCTGTGCCTGTTTATTCCAGAATTAATTAAACTAAATTCCATCAGTCAATGTATCGGCTCCTAAGAGACTCTTTCTTCAATTTCAACTTAGTCTGGAATTTTTAGTGGCAGGGCGCTATAGATAATCAATGCACTTGATAGCAGATTGACTCCAATAATGTCCAGTCAATGATGCACCAAAACTAATGATCCCACAATGCAACACTTTCACCGCCCGAGCATGTTTTTGCTGTTGTCGGATTTTCTGCTTTCATTTTTGTTTTGTTTGTTTTTGCTGGTTAGATTAACTGCATTAGCTGTGGTATAAATTAATGCAGTTAATCTAACTTTTATTATTTGTAATAAAACTCTTGTTATTTGTCCTGATTTTGTTATTTTTATTTTTAATATTCTTTTATATTTTACAGTCTTTGAAATGTATTGTCTGTTGCTCTCTCAACTGGTCACTCTTTTAATAGGTACAAAATTACATATGACAATAAAGGTCTTGCAGTTAGAATAATAAACTACATTATTTTCTAATTGTAATGATAAATTATGTAATTAAATAATTGAATTAAATGATAATATCTTTAAAGAAATTCCTTGACTTTTTTTAAAGAATATATATCTTGGAAATATGTGTATTCTTATCCATTGGCAGATTTTTTTCACTTGTTTTGGAAAGTTCATTTAGTGTATTTTTTCTTATTTTTTATGTTTCGCAGTGTAGGAATTTCACTGCCCAAGGAGTTTTGTCTGATCTGAGACCTGAATTTTTAAGTAACTGCTTAGAAGTGCATATGTTTGTGCGTGCATGCTCTTGTGCATGTATTAGTGCTGATATAATGCCATTATTTGGCGTGATGCGGAGCTTCAGGGGCAGTAGAGTAGACGCCAGCGCTGTAGCGCTGTAGCCCTGTAGCGATGCGCTGTCTGTGGGGACAGCACTGGGCTGTAGGCCCTGTCTCTCTGTGGTGCTTTGGGAAGGGTAAAGGATGCATAATGAATGCTCTTGTCCACGGGCTCTGTGCACAGCATAATTAGCCTCATCAAAGGCAGAAACTGTAAGCATCAGAGCATCTTCCTGCACACAGAGTCTTAACTAAAACAAAGCCACCATTAGTCACCTGTTCTGCACAAGCCGTGATCCTTCCATTGGGGTTTCTGTGGTGATATTGTTTACTTGTTCCTTAAACTATTCCTAAAATTACTTCTCTAAGATCAATTCCTTTGTTGCAGAGAGACATGAAGGTGTGTTCACACTGACAAGCATTTAAAATACGCTTTTGTGTCATTGGTTGGTAACGATGTTAGATTGTGAGAACATTTCCCTAACGCTCAAAATGTCCAGTTAGCCAACATTCAGAGAATGCTTCCTGTTAGCTGGGTAGTAGGGATATCAAGTCATATAATATAGTCATATAGTCATAACAGTATTCCTAAAGCTTAACACAAGAGTTAAGGTAAGCTGACTTTCAAGATCACAATAGTTTTGTGCAGTGGAGTCCAGAGCTATTTGTAGACTGAGTCCAGGTAACAGCCAATGAAAATCTAGTGTGAGGACAAGTTGCACAGAAAGGACAGTGTTTGGACATAGGAAAGTGTTTTCATGGTTTCCTCTGTAAAGGTTAAACCTCAATGCAGTGGTTAGCAGATCTGATGTTGGCAAGAGTCCTAAAATGCAGGATCACGTTCCTCTCTGTTTCTCTTTCTCTCTCTCCTTTGCTGATCCTCTCCTCACCCAACAGTGTCTTCAAGAAAAGGTCAAGGTTGCGCCAAAGCACCTTGGTGATTTGCTCCTTGTGAAATTGTACACATTGTATTGTGAGTGTCTTCGATGGTGACCGTGTGTGCATAACACATCTTGCCCCATTCCAGACCAGAGCAAAGAGACAGATGGGAAAAGTCAGCAAAGTATCCTAAAAACAGATCCGTCTTTTCCTTTTTTGTGTAATTGGGATTTATAGGGTCTTGCTATCTGTGTCTTTGACAGTGATGCATTAGTTGTATACCATGAGCAGGCTTTAAATCTTTTCTAGTCCCGTTTTGCCTCTCTGTTCTCTGCTTTTCTTTGCTAAGCGTGAGATGTGGTTCCTCATTAGATCTCCTGCAGACTAATGACTGCTGTTTCTGCTGAAAAGGGTGCAGTATGGATCGCCCGTGTCCTCTATTGAAAGCCCCAGGGCTCTGGACCATGTGCCACCTGACACCAGTAGCTCCCCTGAGGAAGGACAGAACCGCAAGTGACCTGGTCTTCCTGTTAAAAGTTGCAGGCACCTCACACACACACACACACACACTTGCTTACCTTAGCAAATATCTGACCTTCGAGTACATATACATACATTGCCAAGAAGTCAGTTGAATGTATGTGTTATCAGGAAGTATATAATTTATATAGTATCTAGTAGTCTGCAAAGCATATGTATTAATGTGCAGATATCTAATGAATTATATAAATATGTGTGTGTGTTTATGTGTGTGCGGGGGGATTTAGGATTAGGTTATATTGTTTATAACTAGCTGTGTATAAAAACAGAGTCTATGAAATGTCCCCTATAAGAAAGATAAGTAAACAAGTAAACGTGTGTGTGTGCACATAGCAACAACACATTTATATATGTGTGTGTCCTTGGTCTCTGTCATATTAGTTGCTGTGTACAGTTTATGTATATATAATGGCAGTGTACTGTAGACACCCATCAGGGATTAACAGCATCTTATTCTTTATAGGGGGTAAATACTGCAGTTTATCGTGCGTAAGAGACTCTGTCGGGCTGTCGTGGTGATTGAAGTTGCTATTGACAGCAGCACAGGGCTGATAAGAGAGGCTTAGTGGCTAATTACTGCACTGCACTGTCTGTGGCAGTCAATAAAGACATTCCCGTCCCTCTCTCTCCGGACTGGACCCTCTGCTTTTGGGGAATTGTAGATTAGCCAGTGTTCTTCGTCTTTCTCGCTCTGTCTCTCTCTCTCTCTCATTTTCTCCTCTTCATCCAGTCATCAACTCGTTAAATGCAAATGTGCTCATTTGTTTGTAAGGATGACAGGCTTTAGCATCTCTCCAGTGTGCTGTGTTTGGTTATCAGTGCTACAGTGTCTCTGCTCTCGCTAATCTCCAAACATTAGATTACTCTCAGCTAATTAAAGTGGCTTCAGAGCCAAGCAGGTGATGGAGAGAGAGGAAGTGCTGGAGCGACTGTGAAAAACACTTCCATTCTTCTCTCAGCATCAGAGCCTCAGAACTACACGTGGATGGGTTTGCATGGTTAGGTTAACAGAGCTAACAGCTGTTATTGTGACTGTTGTCTCATTTCTAGCTGTAGCAGTAGTAAATCTTGTCTGTTTCATGAGATGCTTCTGAGGATATGATGGGAGATTGCGATGAGCTGGTTTTTTATGGTGTTTAGCCAGTCGAAGCTGGCTAGTTTATTTGCGTTTCTTATTGGTTCATTTGATTCCTGGACCTTCAGATGGTGTAGTTGAGGTCAGCTTGTTTTTGGACTGGTTAGACTAACTTAGCCTAACCAAACAGCAATTTTTCAAAGCGCTTGATCACCTTAGCCAATATTACCTCCTTTTATTAGCGGCAAAATTGCGATCGCAATAACACCGAACTTAATTTTAGCATATGAGACAATTAAATAACTTCTCAGCATGTACTGCAGGATCTAACGATCATGTTAAACCATACTGTACAATTAACAGAACTTGCAGGTCCAATAAACTGCAGATAAGGAAGGTTTCGCTCAAACCTATGTTGGGAAACTGTGGAAATGGTGTCTTTCAGGGGGACTGTTACTGACTTTAGCTTAGCACACAGTTTTAGTGAGCTGGAGGGGGTGGGGGGGACTGCTGAGATCAGCAGTAGCTAAGTGAAGGAAAGGAGGGTGCAGTGTAGAAATTGCTTATAGATTTATTTTGACCAAAATTGAAAATGGCCCCTATGTGTGTTTTCCCCCTTCATCCTTTCTCTCTCCTTCAGGTTTCACACTCTCTGCATTTTTACGGTTATCTCTAAATCTGTAGACCATATGTGTGTCCAAGTGTGCGTGTGTGTGTGCTACCTTCAGCAAAATGTGTTAAATAGAGGGTAAATGGCAGCGCGCACACACACCCTTATGTTTGACAGCAACTTGGATAAATGTCACTTGCGACAATGTGTGTGTGTTTTGCCAGAGAGATGGCCTTTTCCACCACGTCCCCTTACGACCCCTCCGGCACGCTCAGGTCTCAATATGTTGTCAAGTGGTGGAACCTGCACATCTATATGCATGTTCACACCTTTGTAGATATGCAAGCAGGTGGAGGAGGGCTCTTTTCAGCTAACAATATTGTGACAATGTTTCCATGAAGTAACAAAAATGTTAAAAACGTTATTTTGAAAGTTCTAGGAATGTTGCATTAACGTTATTGTTTAGTTATAAGAATGGAAACCGTTCCGCTAACTGCTTAAGAATAATGTTTTCGGTATATGTGATATATAACATACTGCTAATGTTACTGCAAGAATGTTTTTGATAACTTTGACAGAACCTTTAGAGAACATTAGCCAACATTTTGAGGACATTCCCTGTAAACTGGGCAGGTGCTCAGGGACCCAGCCTGGAGAAGTGCTGACAGAGTGAATGTGATTTCTGGATCACTGTGTGATCAGAGATGCCCAGCATGATGTCAGGTATCCAATCTCTCTTCCTGTGCAGTTTAGCCTTTACAGCTTATTGCTCATGCTCTGTATCCCTGTACGGGTGTAGTTTTCTTCGCCTCGATATGTTGTTTGTTTATTTACAAATCATACAGTCATTTTCTCAAAACATTATCTCTGTCTTGGCAGCTATCGTTTCATTTTCCCATGCTCCGGCTGTTCCCGAACCCATTGTTTGGTTTATCTTACGGTATTCGTCATGTTTTGTAAATAACCAGTTCCTAAATAATGATGCCGTATAACCCATTAATGTGGGCCTTTAGCCATAATAAAAGGTGCAATCCATATTGCAAACGGCCACAGCAAACACTTAATTAATCTTAATTGCCCGTCAGCTTGAGCAGCCCGCGGAGTCCACGTCATTACTCTAAACGACCTCTTCCTGCAAAACCGCACACGCACGGTTTTATCCTCGTCCATTCTCCATGCTTGACGTGATGAAATGCGATCCCCCCACACCCACCCTATAGCCCACTATTTACCTGCTCCTTATCCTCGTAATTCCACAGTGCTGAGGCCCAGGAAAACATTTTGCAAGCTGCCAGACAGCTTTGGTGGTTGGTAGGCAGGCTATTTGCTGCTGCCGTCCAGGCGGAAGAGAGGTGGGTGGGGGAAAGTGGCGGGTGAGAAATGGTTGCTCCTCCGTCCTTATCGCTGCTCTGCACACCTGCAGTCCTTACGGTGAGGCACTCATAATTGCTTTCCTCCTTCAACCTCACTTGGCCAAAACCTCCATGCAGTATCTGTTCATACCTCACTTCCTGGATAAATGCCCCTGTTGTCTGTTAATGCCCCTAAAACATGGATTTATTGGTTTGTCGTGTGGCTTGCAGGGAAAGGTGCAGGAAAGAATTGGCCGTGGCCTCTTAAATAGACGCTGTGTTTTGTTTCCCGTCTGGAGTCAGGAGAGACTGTTACTTGTTATCATCTTAGACAGCTCAGGGTCAACAATACAAGTCCATAGAAAGTGCTGATGGAAGTCCTTAAATTAAAGTTTTATATGAAGCTATGGGTTAAAGTGATTGGATCTTCAATATCCAATGAAATAGGTTTGGGAAGCAGTCATGTGACATCCCAGCTAACAATTTTAGGTTGTAAGAATGTTTCCGCATTGTTTCCATTAAGTAATTAAAATGTTTTTAAGTTCTAAAAACGTTCAAAACATCCATTTTTTGGTGTTGTATTAATGTTACTGTTTGGTTGTAGGAACTTTTTTTATAATCGTGTAACCCTTTTAAAATGTTCCACTAACAAGTTTTTGATGATATATAATGTTGAAAAAGTTCTACTAACATTAATGCAAGAACATTTTTTAATAACTTTGGGAAAACTTTATTAGCCAATGTTCTGAGAGTGTTTTCGGTTAGCTGGGATATGGGTGAGTAAATTATGACACACTTGTCATTTTGGGATAAATTTTCACTTTTAAAGATACTTTAAAGAAGGGATCTACTGGCCTATTCTTTTTCAAGCTTACCAATGCATTTGAGCACTTCATATATGGCATTATTGCATAAGTCAGAAAATATTCGCATAGCTGAGAATAGCAGATAGATTCACCCTCAAAAACATTCAAAATCTTTCATAATGACACCTGTGTGATGTTTTCCTCTAAAGCAGAACCCAAACCCATTATTGGTCTCTTAGTCAGGCTTGTCATTGAGGCATAATTTGGAAACACTTTAGGTCCTGAAGATGGGTAGTTCTCAAGACCTCTCTCCTGTCTGAAAGTGCCCTAATAGTCCTGTCTCTCAGTCTGGGGGTCAGTGGGAGTCTTCTATAATGTGCAGAATTCATCCGTGGTGTTTATTGAAAAGCATGTCCTCCCTGTGGGATGGGACGTAGTGACAAAGACTGTTTCCACTCCAGTTGGAGGAGATGGGAATGGTAGATAGCATGGGCTTTTAGGAATGCCTATTTGTCTGGGCTAAGGAAAATGGCTGCCCCCCCAATCCTTGTTCTCTTTCCTCCCCTTTCTTTCACTAAAGCACTTTCCTGGAGCACTCATCTTTTTTCCAAAGAATATTACAGTATGAAGTTTGAAAGGGTAGGACAAGAGGACAGCTTGGCTATTTTTGGGACAGGGTGATGCAGCCAACCCAGCTAACAGGAAACATTCTCAGAATGTTGGCTGATGTTTTCTCAAAGTTATCAAAAAACGCTTTCAATAATGTCAGCAGAACGCTGTTTAACATTATATCATAAAAGTTGTTAGTGGGATGTTTTAAAAATGTTACAGAATTAAAATTGTTTAAATAATGTAAGTAAAACCATGCTGTAATGTTAATACAATGTCTAAAACTCTGGTATTTTAAACATTCCTAGAACATTCAAAATAACATTTTCAGCTTGTTCTAACTTAATGGAAGCATTAGGGAAACGTTCTTACAACCTTAAATTGTTAACTGGGAAACAACAGCAGAGTCCATTCTCCACAATCAAACCCCTGGGGTCAGGAGGGGTCTAAGATCTGCCAGTTGGCAGTGGCCTCCATGGTGATGAATGTTTGGGAGCTCGTTGGGTGACGCCAAATTTCTCATCATTAATCCAGGCCATTATAAGGCTGTTTCCACTGTCATTGATCCTGCAGTTTCTCCCAACTCGTCCCAGCTGACGCAGCCCCCTTTGGAGGAGGGTGGGTTATGTGGGGGGTGGCCCGGGTCATTGGTTATCAAGAAGAAGGACGGAGATCAAGCCCCTGGCAATGTGACAGAGACATCCAGAAGGTTCAGTGGTGTTGCAGATGTTGTTGGGAACGTTTCTTCAGCGTGCATACAAATTTGATTTTGCTGACAGTAGAAGCTGGATCTGTGGATGGAAAAGCTTTACCAGATGTCACCAGAATGTAAAGGAACTCTTAATGCTTCAGTGATTCAAGAGAAACCTCAGTTATACTGTTTTAAATGACAAAGAATTAATTTGCCCTTTCAGTCATGTATTTGAATAGCTCTAATAGTAGCATTTCTGTAAATTAGCAGCAACAAATACTTAATGATTGGTTTCTCTCTCTCTTTCTCTCTCTCTCTCTCTCTCTTTCTCTCTTTCTTTTTTAATGGCGTTCTTGTGGGAAGCTGTAAGGCATCTCCAAATTCCCGCTCACTCTTGTCTTTGCTCTCACAAATTATAGAAAATTTAAGCAAAGGAAAGTCTGTCAGCTGTGAAATTGCTGATCATCAGGGCCTTTGTGTCTCCGCCCACTACAGGAAGTGAGGGACTCCAGAGGGGCTTGAGGAGAGGTGTGAGAAAACAAGAAAGGAAGTAGGTGATTCACTCCTCCCTCAGGGTCTGTCTGCTACCCACCAGTATCTCTTGATCAGGAGTAGCCCTCTCTAATTGCCCAGCCTCTGTGATTCTACTACAGGACAGATGGAGGCTTTTCTTTGCCCTGCAGGGGACAGACTGTACTTAGCAGCGAACTGTTGCTTCATTCTGCCTAATTTCTTCTGACTACTGATTCTTTGTAGATAAGCTAAGACATTCTCTGAGAGATTATATAGTAATACACAATCTTATTTGTGTTTAAACGATTCTTCAATAATCATATTCACATTCAATAATGTTTGAAACAGTGTTTTAATACATTGCAAGTTTTAGTGATTGTTTCAAGTGGACGTAGACTCGCCTGTGTGGAGTGTGTGCACAGTACCGGGAATTATTCTTTTGTAATAGCAGGTCTCATAAACAGCCAATCAGATACGACAGGGCCTTCTGACAACAAGGTAAACCACCAATCACATTGCTTAATTTTACGTGACGTTAATGTGATTCATTCCTCTAAAAATCTATTTCTTTCTGTATAGCATGCAGCCGTTATTCAAAAATTATATGTAACATTTTTAAAACAACAGTTTATATGGCATATTAATAAAATATTTTAACGCATCAAGCACCTCACTTCAAGCAATGGTTTTTATTCAACAAGGTTATATAATCTTCTATGTTATGGCAAAACTAAGTTAAAACGAGCCCAGTTAATCTGTTCAAATGTCCAGCTTGTGATACAGGTATGGCCTCATGGTGCAAATGTTTTTTGGAATGCGTCTGTTTGCCTTATGTGTGTCTGTGTGTTTGGTGTGTGTTTAATGTGTGTGTGGGTCAGTTAGACGGTGTAATTACTCGGATCACTGAGCATGAAGGTGGGGCCATGATCTCCTGTCAGCAGCAGGTCGTGGCCGGCAACTGGGGAGCTAATACTCCTATCAACAGCTGTGCAATCACAATCCTGTAGTTCAGCCAGCCTGGACTTACTCACCTGCCAGCACACAGCACACGCCCTCCTGGACTCCAACTCCCATGATCCTTTGCTAAATTTGCAGGTGCACGCTCAATAGACAGGCCAGGGAGCTTTAATTAGAGTCCAGTGTATAAATTGCTTGGCTGCAGTTCAGGCGGTCATTAGAAACCTGGATTCATGTGGAAAAATCAAGGTGTTTTTCCAGACTCCAACTCCCATGATCCTTTGGTGAATTTGCAGGTGCATGCTCAATAGACCAACCAGGGAGCTCCTATTAGAGTCCAGCATATAAATTGCTTGGTTGTAGTTCAGGTGGAAGCCGAAATTCATGTGGTAAAGTCAAGGTGTTTTCCTGAGAAACATATGCTGAGCGGTGTGTCATGATTAACGTCTATTTGAGCCATTTGTAAGTTTCCAAATTTCTGACCGTAACATTTACTGGAAAATCAGGTATGAAACCAGCTAGGGACGTATTATCAGAATTTATTGCCGTAACTGTTGATCCCGACTCCATTTGCTAGCGAGGAGTGTCGGTCACGGTCACTGGTGAGCTCCGTGGTCTCATAGAAGATGAAGACATTAGGGGAGGTGTCGCTTTATTACCTCACTGTTTCCCTAATGGAAGAAAAAAATTAAATTAGCTGCTAATTTGCACTGATGTCTCTGGTGACAGGAAGTTGCATGTCGTGTCAGTTTCTATTAGAAGAGGCTCTGTCACGTTTTTCCTGTGATATTTCCTTCTGACTGAACAGAGAATAGCGCACGCTGTGATTGACCTTTTATGAAGATAGCGTGATGTTTCCATATTAAATGTATTAACGGCGCATTAAATGACGTGTAATTAGGAAATGCGTTTGTTGTTCTATTCATTGTGTTCATGTAATATTTAAGTGTTTTGTTTAATAATTTAGTTTTTGATTGCAGTTTTTCTCCGTCGCTTTTTTGATGTCTGTTTCAGGCAGGTGCGTCTTTGATGTCAAACCAACAAAAAGCTCATGTTTTTCATCAGCAGATCTCACCGTCGCATTTAATTGACTGACTGCGGGCTGTCTTACCACGCCGAATGCCTCGACTGACGCTTTTCAGTTCGCTGAGTATCATAAAGATAATTGCGCCTCTGTTTAATAAGATTAGCCGCGTCCTATTTCCGTTAACGAACGTCCCACATTAAGTCCTTCAACGTGAGCTTGTGCAATTTGCGTTTAATCTGCACGCGTTTGTGTAGTTATGTTAAAGGCGTAGGCGAGGTAGGATAACAAGTTTGGGCATATTTCACTCAAAAAGCGTCTCAGTAAAAACAAGGACCTATGATTGGTTGTCGAGGTGAGTGAAATGCAGAGATTGATTTCCATTTACCCCCCATTAAGAGCCAGACATCTGGAATATTGTCTTCGTATCAGACGCGTGTCATCCGCTTTACATTCAGGACATCGTTCCTCCAACGTGCTGTCAGAATAACTTCACCCGCTCACTAGGAATGTGAGGCCTCTGCCTTCCTTTGACAGATGAATAGAAATCAGCCTGTATTGTTTGATACTGTAGGCCTTTGTGATTGTTTCCCCTTCCTAATAATAGGGATTTCTAGCACTCTGCACCAGAAATGCCTCTTCATGTGAGTTTCTGCAGTGTGTGTGGTGTGTATCTGTAATGTTTATTTCTGTTTCACTGTGTGTGTAATTTTGTGTGTGTTTTCTCTTGGGTCGCCCCGTGTCATGTTGTTGTCAGTCAGGAGCTGCAGGCCAAGCGTAGAGACGGAGCAGGAGACAGTGGAAAGCATGAAAAATACATGATAATCATGACGCCACACTGAGCACAAAGGCCTAATTGGGAACGAAGCTTTTTTCCCTGTTTGTGCTGCTGTAGCAGCCCACAGGCTCCAGGGCTCAGTCTCCGCAGAGAGACGCCACACTGCGAATCTATTACAATCCTTTACTTTATCTTATTTATTCAGACACAGCTTTTTAGAGCAAAAAAGGCAAAGTACAACACTAAGCAGTCAGTGTTTGTGTATCAGTGTCTGGTTCGCTTTTCCTCTCCGTAAACATTCTGGGTTGTTGCGTCTGCATGAGGTGGGTACGCACCAAAAATAGTCCGACAACGAACACACAGTGTTAACGGAGCCAGTTGTTTGGTTGATTTGGGGGACCAGAAAGTTCATTTTCTCAGATAAATCAACACATAATAGGTTAATTCTCATTGTCATGTACTGTAGATATGGGTTACTAGTTGTTTTTGCAGTAAAAGGTATTTTAAAGCTGCAATCCACAACTTTTGCCTTTCTACCCCATCTTTGTTTGAATCATAAAATTGCAGGGACTTGTAGACGTTTTTACTGTGGATATTAGTTTAAATTCTAAACAGCTGCTGTAAAAACAACCTACTGCCCCATCTACAGGACCTGGACATGCAATATCGTAGTTAATTTTTTTTTCTGTTTACAGACAAACATTTTCTGTGAAATCTGACCCGACAGCACAAATTATAAATCACTATAAACATACCGTTGCAAATCGGGGAAAGGTGATTGTGTTGAACAATGATCTGTCATTTACTTGCTTTGATTTTACTTGGTTTTTGTTCATTTTTAATTTAAGCAAAGTTATGGCTTGCAGCTTTAACATAAAAACAATGACAATAAATTCACAATAAATGACAATTTAAATTCTGCCGTTGGCATTGATACGATGAATGTAAAAATGAGGAGGTAAAAATCAGGGACTGTTCATTCTCCTCCCTCATCTCCTCCCCTTGATTTGCTCATCCATTAAACCTGGCCAAGCCCACACGGCTGCCCCTGCACTGCCTGATTATAAAACAATGCCTTATCAGAACCGCATTCTTCCACCATAAATCAATTAGAGGCTGTGTGCCGATCTGTCGAGCTGCATGCAAAACTCACCGCCCACTGACAAACACACATACACGCAGCCCAGGCGGTCCCTTCAGAGAACAGCCAAATTAATAACAGTAAGTGGATAAAACCTTGGGTCGCACCAGCATCCAAATGCAATTCCTGCATGCGGATTAAAGTGCTGCTGGATGAGCCTGGCTGAACCGATTCCACTCTCTCATGATTCCTTTTCCGATTCACATGCTAATGCTAACTGAAAAAACAAGGTTTAATTGGCAGCGTTTGAACTCCAAGTTTCTGCATCTCTCTGCTCGCCACTCCTGGAAAATCTCGGTAAACGTGGTTTCGTGTGGAACAAAGGAAACATTGAGTTAGCGAAAATGCTCATTTGGTTCTGGCATCAAAAGATTCCACATTGCTTTATTGATAGACAAAGTTTTCAGTAAAGCACACATCTTTCCCAACTAACAGGGAACATTCTCAGAACATTGGCTAACAATCTCTAAGAGGTCTATCAAAAACCATTCTTGCAGTAACGTTAGTAGAATGTTTCTTAAATGTTATATATCAAACATGATTCTAGTGGGACGTTTTAAAACGTAACAGAATTTAAAAACGCTTGATTAGTGTTCTTATAATCAAACCATAACATTAATACAATGTCTTAAACTGGATGTTTGAACATTTTTTACATTTTTGTTGCTTTATTTTGTTGCTTAAACATTTCTTCAACCTAAAATTGTTAGCTGGGTTCTTGCTTTAACTGAGCCTTTTCTAATGCTGTCGTTTGTTTGCACTGGTCAGATGGCCGTCCTCTGTCTGTCCTGCAGGAGATGAGCAGGCCACAGGACCTGATTAAGTGTGCTTGTGGTCTGAGGGACCTTGGGTTCTTGCGGTCCTCCATGGCTTCATGTCATGCTTTATTCCTCATCATAAATCCTGCTGAAGGATGGCTCAGACGAGCTTTTTCATCTCCTCTAACCTTCTATCCCTCTTGTTTCTCCTCATCATTTTGAAATTAAGATGTGGCTTTCTCAAGGTCAATGGTTTGTGCTCACTCTGCTTATCCGACCGCAGTCTTCATCTCAGCTTCTGAGTGTTCCCACTGTCCATTTTTGCTCTTCTGTGTTATTGTTCTCCTCTCTTTCACTTTGAGTGGGCGTCTCTGTGTTTTCGCCGCTCGTGGCTGTTGTCGTCGGCTCTCCGGGGAGCTGATGGCCCTCAGGATCGCCACAGGAAAAAGAGAAGAGGTTGTTACTTTAATTTTCTCAGGCAATGTCAACAAAGGGCAGAGAACAAGGGTGGGGGAGGAATACAGAAACATCATGTCAAGGCCTCAGTGTTGTTCAGCTGGTATTTTAAAGAAATAGTTATTTTAAAAATGAAACTTCTGTCTTTTTTTCTTTTTTTTCTAAAGAATATAATGGCCATTTTTTCATATAATAAAAGTGAATCAGGACTGAAAATTGCACAAAAAGAATAAAGTTCTTTATTAAAAAAGTTGTATTTTGGTTAAATTCCAAGTCTTATAAAATCACACAGCTTTGTTTGAAAAAGAAATGTTTGAAAAGTTTCTTGTTCATAAAAATAAAAGTAATATTTTTATTTTATATAATGTGTATTCATAGAAAATCTCACCA
The DNA here is from genome assembly GCA_036877525.1 of Chromobotia macracanthus. Classification (NCBI taxonomy): domain Eukaryota; kingdom Metazoa; phylum Chordata; class Actinopteri; order Cypriniformes; family Botiidae; genus Chromobotia; species Chromobotia macracanthus. Next base: position 1,805,453 of record JAZGTH010000080.1, on the reverse strand, counting down.
TCCACCCAAGCTCTCCTTCATGATACAAAATACAAAAAAGTTGTTAGAGATCTTTTTACTTAATCAGTTAAACCAGTTCACAAAACCAGATTAATTTAATCACTTTCAAACACTATAGCGCTCAGTGACTGAATCACACTGACTGACAGCCTTAGTCTTCATTCACTTTCATTACAGTGAAAACATCAGGATGTTCTTCAAAATATCACTGTATGTCTTCCACATAAGCAGGAAAGACATGTTTGCTGCGACATGAACGAGCAAATAACAGAACTATTGTTTTTGAACTGTTACTTTTAACTACTTTCTTAGGCAGCGCCAACTAAGGGTGGAGTATAGTGTTAAGGGTGGATGCAAGATCATTTCTTCTGTATGATTTTAGGGTCTCAACATCACGTAACTGCTTTTGTAATGGCTTCTCCAAGCTGTCTGGTGGACAGGCTTGTCTTCTCTGACAGACAGGGCGAGCAATGTCAGAGATGAGTTTAAAACAGTTCAACCTCTCGCCCTTGTTTGTCACCCAGTGTGACATGCAGTTTTGGGGGCTGGTGTGGAGGGGGGCGAATAATATGATGTGTGGAAGAGATGGGGGTCAACTAATCCTGAGCCCGGCGTGCCAGCGCTCCCTCACGCACGACTGCCTTTCAATAAATAAAAAATGGAGAACGTGTCTCGCAAATGTAATATTAACCTCCCTATCTCCAGAGAGAGAGAGAGAGAGAAAAGACAGGGTTCAGTTCATGAGGAGGTCTCTGGATGTGGCCGAAGACACACTGTGCTAATGGAAACACGCGCACACTGCGGTTGACGATTAGACCGCTGCGTGTCTTTAAGGACTTCAGTCTCAGGAGAGATGGGGGGGAAATTGAAACACAGAAAGCTCCATGTTTGAACTTGCAACTGCCTATTGCATCTCATTCCTGGAGCAATTACGAGTTCCAATGCGCTTCCTCAATCTGCTGTCCGCCGCAATCGAAAAGGTCGTTTTCTGCGAGCAGAGGTTGAAGGGTTTGAGATGCAGCCTTCTCACGACTTTGACAGTCCGCACTTGCTCGGCTCTCTCCTGCATCGCTGCTCAACCAACCACGACCCCTCACATGGCTCTCCGCTTTTTCAGGAGATAGCCAATTGGTCACGGTCCCTGGGAGAAAGCAACTGACCTCCGGAACAGAATTTTTATTATTCTATTTTACAATAAGCTCGAACCGTTCCTGTTCACTGTGCTCTGGAATGAAGCCATAAAAATATTCCTCTCCCTTCTGGAATTCATGTTAATATTGTAATTGGGGAGAGATAAAATAGTCTGGCATTTCAGAAATAATATTAATGGAGACCTTCAGACAAAAAAGAAACAAGAAATAAAGAAATAAAGAACAAATCAAAAGGACCAAAAGAAGACAGTCTTTCCGGTCTTTATCTTCAACTTTCATTACCGTGCAGTTAATGGAATGATGTCTTGGAGAGAATGTTAATTACAGATTCACAGGTTTTGACTAAAAGAGAATTTAACAACGTATTTAACGATATACGAAGTTATTTCCTCATTGTTTTGACTTGTTTTTTAATTGTCCATCTGTAAGCAGTGATTCAGTCTGTTGTTAGCTTTGTCACGTTGCATTTTTATATTTAGTAACTTCCTGCTTATCAAACCTCAGTGACGCACAGCTGTCACATTCTACATAATAGTTTAATATTCTAAAATGAGAGTGGCTTGGGCTGCTTGCCTCCCTGCACCTGTACAGAAGATTTTATTGCTCTAAGGTTGCTCTTTCAAAGCTCAGATGATTTAATGGGAATATCAGTTGTGTTTCATTTAAGTATCAACTTTATCAGCTCTTTCTAATAAAATGACTTGAGAGAAATAAACACAGAAACAAATGTGTTTATTTGTTACAAAGCTGACATTTTTTTTAAAGGAGACCTTTGTGAGATTTCTGTATCTTTTTCTCAGGAGAAAGACCCGAGACCCAGGAGACTTAAGCAAAAGTTTCTATTTGCTCTCCGTCTAATGTTACTGCTGTGCAGGAGAAATAATTGAGATATTAAAGAGATCTGTTATTTTTCTTTGCTATGAGCACTTATAACTCCACAATTCTCATTGTACGTTCAGTAGCCTGCTGAGTCTTATAGACCAAGTCTTTATCTAGATTCATCTCTGTTCTCTGTCTGATTCTCTCCATACGTCCATTTTTTTAAATCTTACTTCAATAATAATGAGCAAACAGACTCTTCATGTATTTGCTCTGCTGTTAAGAGGACACACGGTAAATCTCACTGTGCTCTTACAGCATCTGGTGCAGAAACAGATGTGATGTTTTCCAGTGGTTCACTTTAGATGTGCAAACTCTGCAGAAGTCGTGAGGAGCTTCAAAGCATCCAGGCCGAAGATCAAAGATTCTCCTCACTGCTCACTAACCAGCCCCCATTCACAGTACATATATCTGAAATCAATTTGATTTGAAGTAATGCTTAAATAAATAAATAAATGCAGTCATTACGCCCACAGAAATCCATTTACATCAACAAACCATTTCAATGATTGGTGTTGTAGAGTCAGAGCGCACAGAAACAGTGAACCGTGTGGTAGCTTTGTGCCCCAGTGAGTGCTGGGATGGAAGTGTGTCTGTGTGTGTATGTATGTGTGTGTCTGTGGGTTTGAATATGTGGTTTACAAAGGCACAAACGTGTATAATAACATATGTAATGTGTATAAGAAGGTAAACATGGTTTACAGGGACACTTCCTGTGTCCTCATAAACTAAATTGTTTAAAAAACATAGTAAATAGTGATTTTTTTGTTTATTTAAAAATGCCGAAACCTAACCCTTTTCTGCGAGGGTTAGGTTTAGAGTCAGGGTTGGGGAATAGAGTATACAGTTTGTACAGTATAAAAACCATTACATCTATGGAATGATGTAATCCCCATAAGCCATGTGTGTGTGTGTTCTGTATCAGGTTGAATCTGTGCTGTTCTCCACCTTGTTGCTGACCTTGTGTGTTTAGTTCAGAGTCTGATCTCCCCGCACATGAATTATAAACGTTATACATACTCTCCTGTGGCATTTAATCTAGTACACAGAGAGATGCTTTGCCATTTTGAATTTTTTTATGAATCCAATGTCATCTGTAATATGTGTGTGGGTATGAAAGGAAATTATAAAACAGTTCTTTTGTGCAGGAATATGGTTTGCATTGCCAAGACTGTAATGGCGGATCGTGCTTGAATGTGCATCTGTCTCTCTCTCTCTCTTTCTTTCTTCCCCTTCCTCCCTCTCTCTCTCATCTTTTCCCCTTCGTTCAACTTCAGACAGATATTTTCTGCCTCGCTGAAATTCCTACAGAAAAAAACCTGACCAAGGAGCTACACAAGGTCAAAAGAGAAGTAGAGACAGCAGGGGAAAAAATTACACATTCAATTTTTCCAGAAAGAACAAGTTTGATGATAATCTAGAAACCTTTCAAGAGTGATCTGTGTGAGATATTCAGTGATACTGTACATGCTTCTGTAGAACATGTATATACAGGTCAGGCTTCAAAATATACAACATATTCATATACTTATATATATCACGCTGTTAACATATTGTATTTTATACCCAATTTTATAATCTTTTATTAACAGTGCTTAGACGTTTTAAGTTTTATATTGTCATTTATGATTGGATGACATCATCTGTAGTGCTGCATGGAATCTTTTTTTGTTTTTTTATCTTTAGCATCAAATCAAATTTTTTTTATGTTGTCGTTTATCTTGCAGCTGTTTTTTTGGTTCGTATCTTCAAACTCCTTATTTGCGTTTTATAATTCCCAGTGAAAAATTGAGTGGGAAAAACACTTTGAATCCAAAGCCGCTGAAGAATTGTAAGGTCATCACGTTATCGCATTCTTTCAAATAAAACCCATTCGTATATTTACTCCCCACCTGACTTCCCCTCATGCTAATCTGTTTGGATTTAGCCTGATATATCATTTTGAGCTTTTGTTCTGCAAGCTGCAACTTTTTAATCCTTCTTGAAGACTTGGGAATTCCTCAGGCTTAGCTCGATTAATGAAAATAACAGCGATAATGGCGGCCAACCTCGTAATTATTACAGGCGACGCATATGTTTGTCCTGTGCAATAATTGCTGCAGTCTGATTGGCTGAGAGGCTGTCCCTGCTGCTTCATCTCATTTTAGTTTTTCTCTTAGGCTGGATTTTAGACTGTTTCTTTGGTCTTGAGGGTGGGATTGTGCTGGGAATCCCCAGCCATTACAAAGAGCAGCCTGGCTTTTTATTTATTCATCCGTTCCACTCATCCATCCATCCGTCTATACCTGTCTCCCCTTTTCATATCTTGTCCTTGCTCTCGTTTGAAGTAGGTCACAGAGGGAATGAAGGAAGGTCAATGAATTTCACTTTGTCTTTCTTCTAAAGCATCTCTTGGCCTTCATATACATTCTGGTCATTGACTGCTCTGCCAATATTGATTGGATCGAGAGGAAAGGGTTACCACAGAGAGAGAGAGAGAGAGAGAGTGAGAGAGAAAGAGAGAGAGGCTGTTTTGGAAGGCTCCGGCTAATATGCAGATAATGTCATTAGCACAGTGGCGCTGCTCTCCGGGGCCCATCGAGTTCCTGTCGTAGACTGTTAGTTTGAGTCGCCGTGCTGACAGCTTCTGTCCAGAGTACGTGTAAGGCCCAGCACATATCCGTGTGGATTTCAGCACCCTGCTTGAGGTGTGTGCTGACATTAATAGGCTATTCTTCCATAAATACACACGTGTATGCACTCTGTGAGGTGATAACACAGTTAAGCCAGTGATGAAAAGCTGGTTGACACATTGTTGACACTGGACTAACTCTGAACGCTTTGTCATAGTTGGTTTTCAGCAGGTATTTCTCACAGCGCTCGTCAGCAGGGCTTTAGTGACCGGAGCTGAACATCAGGGATTGTTGTTCCAGAAATTATCTTTCCTACAAAACACTTTTAAAAGCATGTGCATTCCTGTGCAAATATACTGAGGATAATATCAGAATAGTGTAGATATGTGTATGTTTGTACTTGTGTGTGTGTTAAATAATATAAAACGGTTGCAATTTACAATAATGGGCTTTAACATATTGTACCTATTACATACCACTGGACTCTCTCTCTGTCTCAAACACACACACACTAAAATCAGCAGCTGATATGAACTCAGCAGACGTCCAGATCTGGATCTGTGTGAAAGCAACTGCTAAATCCAGCACTGAACAGCTCCTGATACACTACATTAATATTCTCTCTCTCTCTCTCTCTCTCTCTCTCTCTCTCTCTGAATGTTCTTGTTGGGGAGTTTGTCTGCGTTTAGTGCTCAGGTTAATCTCTGCTGAGTAAACTATATCTGACTGGGCTCACTGACCTTCCCTCAGCTCCATTACTCTCATTTTATCCCACAATTCCAAGCGATTTTCACACATGTGGTTACGATTCTAAATAAAGGCCTTGAAATCGTTTTTCATTTGCTCTTTAAATGTTTAGTGTCTAATGTCTAATGTTTTTTCTTTCTTTTTTCTACCCACATGCTGTTCCTGTCCACCTTCTTCCAAAATGACGAATACAGGTGAGTAGTAAGAGTTTGTTTAAAGTTTTAAATGTATTACAGCTCTTACAAGACGGCACAATATTAAAATTACCCACAGCGAGTTTTGCACATGCCAGAAACACTCACATTTTCTTCAGACAGTGAAATTTTTCTTTGTTCCCCTTGCTATATTTGGATATAGATTTTTTTTTAAGACTTGTATTTTCACTGTTCTTTTGCTGCCTTGTAAGCATTGTTATTTCCTTCAGGAAATGCAAATCTGGTTACAAATACAAGCTTACAAATGAACATATCTGTAGCGTGAAGACAAATGAGAGGAGGAGAGAATATGGAAAGTAAAGAAAGAAAAACAGAGGAAGGAACACAGAATCATTTTTTCTCTCAATTAAACTGGCAGCTTTATCGAATCAAGCAGAACTCTACCCTCCAGAACCTTCTCTATCTTTTCTCCTGCATGTCTACACACACACATACACACCCGGCAGCACCAAACACACAGGCAGCTTCTGTTGCATTTGCACACACAAACGCCACAGCGGCTGATCGCCTGTCTCTCGTTTCATGGCTGCGTGCTGCTATAGATAATTCTGTCAGCTCGAACCGACCACACGCTGTTGGTTAGGAGAGCCCTTCCTGCCCCGCTCCACCCACACAAGGTGGGTTAATTAGGGACAAATTCTCACCCAAGACATCTCCTGGAGAGCATATGTGTGCAGCCCCTGCGGGACGCATGGGTGTGTGTGTGTTGTGTGTGTATGTAGGAGTATGTGAGAGTGACAGGGACATTTACATGCTTTAATGATGAGAATGGAACGGGTGCCGTTAGGGCACCTAATGAGTGTGTGTTGTGTGCATGTGTGTGTTTAGCCCAGGGGCAAAGGGGGGTGTCTTATGTGTTCCTCTGGATGGCATCTGTCTGTACACACAAGCACACACCATTATGGATTCAGCGCAGGGATGACAGCACAATCCTGTCGCTCGCAAGCCAACACACATCCCATAATGATCACACGCCACCCCTCTGTGTCTGTCTCCCTAGGGCTGAATTCATATACACACATTCCAGGCGGTTTATGTTATAGCACCTGTTAAAGTCGCTGTATTAATAACATAAAATGCATTTTTAGCTGATTGTGGTATAACTTCTGGTTTAAAGTTATTTTTATTACAGTTGTTTGCAGAACTATAATTGCTCTGTTACAAACCCTAGTAAGCCGTCTTATAAGGTCCTTCATTTAGCCACATGCATCACACAGCAGCATTACACCTGTGCTTTGTGGAAAAGGCAGCTCTCTAGGAATTGGAACAGAGCCGATGTTTTTGTTGCGTTAGTGTGAACATGGTTCCTTTGGCATGTTGGTGCTGTTCTTGTGTTGTCTTTCTCGGATGGGCCCACTGTATCTGTGAGTAATTGCTTTGTGTTTCGCTGTGGGGGATTTTCTGTGTGTGTGTGTAAGACAGCTCAGGGTGTGTGAAGCAGTATTGAAGTTTTAGATGAACAGTAATGGTCTCCCTGTTGACCAGTTGACTCTCACAGGATTTAGAGCGGCACACGGTGCAGACAAAAGAGAGTTCATTCACAGGCAGTGTTTTCAAAAGTAGACAAAATAATACTGCAAATAAGTGAGGAAAAGTCTTTACACAAACAATGTAGTGTGGGTCACATGTTCTCGCGAGGGTCACCTGTTGATTTACGTTTATGCATTTGGCAGATGCTTTTATGCAAAGCGACTTAAAGTGCATTCAAGTTATACATTTTCTTAGTACATGTGCACCCTGGGAATTGAATCCACAACCTCTTGCACTTCTAACGCAATACTCTACCACTGAACTACAGGAGAAACTCCTTTTTTAATTTGTAATTACTAGGCTAACAATTACAGCCAATCAGAAGACATTTGATATTTAATTTACAGTTTTAAGAGCAGGAGTTTGGATCAATGGGATTTCACCATTATATATTATTTCATCATTGACTTATATGATTATCTTTTTAGTTTATGCATCAAAACATTCTACCCTTGTACACTATATGTGAGTGTTTGAGCTCTGTTCATACATATAATCAATATTCAGCTCAAATTTACATATGTATATAGCGCTTTCACAGTTTTGCATTGTTTTAAGACAATGCAAGTATTTCATAAGACATACATTAGTGTTACTGTAAAAATAACTGTAAAAATAATTGTCTATATGGTTAGATTGTGACTAAATAGATGAAAACTGCGTCAATTTTAAAATATTTAAAAAAAATAAATGCATCAAAGCTTTCCAGTTTGCAGTTTAATGCAGCTTTTTATTAACATTTCAACCGCAGATCGCGTGCACATCCTGCCCTTTGAACACAAAAACTCTGCTGCATTTACAACAAAAGGCTTTATCTGTAAAAGCACCTAGTATTTAGTTTTTTATAAGCTTTTAGTTGTTTAAACATCTTTGCGAGGACATTTTTAAAATCATGGCCTTTGTAAGTATAGCCAGTCTACTGCACACTCATCGTGGGCACATCCTGTGTTGTGTGAATGAAAGCCCTTTTAAGAGCACTAGATTGGCAACCCTCATAGCAGACAGCAGTATTGATTGGAGCGTGAGTGCTGTCCATTGAGTTAAACTCTGTCTTAGTGTGCAGCCAGGAGGTTACGTTTGCTCAATATGAAGCGGTCATTAGCAGATCTATCAGTGTCCTATCGGGCATGCAGACTGCGGCGCTCTTGTGCAGAAAGGGGCCCTGCTGATGCCCCATTGCCCTGGGGCCGTGTCCCTAAGGTTAGAGGTCAAGCTACTAGCCTGCCTAAATGCACTTTCTATCATTATATGCATTAGTGAAGGGGATCGGGCAGATTTATATTGTCTAGAGTTTAGGATACCACCCATGGTGTGTGTCTGTGCATGTCTGAATTTAGGTGCTGTCCACTGCATTTTCAAGGTCAAATATCTGACCTTCCCTAAAGCATCTGTGTGTGTGTATGTGGGACAGGGAGGGGTTCTGTGTGATGTCAATATATCACTTATAGAAATGTACTGCGGTGGTTCAGCGATGCTGTCTGATGCTAATCAGATGGTTTAAATCAAAATACCATGGTATTACCGTAAAGATATACTATAGAAATGTTACTTAAAAATGTGACACTACCCTGGTGGCAATACCATGAGACAAAAATACTTTGGCAGTATGATAATTCGGTAATTATATCTGATAATTTACCATAGTATATATCACAATACCGTTGTATTAACCTACTCTAACTGTAAAGATACTGTAAAACACTTTTGATAATACAGTAACTGAAAAATGTTTCAGGTTTTTTGAACATGCACTGTGATTAAAGCCTAAAACATGCTGGGCTGTTTCAACCCATGGTTGGGTAAAATATGGACATACCCAACAGTTGGGTTAAAGTAACCTATAAAAAAGTCTGGGTTATTTTTACCCAACAGTTGGGTTTGTATCATCTGATACAATCAATTTACCAAACATATTTTTATTCTGGATTCTGTTACACTTGTTTTACATACACGCCCTTATGGGTGCCCACAGCAGTACGTCACCCCATAGCGGGTGTGTTCCGGGACCCCGGTCAGCCACCACATCAAGAGCCCACATCAGAACTGAGATCTTCACCGAGCGGCTCCCTCTCTCAGTCCGTCAGCCTCTGACTCTCCTGCTTTAATTATAGCTCTCCACTCCGCCAAGCTGTCATTTATAAAGCCCAAAACACTGTAATTAAGTGCTGTTTTACAGTACCTCATAAATAATCCCAGCCCATCTGTAGCTCCACACTTTACAGACCTCTGCTCTTCCGTACAGCAGGGTGTGTGAGCGTTTCTCCCAAAATAATCCAGTCGCTCCTATTTTAGTCCCCTTTATGAGCCTGTCACGCTTTGCTGTGCTGTCTCCTGATTGGCTAGATCTGTGCGTAACATGATAGATGCTTGGAAATCGTTCGTTTATGTTGTTGTTCGTTTGCTCTTTGCTGTCATGAGGAAATATTTCCAACTGTTCTGAACATGTTTTGTTTCCCGTACCCAATCTGTTGAACAGTGATGTAATTTATGACTCCAACAGCAAAAGCCACAAATGCGGGGAAAATGTAACCATATGGCCAAAGTGATTGTAGATTTAGATGATGTTTCCCAGCCCCCACTGGCTGTTTCCATGCTAAAACCAGTGTTTTGGTAGCATGTACCATGCATTTTAAGCAAAACGTGTGTGTTTGTGTGTGCATGCTTGCATGTAAATAGGTGTTTGTGCGTTTAAACACAGTAGTTCATTATTCTTTGATCTGGTTCTCTGAGCTTTGAGACAAGCTGCTACCTGCTAGAATCCAGAACATAAAGCCGACTTTGCTTTTCATGTCTTGCCTTAAAAGACTTGTATATACAATGGATTAATTCTTACAAGAACAGTTTCAATGTCTTATAAGAAAACCATACAGGCTCTTTAATGAACAAGTGATATTTCCTGTTTAACATTTACGTAATATTTGTAAAATACCACCTGAGGCTTTTATTAGTTGATTTATAGCCCAATAAATGTGATGTTGTATTTGTCATAAGAACCATTAATTCTGTTGGAGAGGTTTGCTGAAACTGATTCATAAAGTTAATAATGTAATTCATAAAGTTGTTTATATTTTTTTGTAAAATGACAAAAAAAACAAAAAAGATTTCTTTATAAATGATATCAGTAGAAGTCTATGACATGTCCTTATTGAGATAACTAAGAAAACTTGTGTGTTTGTGTGCATTTTGAATAGAAAGATATTGCACATATCAGTGGTGACATGGGACTTTTCTCTTTTCTGCTATGATTTGCATGTTTAGACTGCCTGTATGATTTATGAAGTAACCTCATTCGTACAGTATCTCTCTCTTTCTCTCCTCTCTCTCCCCCCCTTCCGTGTCAGATTCAGGAATATCATACTCAGCATTCTGCCTCTCGTGTGAGACCAATGCCCAGTGACACATCACAGACAAAAGAAGAGAAAATAAATGTTTTCTTTTCTTTCTGCCAGTGATGAAAAGATAACAAAAGCAGGGGGACATGGTGAAGCCCCCAGAAAATGGGGTGGGGAGGCTCAGAAAGCAAAAGAAGGATGGAGAGGTGGGGAGCTAAACGAAAGAGGAGAACAGGAGAGCTCTGTTCTACAGACCCTCACAAACAATTGTTCATCTGCTTGGAACATAGAGGCGTGGTGATCACACACACACACAGCCCGGTTCTGATTGCCTTCAGTTTAGACCACCCAGAAACTCCTTCAGCCCCATTTACCCCAAATAGAGAGGGTTAGAGATACATCCCTCTCTCTCTCACTCTTTCTCTAAAGCCGTCATCGTCTCATGCAGTGAGAGAGACTCCAGCGAGTAGAGTTTTATCTGCTCGTCCCTGAGCAGCAGGGCATGTAGGGAAATCTAGTTTCCTGTAATGTCAAGCTTCAATCTAATCTGGCAGAGCAAAACATCTGTCTCTCTGTGTGTGAACTGTCTGTGCCTGTATGTACATTTGTGTTGATGTCCTTACAGACACACACACTGTTTTCAAAGGAACAGTTACATATACATTCAATTTCTCACATATTACTCGTATATAGTTTTACTTGTTATTTTACACCTGTATGTTTTTTTAACGTGGCCATTGCGGTCACTAGTTTAGTGACCTCTAAACTAGGTCACCACGTCTGTATAATGAGCAGTGATTGTCAAAAAACCTTAACTATTCCTTCAATGTATTTATGGTGTGTGTGTGTGGTATTTGGGAGGTAAATAAATGGCACTCCAGAGGGCTACAGCTGAGCTCTTGAGATGAACCTTAGAGACATTAGACCTTCCCTCTCCAAGCTGTTCTCCTTAATGACAATATGCTTACCAGCTCCTGCCACACAGGAGAGACTCCTGAAAGAAATGCTGTGTGTGTGTGTTTGTGCCAGTTTTTGGTAGTTTGCGTGTGCTGACATGTTTTCGTCAAAGAGAGGAGGCGGGGTCAGTGTGGGATGATTACTGAAACATCTAAAAGCTTTAGTCCCCCTGAGCTTAACCCCGCCCACCCACACACTCACATACACACCCATACAGTGTGCTCAGACCACAGTGACCCACAAAAACAGCCCAGACTGATATGATGTGAAATAATTACGTGAGGGCTGATTAATTACATTAAGTGATTTAGTTACGCAAGCTGTCAACTGCACATTTTATTTCAGCGTGATTATGGGTGATAATTCTGGGGAAAGTAAATCTTTCTGCAGAAATTAACACTGCCAGATGGGTAGAGATGGATGGATGGATGGATGGATGAATGGATAGATAGATGATATTGCATATAAATATTGAACAGCAGAGTCCAAGATTTACAAGGCATTTTAAATTAATGTTATTCACGTATTTGTAACTAAATTAAACCTTTATCGTGTATTTTGATAATTTTATCACAGGCTGATGGTTTGATTGCTGCAGTGACCGTAAATTCTTGCAGCCGCAGTTTAATTTTCAGTGTAATTACGTCTGAACAGGAAGTGCTGTGATTGTGCTGCGAACTGTTATTAGAGGTAAAGTAGGGTGATTTATTTCCAGAGGAGAGAAGCTGTCACATCAACTCCCTTCCCTCAGACACTGGAAGTGCCCAGCGGACCAATTAGACCCGAGAGAGAGAGAGAGAGAGAGAGAGAGAGAGAGAGAGAGAGAGAGAGGAGGTCTGAGCTGTCATACTCCACAGACAGATACTGGCTGTTCTAGTTTTCCATTTCTCATTTTCAGTATAAAAAAAACCAAAGCTCAAAATAGCAGTAACTGTTGTGCTACATTTGTCACAATAAACCAAAGTAACATTGTTTAATCTGTGATTTTAAGCTAAATAATTAGATAGATCTAATTTGTCAGACTGAACGTAATACTCCTCCTCTCACGGTCGGCATGATACCGCTGTCCTGTCCCTCATGCACACGTTTCTGTCCGTATGGCTGGTGTCACGCACAGGTAATTAGTGCTGATTATTATTCTGTGTGTGCTACACTAATTAAAAGCCCTGTTGTGTGGGCTTCTGTGTCCCTCTGTTCAGTCTCTGGTCTCTTGGCCTCTCACCTCAGGGGATCGACTCACCATTCAGGTCTTTGTAGTGCTGAAAATACATTCATCCTGGGTGGGGCAGCATGTGTGTGCGTGCGTGTGATGTTATAGCTCTTGTTTTGTGTCAAACCTCCATTGACTAAGACAGCACTGGGGCCCCTAATCTCAGTGCCTGTGGACCAGCGGGAGAGACCCAGCTAACAGGGAATGTTCTCAGAATGTTAGCTAACATTCTCTAAAATGTTTAAAAAGTTATCAGTAATGTTCATGGAGTAATGTTAAAACATTTACAATGATTTTTAAAATCATTTTTCATGTTATGTGTCATATATATCAAACACAATATTCTTAAGTATTTAGTGGAACATTTTAAAGTCCTTACAGAATAAAAAAAAAGCTTGATGAATGTTCTTAAAGAAACAACTGGATGTTTAGAACTTTTTAAATAATAACTATAATAATTCAATAATAATAATAATTCAAATGATATCTAACATATATTTTGCTTATATTCTTAAGTAAATGGTAGATTGGTGTTATTGATCCTTTTGTTTTGATATATAGGGGTTGCATAGACATGCAGTTTGTTGTAATATACTAATGTGCAAGTTTTTAATGCCGATGTTCTGATCTGATTATCTGTATATCCTCGACAGCTTTAAGCAAACAAGCACTTCAGTTCGACAACACTGCAATATGCTACACGCCCCCTTTTGATGGAGGCAGAACAGAGAAGAATAATTCCTCCCTCCTTTTCTTTTCTCTTCAATGCAGATAGTTCACATCCATTCTCTGTGTGTCTGTCTGGGCCTGTGTTCTGACCCCGGCCCGACAGCCCTAATGGTTCCAGGCGGGCAGCTGGAGTCTAGCGGATTAGCCCAGAGACAGTTAACAACCTCTGCTGTTTACAGAGTACAAAGAGCCCTCCTCATCCGCGCAGAAAAGCATGTGCATATTTAACCGGGATGCAACAGAAGGGTCTTGGCATTCTCTTGTAGCCGGCGGCACATCTTCAGAAGCAGGTCCCATTAGCAACCGGTGTCAGGGTGAGGGCTGGAGAAAGAGCTGATGGGATGGGGGTCTCTTAGGAAGAGTGGGGCTACCTTAGGGATGGAAAAAGTCTTATATAGATTTACATTTATGCATTTGGCAGATGCTTTTATCCAAAGTGACTAGTGCATTCATGTGTTCCCTAGGAATCAAACCCACAACCTTTGTGCTGGTAACACAATGCTCTACCAGCTGAGCTTCATATAGAGGACTGTCAAACTACTGAAATGAGATTAGAAGTAGAGGAAAACTTTAATATCAAACGTGAGATATTGGCCACCATGGTTTCTGTGTCTACCTTAAAAATGTCAAAAGTGATTTAGGAGGTTATTACGCTGCTTAGCAGGGGGAAAAGGCATTCTGTGTCTCTCGCTCTTTTTCATGGCTGTCACTATTTCGTAATAAATCTCTCAATGTAATCAGATTCGACCTCACCATCTGTGTCACGGTCTCAATTATCAAGACACAGTTGGTAAAAATGCTCACTCTTAGAATAAAAAATAAAAACGACAGAGACGGTGAGAAAAACAGAATATGATGTCACTGAAAAAAAATCAATGAATTTCCAGTTCCAGTTGGTATGATATAGAAGAGTCCTGCATTGATCTTTGTGTAGGTAATTTGAAATGAGTGACTGTGAACTGACTTTGGCATTAAGTGACTGGTTGTCTTGCAGAGACAACTAGTCAGGCTTTTGAGTCATACTGTAGATGCTGGGTTACATTTGTAGATGAATAGAGAGAGAGAGAATAGAGAGAGAGAGAGAGAGAGAATATATATATATATTCTGTCTGTGATAATGCAGTTTAATGCTGTAGCAAAAAGCAGCTGATTAAAAAAAGCCCATGTTCTTAACACCTAAACCTCAGCTTGGGGCTATTTTACCAAAGACCACTTCTCATCTTTATCTCTTTATGTTCTGGCCCATCCCTTATTTCCTTACCTCTCTCCGCCCCTCCTGGCGCACTAAGGGTGCATCTATCATCATTCAGCCCCTGCTCTCACTGTTGCTGACATGCATAATGCAATGAGACCTGGATTCCATTGCACCTGCTTCCATCTCTTCAGTTACTGCTCCTCCAGGGACCAGGGCGGGATAGATACCCCCTTGCCTCCTAATCCATCTCTCACTCCACTCTCTCTCTCTCTCGCTGTTGTGGGCCCCACAGTGCTGGAAGGCTTGAGTGCCGGTCCTCGGGTGTGAGATAAATGGTGGACGGGGCGTAATTCTGTAATCAGAGGATATGGCTCGGAGGCTGATCAGCCTATCAGCTGCTGCCCTCGTGACCAGCTGATCTGGTCCTCACTCAGCTGGGCCACAGGTTCTCAAGGGAAGGGATTGTGGGTTGTTGCCTCAAGCCAATATGAAAGCTGGAGCTTGATCATTGTGTCTGGATCTGAGAAAGTGTGTTAATCATTTGTTCCAGCTTTATTTGTAATTTGTTCCTTAGTTGCTTAGTGTTTACTTTCTTCCTTCTTTCTTTCTATCGCTCTCTCTCCTTTCTTTCATTCCCTCTGTCTTTCACTCTTTGCAACACCCCACCACTCCGTTTCCTCCTCCCTCTTTCAAATCCTGGACAGATAAGCAGCAGGCTCTCCCTCCTGGTGCTGGCCGACAGACGTCCACTGTGCGCCAGTGGTCATGCCAGGTTCTTATGAGGGTGGCATTGTCTGCGGGTCCCGTCTGCGCAGGGCTGCATGGCTGGGGCTAATTACCTGTCATCTGGCTCACTGAGACAGGCCCAGAGATGAGCCTCTTTGTCTGCTCTCCGCAGCCAGACCTGTTTGCCTGAGCGTGCTGCCTCATGAATCTGAGTTTGGTTCAATACGTGGCTTAATGGTTTAGTACATGTAATGTGAGACATTAAGCATTGTTGCTTTTGTGGGTTTAAATCTGGTGTGCAGCATTGTCAGATTTAAACCATATATATATATATATATATATAGTAACTGTTGTTAATGTAAAAGTGGTTGTTTATGTGTGTAAGTATGAGTCTTGATGTTTTCAGCTGTTTCTATGTTCACAAAAGAACCATTACTGGCACAGTGTGATACTTTAGCAAAGCTCTCAGGTTGACCACTATTATAGTTCGTGAACCTCAGCCGTGTTTTAAATGTAGGTTCACTTTAAGCACTTTATTCCAAACCCAGTGGGTTCTGGTTCAGATCATGCAACAAATCTTTTAATTGAGACAGATTAAACCCTTTGGCGTGATAGGGGCTTCTGTAGAGTTGAGCTGTGCACAGAACATGGTTCAGTGAGCACAGCTGAGCAGAAGAAAAGAGAAACACAAGCGCTACACAAAAAGCCAGAGAGAAGAACTGAGGAGAAGTGATAACACACTCTCTCTTACTCACTCTCTCTCTCTCTGGCAGGCTGCCAGGTGGAGAGTTTGGGCAGGATTGAGAAGAATAGCATAACAGGGACCCTGGACATCAGCCAATGACTTTTCTATATTTCTCTTCTTTTCTTCTCTTTTGTGTGACTATTTATTGCCTGTGCCAAGATCTTTAGCCAGGAGGTAATGAAATCTTCCTCTGACTAGCAGGAGGTAACAGGGCTGCCTGTAATTGTGTCGTATCACCAGAGCATTTTCTAAAATACTTTCTTTGTTAATGTTTATCTTTAAACCTTTTAAAGTTAGTTGTGACTAACTAGCTAAGAAAAGTGTGATGATAGCTTGCAGCAGATGATATGAGCTACTTGGCTAACAGGGAACATTCTCAGAACATTGCCTGACGGCCTGATTGTTAGCTGGGTAACAGGGCTGCTTGTAATTGTGTCATATCACCGGAGCATTTTCTACGATACTTTCTTTGTTAACATTTATCTTTAAACCTCTTCGAGTTGGTTGTGACTTACTAGATTGGAAAGTTATGATGATATCATTCAGCCGATGGTATGAATTAGTGGTGTGTTAGGTGGAAAGCTGGAGTAAGTCATGACCCGTGGTGTTATCAGACCGTGTGAGATTAGTAGAACTTTTAGAGCGTAACAGTGTTTGATTTCCTGTTGACCAAAACCGTAGAAGTGAAAAGCATGTTTCTGCTGATCTGTTGACATGGGCAGTTTATGACTCAATTCTAGTGATAAAATTGGCTTTGTAAAGCACAGCAAAGTAGTCAGAACCATTCCTAGACTTGCAGGAAGAGTGGATATCTGCTTCTCTTCCCCCCGCCGCAGGCTAACAGACATCTAATAGGCCAAGGTGAAGCCAGGGTCTGGATTTGATGAGCTACCCCGGTTTGACACTTGCTCGTCAGTTAACAAGCTGCCGATGGACCTTCTGTGCCCGAGGCCTGGAGGCTTGTCAGTTTCAGAACATGAAACAGCTGAGATACGGTGAAGGTGGAGAGAAAATAAGTTGGAACTGACTGAAATCTATACTGTGTTTCTAGATGTTTCTGACACACAGCAGAGTCAGACCTGACTTATGGCAGGAGACAGTCCTGAGTTTGTTGCAGATGTCGTGTTCATACTTTGCATTTGAAATGAAATCTGTTCTTTCTGCATTATTATTTCCCCTGATGCTTAGTGGAGGATAAAACTCTTCCAGTACACCCACCAGTACAACCTCAACCCCAGGTTTTTGCAACCTGATGCCATAAGAGGATCTTCACAAGTCAAGTGTAAGAACTTCATCTTGTAGTTCTTAGAAAACCATCTGCTGAAAGAATCCAGAAGCCCAACATGTTGATCTGAGGAACCTATAATGTATCTATAATGTGTGTAATGAGAAGAACATTTTTAAACTCCAAAGAACCTAACTCAGGAACACTTTACAATTACCAAACGGTTCAAAGATAGATTTTTGATCAAAACTAATATTTTATAAAGAACATTTTATAAGAATCAGATAAAAAATGGCAATAATCTACTCCTAAATATTAGATACATTGTTCAGGTGACATGAACCAAAAAATTAATGACTCTTGTATGCACCATTATGTAAACATTATTGTCTCCTATGTTCATGTCTCCTATCCGAGCAGCAAATTTGGTATTACAGTGAGCAATTTGAATTTTACCTCAGACATAGCATGTTTGGCTCTCTGAATAAGTGTGATACACAAAATAAAACCAGCAACACTTTTCCACTCAGACTAGAAGGATTTTCTCCCAGAAATGAAGAAAAACGGATACCAAAAACATCTCCATATTTGCATGAGCTAAGACTCCCTGCTGGGGAATGTAGGAATTGGTGTGTCTAGTGTGTATAAAGGAAAGAAATCTTACGGCCCTCAGAGAGATCGTAGCGAGTGGGCCCTCAGCTAGTCTGAACAGCAGGGGCCGTTTATCTGTTATTACAGTGGATTGGATGAAATAATCCTTAGCAGCAAGAGTCTCGGTCAACTCCCCAGGGAAAGAGAGAGAGGCTCCCCGCATGAGTCACTCTAATACGCTTTTAAACGCTCGCACACACACGCACACACACACACACACACACACACACACACACACACACTCGTAAAAGATATGCACTTTACACACGGTTTATAGAAGCCCACAGACATTTACTCTCAGAAATACATGCAATCACTGCGGAAGCACGCGACAATCATACATCATTGCAGCAGGAAAAACAGCAAAACAAGGTCTGTGTTGTAATGTTTACTTTCAAAACAGCATGCACACACACACATGCATATACAGATGCGCATATGCTTGCAAGTCGTGCCACATGCAGCACCCGCCCCACTGTAACACACACACAAACACACCACCTGCTAGCATACACATAATGTATTCCTTTCTCCAGTGGCTCATTAGGGATTAGGCAAATGGTCGGGAATGGAGGAAATATCCACTTTGATAGCCCCTTTTATTTACACTGGAAAAGCACAGGGCATCTGGAGTGTGTTTACATATGGGGAAAACTGCTCCCTCTAGATATGGAAATAAAATCACCCCCAAACAAAGGTGAACAATGTTGAAAATCGTTTTAGGACTTTGTGAACATATTTGCAATTATCAGAACAGAGATGTAAATTTGTGAATTATTGTCTAAAGTTTATTAAAACATGACCATAATCATTTGCATTTAAACAAATATAATTTTTTTTATCAGTATTATTTTGTGGTAGCAGCATTATGTTTTGGGAGATTAATAATTAAGCATCTCCTTAAAATATAATTATCACCATAACTATATTTTATGCCTAAATACCATGTTAACTATAGTTAGTAATAGCTTCAAAACTTTGAAACACCTTAAAAATCAAAGTGCTCATGGTGCAAGAGGCTGAAAAAATTGTGAGATGCATCATAATACACAACTTTAAATTCAAATTACATAACAACATGGCACATTGGAGCCTAAAGTCAATATTCCTGCACAAACTTCTTGACTCTGGTGTTTGGTACTTCCTCTCTGGTTTCTTAAAGATTCCCCAGCCTCATGAGGTACAGAAAGGGTGGTGGAGGAGGGGCTGGTTGGCATTAAGGTGGAGCAGGACAACAAGCCCCTGTGCTGTGGCTCCACCCACCCTGACGTCTGTCAGGACCTGGGCTCTGAGCCCTGAACTAGACTGTCTTGAAGATCTGTGGAGTGAAGAGAGACAGCAAAGGCTTATGGGTAATTGTAGGGTTGCTGGTTCCGTGCTGTTATGGCATGTGGTGAGAAGAGTTTTATCACTATGTGACCTCTCGTAATCTTCTCATGCTTGTTTCAGATTTGGAATCTTTCTAAAAATGTTGTGACAATAATATAAAATAAAGAAAATCTTTAAGTAAAAAGACTTTTTTCTTTACGAAATTGTATTATATAAAAATCTAATCTTGGATTTTTCTTGGAAATCTTGGAAGTATAGCACTCAGATTTGACCTGATTGCATTCAAACACTTTTCTATAGTTGTTAATAATTTAACAGTTAATTTACTGTGTATAATCGAAACATCGGTAGCGTTTTCTTTCACATGCAAGTGTTAATGGAATCTATTAATGTTAAATGCTCTTCAGGTAAACTGATACGAACACAGACCCGTATTGTCTGTGGCAAATGAAGTCTGACTTGCGTTGTGTTTAAGGGTTGAGGAAATGTTGTGGAAACATTGACGGGTAGATCATCCGTAATAATCAATCCGTAAAGTGTTGTCTGCTCTCTCACACAGGTCAAAGGTCAAATCAGGCCGTCAGTTCTGTGTTCCACAGCTGTGGAGTGACCAGAGATAATAATTCAGTGTTCCTCGTGATCCACCTCTCTGTATCTTATCACACACACACACACACACGTTCTACAGGTCCTTTCGAGTGCTTGTTGAAAAGCTAAGTTTGGATGCATTTGTCTTGATGCTTTTAGAGTTTTATAACGGAGCAGCACTTAAAGAATCAATCAGACACCCTGATCTTTATTTCATTACTTTATTGTCCTTTAAACCTCCTGATGTTGTTTTGCATCAGATATGTGCGACTAGTTTGCACTTATTTATTCACAGAGGAAAACTAGATGTTAAAAATAGTTTGAATGCGATTGAATTTGTACTGACCTGTGCATAAACATGGCAGCCACAGTGCTACTGTAGAACGTCGTTGGTGTTGGCCAAGGTGTTGCTATGTGGTTGCTAAGGGTTTCTAAGTTGTTCCTAGGGTGTTGCTGTACAATTGCTGTCGTGTTTTGCATTGTTGCTAGGTGGTGTAGCCAAAAGACTCGACCTGAAGTCTCAATGATATCGCAATGATATCAAGGATATGGCTAAAGATCCATGCTTTAATGCAGGTTTATGGCATTCTCATTTAATAATCTGCCTGGTAAAAATTGTCAGTCCAATTGCTTAGGAAAGTAATAGCTCGCCTGTCCTTAACAAGCTGATTTGGTGCATCACTCATGTCTGTAGCACAAACTTCAGCCAACATCACTAATATACAGCCTGAGATCTTTCCATAGTGTGCAAGCTGATGCACAGCAGCCAAGAAACATAAAACATTTTCTCACCTCTGCAGATTGCAAAGGTCTCTCTCTCTCTTACTTATTGTGTCTTGGCATTTAACACCCCTGTGCATTTGCAACGACCAGTTATGAGTCTGTTTTACTGCATTTTTATTCGAATTCACTACACATGTGCCTTTGGTTTACTAGCGATCACACACACCCACCTGTGTCACACATCATTTAGGGTTTGCCATCCATTTAAAACTAACTCAAGGAGTGAGGCAAGAAATAGTTGAATCTGGGGAAAAGAACCATTATATAAGAAAAAGCCGGAAGGAACAGCACGGCAGGAAAGCAAACAGGAGACAACAAAGAGTGCAGTACATTACTCTCTACAAAACTAATGCACCATGAGGCTAAGATTTAGACTTTCAGTCCTCAGGGGCCCGGCCAGGAACCGCAGCCAGGCTGGGCCAGTCCCCTGTAGGCTCTGACAGCAGTGTTCAGCCCTGGCCAGAGGCCGGTGGCACAGAAATAACATCAAGCAACAAAGAGGAAGTAATTATGACTGCCCTGAAATTGGCATCCACATATTGAATTATTACCAACCCGATTCCAAAATAAACACCCAATCCCAGCAGGAGACTGGTCAAAGCCTGCTCAGCCAAGGCTGGGTTGCCAAGGCGATGGAAATAATCAACACAGGAAAATGGAAGAGAGGGACACAGATTACATCACACAGAATTAAAGCACTTCAAAGAGGTCGCTGTGTTTTTTAAGCTAAAACAAATGAGAGTTTCTTACTCGAGTTTACTTCCACGTACGGTTCCCATGTTTTTGTGCGCGCCACCCCCACAAAAATGTTTTATGCTGATGATTTGGCTTCAGAGATTAATATTTCAAGGAATGTTTGCTCGGTTGAAATAAATGTGGTGTAGACTGCCAGTCGGGCTGCAGACGTGTGCTGTATGTGTGATTAACTCTCTTCATGAGCTGTGTCGTTTTGGCCAGGTCTCTGCCTGTCTTCATTTGTCAAATATCACTGTTTCCTTTGAGTTGAGCTCCTGAACCTTTGGACTGACTACTGGAGAGGGGCATTTCCAGCTAACAGTTTTAGGCTGTAAGAATGTTACTCTAACGTTTCCATTAAGTAACATAAATGTTATAAATGGTATTTTGAAAGTTCTAGGAACTTTGTACTTTAAACTTTGTATTAACGTTATTGTTTGCTTACAAGAACATTATTCAAACATTTTTTAACATTTTGTAATGTTTAAAATGTTCTACTAATGTTACTGTGGGAATGTTTTGGTTAACTTCTAGGGAGCTTTTAAAGGACGTTCTGAGAACATTCCCTGTTAGCTGGGTTGTGGGTACTCTGTAGGAATATTCAGAGCACACCAACACAGGGTTAATGGAATGGGACGGTAGAATTTAATGGTTATATTTAACAATTCTGTTCCTTATTTGTCACGTTAACGATCAGAATATGCAACGTATGTGCACACGTTTGTTAAAAGACCACCTCAGTTGTGGATGTGAGGGCCCTAGTGCTGGAGCAGAGATCAAGAGGAAGAGAATAATAAATGGGAACAGATGAATTATAAATGTGGGATTGTACCGTTTGTCACAGTTTAAGTGCCCTGTGGGTGGGATTGAGGTGCAGTGAGACCTGGCACTTCCTGCCACACTGTAACCAGAGTTCAGCAGATCATAATCATGTGTGCATGCCTGCTAATGTGTGTGTTTGTGTGTGCGTGTGTGTGTGTATGTGTAATAGTATTGAGGCCACAACAAAGACTCACACCACGCAGCTTTGATGCCTCATGCATCAGGCCTGTGGGCAATTCTGGATTCTTCTTCTCTCTCTTCCTGTTCGCCTGTCTTTCTGTTGTGCGCATTTGTGCGATCTTTCTCTCCCCTCATGTTCTTTTTTGTCATACTTGGCAACACAATCCCTTCTCCAGCATTCCGGTCTGCTCTGATGTCCTGTTTGTCTGTGATGGATGCTGCATACTAGCCTAAACAAAACAACTACATCCTGACACCAGATACATGCACTTACAGCCTAGTGCACACTTCCAGTCTGCTTCTCGGTTAGTGCTGAGATCACATTGTGTCTGTTTGTTAATGATCAGATCTATTAATGTATTTGCTGCATTAGCAAGCCAAACAAAAACAGCCATGTAGGCCGAAAGTGATATCTACTGTGAAATAGACACACACCCAGCTAACAATTTTAGGGTGTAAGAACGCTTCTCTAGCGTTTTCAAAAGTAAAATAAATGTTAAAAATGAGCATTCGTGTTATTGTTTGGTTATTCTTTTAACGCTGTTGCTTACAGTAACATTTTTGGATACGTTTGAGAGAACTGTTAGAGACTGTTAGTCAATGTTCTGAGGATGTTCCCTGTTAGCTGGGCAGACAGACAGACAGATGGATATTTCTTGTGTCTGTGTCGGTGCAGTATAACTCTAGAATTATCAAAAGATGCAGGCAATCTGTTCAAAAGTACCTTGACGAAATTGTTTGTACTGTTTGTATTGTGTGTTTATTATAACACTTATAGGTCTGTAATCGCACTTTGTGTCGTCTCCTGAATTTACTGATTTTCAAAAATGTGTAGAGCGATTCAGAACCAGACATCATCGGCTCAGCCACTCGACGCTCATTCAGCGGGGTGCCTGTAAATCTGCCTGAATCATTTCAGTGCAGGTGCTGTAATGCTTCAATCAGCACGGCACAATGGCTGAAGATTTCAACTGTAGACTCTATACACAGACCCGACAGAGTTTATCTGAGCGCCGGCCGCCTGCTGGATGTGTCTTTAATGCCGCCGCTTATAAAGTCTCTTTCCGTTGATTGCTGGTGACATTTTGGGGGCATTGACAAGCTCATTTAGTCACAGTGAAGAACGCTCAGAAATAATCCTGTGCTGCCTTGTTCTAGTTGTGTGAGTATGTGTGTGTGTTTAAATTTTAATGAGGGATGTGTTATTTTGTATGTGCGCCTTCACTGAATCAGTGTTGTACTCTGATCACTTGGAATTCTGGGTAATAGAAGTCCATGCGTGTCAGATGAAGACACACACACAGTTTTTTGACCTCTGTTCTCATGTTCTGCTCTGGCCTGCAGGCCAGTGCCTCCTTAGCAGAATGCAGTTTGTTTTTCTTTGTTGCAGAAATGGAATTATAAAAACAGAACCATAAGACACCCACCAGGCAAAATGAAAGAGAGATGGTCAAGGTTGTGCGAATGAATTTCTCCTCTAGTCATAGGTCAGAGTGCTAGCAGCTGTTAGTTGAAGAACAAGATGACTGTAAATGTGTGTGTGAATGAAGATGCTAAAGAGGCGTTTTACATTCAGTGCTGGGGTCAGTCTCTGTAGGGCCTGACTCACCCGCTAGCTGTTTTTACACATTTTAAGGTGAAGTGTGTCATTTCGGTGCCAAACAGAAATGGTGAAATCCTATATTAAATATGTAAATACATTCATAATCAGTTCTAATCATAATGTTTTCTTTCTCTTTCAATGTTCACCTGGATTTCTGCCATGCCTTTGTGTTGATTCCTCCTGTCCACAACCACAGGTGAGTTTTAACAACCACACACACACACACACACACACAGCCACACACACACACGTTTACTTATCTCTCTAAATCGGGACCTCTATTGTTTTTATACACAGCTAGTTATTTTAGATTTTTATACAAAATTGGATTTAAAATGCAAAATAAATAGTGCCACTAGTCAAATAATGTGCACATAATGAGGTAATATGACAACATATTATTGCAACACGTTTTTGCATAATGCATGCTCTATTAGAACAGTATGCAGTGTACAGTATGAACTGCACAGTAAGAAGTACATTAGTATTCCATTCCAAATATAGCCATCGTCTCTCAGATATATTCATCTCACCATACACTACTGTAACTCTTACCTTCAGTTCATTCTGACCAATGTGCCTTCAGAAAATGCTATATGCATTCCAGCTAAGGTGCAACAGAGGGCCAAGAGACATTTATTTCAAATTTCTTCAAACATCAAATCAACAGATAACACTGATTTTATAAAAATTAACATTCAGCACTGTTAAGCACTGGTATTCCAAACACTTCCTAAACGGATAAATCTCTTTATCTCATCGATTAGCAGCTCACATTCTGATCTTCAGTTGGTTACAAGTCTTAATAAGGTTACAGTGGTTTTAAATTGATTTTTCTCAAATATTAGTATGTCAGCTGTCATAATCCCGATATAATGTCCAGCTCTCACGCCCTCAGAAGTAACAGAGTCCTTTATACCTACAACATCTGTACTGCTTCCCCAGCTAACAGGAAACTTTTCAGAACGTTGGCAAACGTTTTCTTCAAGTTCTCTCAATGTTATCAAAATGTTTTTGCAGTAACATTAATAGAGCTTTTTTAATGTTGTATATTGCATATATCAAAAGCGTTATTAAGTTAGTGGAATGTTTTACAAAATCGCAGAATTAAAAAAAATGTTTGAATAACTTTTTTAAAATCAAGCAATAATATTAATGCAATGTCTAAAAAACTGGACGTTTTGAATGTTGCTAGAACATGGGTCAGCAGTTCAGATGGTCAGTGAAGGGATGAGAGTTCAATGAAAATATAGTGCGTTATGAGACTGAACTGAGAGTGAGTGAGAGAGAGAGAGAGAGAGAGAGAAAGAGAGAGAGAGAAATAAACAAATGAGCTCTTGTCCAAAGCCCTTAACAGGATTTCCTAAATGTGTTCAAACTCCCCTAAAAAGTGTCTACTCCCTTGCTGAGTAAATGCAGGCCATCCGGCGAGTGTGTGGAGTTAATATTTATTCGGGGAGGCCCAGTGTGTGTGTTTAAGGCCTGCTGGGATGAGTGGAGAGAGATGGAGAGAACAGATAAAGGAGGAGAGTGCCCCTAATTGGCTTAAATGGATCCGTCTTGGTCAGAAGTGTGGGCGAACGACACATATTTGTAGTTTTTTCAATCATCAGGAGGAAGTAAATGAAGCTTTAATTTAACATTGTGACCCACACATATGTTTCCAGACATGCTAACACATTTAGTTCTTTCTTTCTTTCTTTCTTTCTTTCTTTCTTTCTTTTCCATCTCCTGATCAATACAAATCTACATATACAAAAAAATTAATGTTTTGCCATCATTTACATATCAGTCTGGCTTTCTTCTGTGGAACAAAAAAAAGAGACGGACAGCCTCAGTCTCACGTAACGTTGACGTCTCAACATTCTTCAAAATCCTTCCCTTTTGTTCCTTGAAAGGCAGAAAGTCTTTTTGTGGGGTAACATGTCCTCTGACTGCTGTTACTGTACGTGACATTGCTGTATGACTTTAAACCTCATAGATCTCTCAGTCTGACCTTCTGTCACACAAATGTCTGGATGAGGAGCAGCTGTTAACAGCCTTTAATTTACAGCTCTGTAAAGATGACAGTGATTGATTCTCTTATCGTTCCCATGTTTCACTGCGCTGATGTGACAGAACTATAATTGGACAGAATTTCAATGAATTCGGTTGTTTTAACTCATTTCTAAAGTCACATGGACTTCATCAGTTTGTTTGTATGAGCTCAATCGCAATCTTCGTGTTTGGTTAGAAACTCTTAGTAACAAAACTGCATGATATTCAGGTCAAGTCTCTCTCTCTCCCATTTTGACAAACCCTCCTCCTTGCTTACACACTTATCTCTCCTCAGGGTCGTTGCTACGGGTTACCAGGAATGATTGAGACACACTCTTTTAGCGTTTATCCAGCGTCTGATAGTAGTTTCTGAAGGCTCTCTTTGTTCTCAGCACACTGGTTGTTGCCTTTATCTTCAGTGGGAGCTGCTAGCGAATGGTCTGTGTCCGCTGGTACACAAAGCTTAGTGTTCGGTGTGTGAATCGCTGTCCATATGGAGTGTGTTTGCTGCTGTGTGTGTGTACTCCCACAAGATTGAATCTGATTTACATCCCTGCTCTGTATTAAAGTGTGAATGACTGATCCGTTGGCTTAATGGAGTTGTGTGTAACAGGTGTGTAACCATGGCAACAGGTGGGCCACACAAATGTTTCGTTGTTTCGATGGATATGTAGGAAACAAATAGTCTACCTTCAAATATTTCTTATAGATTAAACACTTTAAAGACTTTAAAGTCAGAAGTAGGTGGTAATGGGATGGGACATTTCCATTTTGGACATTTCATTTTCTGCCGGAAAACAACTGGACACCATTAATGGACACCACCGGTATGTAAGTTTGTAAGTATAAGTGAATAGTTTTGGTCTTTTTTCCAGATGTAGGGAATGTAATTTTTAAATGCATACACTAGCCTATAGATGACCGCAAACATACATTAACTAAAAGCCACAAAACTCTTAATTTTGATGTCATGGGCTCTTTGATATAGAAATATATGTATTCCACCCTGTAATTAATGACATCATGCCCAGAAAGGTCATCTGCTTATGGAGAAAACAGATCTTTTGCAAAGAACGCCGGAGTTTGTAATATAATTTCAGCCAGCTTTGCAAAGCGAAGACACCCATTTCCTCAGTGGGAATATAGCGTTAAAAACCAACGTTACTGCAAGAATGTTTTTTGATAGCGTTGATAACTTTTAGAGAACATTAGCCAACATAGCTGGGATGTATATGCATGGTTCTTGAGTATTTGAATTACCACAAAAAATTATGTTGAAAGTACGAGTAAAGTTGGAATTATTGACCAGCAAGTTTGTTTGCATGTGTGGTATGAGTTTTAAGGGTGCTTTATAATGCACGAATTCAACAGAGCACACTAACCTCATAATATCCACCCTGGATATTTATATATTTCAGAACATGGCTGGAATTGACATTTATGCTAATTCACTACAATGCTTTAGATGTGGATTTAGGTATGGTATATAATATTCTCTGTTTAAGAGTTGGTGTTACACATAAAGGCCAGGGGAATTGGACTTGAAATATCGCTGTCTAAAAGTGGAGTTAAACATACTGCTTGTCAGAATGGTGTTCACAGTCGATTGCTTTAAGGTACTTCAGAACTATTTATTTACTGTAGTTCTGGCATTTAATAATTTAAAACTATAAAAAACATGTGTACGTAAACCAAGGATTACTATTTACTATTGTTTAACTTGAGCAGCAGACCGGTTACAAAGGAGAAGTAACCTTTTTAAGTTCTAGAAAGTAAGAAGATATTTTAGCCAGCCTAGTGTTTTCATTGCAACTTCATTGGTACTGCTGTAAATATTTGCTTTCAGATGTGTCAAGATGTGAGAGGCTCAGCTTCGACCCTTCAGACACATGCTGTGAATCTTTATAAGATGCCCAACTCATTTAATCTTCAGCAGTGAAGAATTTCATTTCAACAGTGTTGCTTTTACGTGTCATACCGTGTGGCAACACGCTGTGGATGTTATCTGCCTCACATTAAGAGAAAGTAATTGTTCATTGTAATATTCTGGATCACAACAGATTCACAGTTTAGATTGTAGGCTGTGCGAGCAGCAGAAAATGGGGAGAGAGAACAAGCTTGGTAAATGAGGAGGAAAATCCCTGCATACGGTGATGTCTTTCACACAGCAAGAAAGGGCTGATGTTTTCTCACACACCTTACCTTAATGAAATCATTTCTGCTCTTCATTGGATTACTGTTGAGGTCTTTCGTGCATGACGGCGCGTTAAACAACGAACTCCCTCAAAAATAAATAAATCTTGCACTTCCTTCCCCTCACTCAAATTTCAACAGTGAACTCGCTTAGATTTTGTTGACTTTCCCCTGCCCAAATTTAAGCACGACACGCCAACGCATTCTTCCTCTAATGGTTCTTTATTGGCTTTTTACGACAACCGCCACCCCCCTTCCCTTAACGAGAGCGGGCCAGCCAATCACAGCGCGGGGCCGTCAAGC
Source organism: Chromobotia macracanthus (assembly GCA_036877525.1). NCBI lineage: Eukaryota > Metazoa > Chordata > Actinopteri > Cypriniformes > Botiidae > Chromobotia > Chromobotia macracanthus. Next base: position 1,776,976 of record JAZGTH010000080.1, on the reverse strand, counting down.
GTTGAGTCTCCGATGGCGTTTGTGTTGGAGAGCTCTGTTATTGTTCATTAGGTGAAGGAGAGGAGCTTTTGCGCTAATGAGAAACGTGCTGCAGCCGTGCCGCGTGTACCAACAGGACCACAATTCAATTAATTAGAACATATTGCCTAATAATGTGTGGAGAGGCCTGAATAATCCTGATGTGCCCTCCCTGTCCTGCCTTTTTTTCCCTCTTCCACCTTTTTTTCTCTCACTCTTGCTCTGCGGTGTGCTGTGTTTGTTTGACCAGGCTTTGAGGGTTGGAGCGCAGGGTTTTGAGAAAGTGTGCTGTGTGTTTTGGCAGATGGAGGGTTTACAGAAGACAAACTGCTGCCAGAATAGACTGCAGTGTAGAGAAAAAGACCTCTTGTGTTTTTTTGGGGGGGTTCTGTTTTTTTCTACTGTGTAATTGTAACTGCTGTGTTGCATTAGCTGTTCGTCGGTGTGTGGACCCAGCTAACAGCGAATGTTTTTAGAATGTTGTCTAACGTCCTCTCAAAGTTCTCTGTTATCAAAAAACGTTCTTCCAGTAATGTTAGTAGAATGTTTTTAACATTATATATCATATATGTCAAAAACATTATTCTTAAGATGCTAGTGGGTCATTGTGGAAATTTGATTAATATTGATTAACGTTCTTATAACCAAGCAATACCTTTAATACAAAGTTAAAAACATGGATGTTTTGAGTGTTTCAAGAACCTTTTTGTTACTTTTTGTTAACACACAAAATGACAAAAAGCATCAGGTGTGAATCGCCAGCGATCGCTCCCCAGGTAACTGCCCCACCCTTCTCGTTCTACAGACCCCACAGTTCTACAAACGCTAATTAGGTCACTCTCAAAGGACGTGAACTGGTGACTTTTCCTGGGGACACAGTGCTTTGCTTGGCAACCATAGGTTTGGTAAACACACACAGGGAACCACAATGTCACAATGAAATATCGTGGCCCTGTGTTCCCTCTCTATTTTCAGTCACTGAGATCCATCGTTGTATTATCTGTTTAAAGCATCTACAGACTCAGTGGGTTGTGGTTTCATATATGTGGCTTCTGTTTTGTGTAAAGATTGTCTGTTAAATGACTAATGGGCCAAATCTTTTTTTTTTTGGACAGACTTTCTTTACAATAATTAAATGTGTGCATGCACAGATTCAGCTTCCAAAGTAAACCATGAAAGAAAACAGTTACCCTGCTCAGAGATTTGTGATGTGGACAGATTTTTCTCTCCACACTTTGAGGAAACTCACCATTTCTCAGTGTGTGCGTGTAGTAAAGATACACTCACTCCTGCTCTTTGATAGATTGAATCAAACAGACCAGCACAACTCATTTATGATATAAATGGAGAGCCCATTCACTTCCCCTAGAGACAGCAGTATTTAGCACCGTCACCTGGGGCCGAGAGAGATAAAGAGCAAACAAGAGAGCGAAAGAGAGAACTGCCCAAATGGACCCACCTAAACTCCACCATCATTCATACTGATGACTTGTAATTCGGCGTGGGGGGTTGAGATGGTGCCTGGTCATGGAGCAGTTTGACCCAGACTTTCCATCATGATGGATAGAATGTGTTTACACAGCATAAAGAGAAGAGACACATCCCCCTGTGGCACTGATGAGGGAAAAGAAATTAGACTGATTTTCAGTATGGAGAGGATAGGATGGATGGATGGATAGATAAAATATGGGGGATAAAAAAGTGTGGGCGGAGCTTGAATGTTCACCACTGCTAGATGGAAAATTTTGAAGAAAAGATAAACACATTAGTACTTAGGGACAAAGAGCAAACAAAGTGTTTGGTTTATGAAGCAAATGGCAGCTTCAAAGTGCCAGTTTAAAGCGTTTGGTCTTGCAGTGGGGGTGCTAGGCAGGATTAGGTCCAGGCTGCCAGTCAAGATGAATAGGCATCTTTCTCTCAAACTAGATCTTCTTCAGCATTCCCTCATGGCAGTGCTAGATAAACCTTCTTACTGCCGCTTGATACAGAGTCCTTTGTGCCGCCCGCTTTATTTCAGCCAGGTTTTCAAAGCAAACAGAGAGATAGTTTGAGCTCAGTGCACAATCGATGAGGTGGCAGAGAGAACACAAAGGACAAATGCATCGTTCACGGGTTAAACGGCTAATTCGATTCTAGGTAGACATGTGAAGGCAATAATAAACATATCTTATGCATAACTGTGTTTTGATTTGTTTTGCTTTGTTCATTTTTGCCTATTATAAAAACATTCCTGTGTCCGTATATTTATATTTTGAACACACATACGCTCGTATTGCACAGACAGACACACACGAAGAATAACATTTCTCTCTCCGTCTGTTGCCAAGGTAGCAAATGACAGGTTTGGCAGTAGAGAATTTTATGTTCCCCCCAAATGTTCAGTCCCCCTTTATTTCAGCCAATCAGATGCTTCCATTATTTACCGCCTCAGTCTGCGTGCTACAGACGGCTCAGGCCTCATAGTGATGTCTCAATGCCACAGGTACTTATCTGTTATTTGACTGTCTTGATTGCATCAAATATCACCCAAAGCGTCATGCTTACAGATCAGTCATGGATACAGAATAATGTGATTTGTTAAGGTCCGTAGCTGGATGGGTGTTATGGCCTTTTAAATGAATGCACCCCTGCTCCTAATAACACAAGTAAATATTGAAGTGACCTTGAATGAAAACATCAACAGCCTGTATTAAATACACTGTTTCTAAAGGTCACAGATCAGCTGAAGTCATTGAGGAGCTCTGATTTTTAAACCCCATTCTCTCAAAATAAGGACTTTCCACAGTCATTGAAATGTTAAGGAGGTAAAACTGTTGAATAATTCCGTCTCTAATGTGTTGTTTTGATGCCTGAGCCTCGCTTTGAGATGCAAAGTAAACCTGCTGGCTGATTACCCAGCTGACAACTTTAGGTTGTAAGAACGTTTCCCTAACGTTTCTATTAAGTGAGAAAACAAAAAAATTTGACTTTAGTCAAATAAAAAGTTTTTAGATGTTGTATTAATGTTGCTGACTGAATGTTATTTAAACTTTTTAAATGTTTGATTCTGTAACAAATTCTGTTACACTAACTATCAAAAACTTTGATAGTATAATGATATATAATGTTAAAGTTCTAATAATGTTACTGCAAGAACGTCTTGATAACCTTTTGATAACCTTTAGAGAATGCTAGCCAACGTTCTAAAAATGGTCTCTGTTACCTGGGTAGATCTTTAACTAGCTCAGTAAACAATCTCTCCTCAGGTGTGACACAGAGCACAGGGCTGCCCTCTCAAATCTTTCCCGAGATTGTTCCTCCAACCGCAATTTTGCTTGTTTCATTTTTGCTTTAACTTTTGCAGAAACAGATTAAATAATTTTGAAAGACCCGACAGAGTTTAAAATACAGCAGGAACGTTGATAAGCTAATGGCTTGGTACTCTAATACCCATCCTAATACATAGGGGACAGAAATATTGAGGAAAATAGTCCATTTTTGATTTCATTGAACTGTTTTTATGAAAAACTTTTGGCATTTCATGAATTGTATTTATGATGTGCTTTTATTTATGTATTTATTACTGAGATTGTTGCAGTGAATTTTGGGATTTTTTTCATGGCAAACATACTAGAAATGTCTGTTCTCTGTAAAGCAAAAAATACATCAATACTTGTGAAATTGCAGGTCAAGCGGTCAGTGTACTTATCCACGTAGGTTTTTGTTAATGACTGTTTGTGTTTCTCTCTCACCCCTGAGGCTCTTGGGCGTCTAATCACCGTTCGGCTCATTTGAAGCTGCTCGGCATCTTCTCGTTGTGTGTCTGTTTGCTAACGCGTTTCTGTCTTGCCCTTCTGCAGGAGCACTAAAGCCTTAAGTGCCACTAATTGACAGCCATTAGCTTTGACCTCTGTGCTTTTGTGTTTCTTTTCCTTTTGTTTGAGAGAACAGGACAGTCTGTCCTGATAAGCAGATGTGGTTGAGATAGCAGCCCCATCCCTGCTGTTGCCTGATGCCTCGACCTTTGACCTTTAGGTCGGGATAGATTGACTTTGTAGTGAGTTCATCTTTAGGGGGGAACATGTCATCATTTAAGATGCGCCCACTCCCTCAAACTCCCTGATGTCCTGTGGCTATCTGCAATATGGAGGTGGATTTCGATTTGTCTCCATTTGTGAGTTTTGTCGGGGTAAATACCCAGCTGACCTTTCTGAACCTAATGACCCTTCAGTCATCCCTCCTAAAAAGACATCTCCCCTTGTTTCACCCCTGAGGTCCTGCCCTCATCCCACAGTATATTCATTAGTCATGTTAGGTGTAGATTAAGATGGAGGTTAACATCATAATTGGATGTATCATGTAAACACTCAGTTTACAGTTCCTTTTGTGTGATGTCCTGTTAACTTGCATGAAAACCTGCATTAGCTAATCAGTGTAGAACATAATTTGTATAGATGACTATTTTAATGAGTTTATAAGGAGTTTTCATTCTGATTATGTTGTACATAAGTTTGTGAATACTGCAGAGCCCTGTTTTGGTGACATCAGAGATTGTTTTAAATAAATCATCAGTGGTACTTCTATGATATCATAAGATGTGGTTCTGATAAATCATCAGGTGTAGTTCTATGACATCATCAGTGCTTGTTCTGATAAATCATATCATCGGGTGTAGTTCTATGACATCAGACATAGAAGCATACAGAAATGCCTTAGAAGTTCTAGAACTATGACATCATCAAAAGAAGTTTGTGTTCCTTTAAGTTAGCTGAATCTTTATTATAATTACTAAATAATAAATGTCAGCCAGTGTAATTAATGGCTTCTGTCGTATTTCAACAACATGTTTAAAGGGTTTCGCAGCATTCTGCATGCAGCTTCTCAGTTTAAGCTCCTGTAAATGTAATCAGCCTCTGCTGGCGGTTGTTTAACTTGTGTTAACGCAGGTAATGACATATCTGAATGCATTTGATGGTGACATATGAAAACATGAAACTGGATATATTGCTCCCAGTCTGTGTGTGTGAAATGTGTGTTTGCTTCTCCATTCGAGTGTGTTTGTGTGCCGATGAGCAGCAAAGCTCACTGTCAGGACTCTGAGGGCCAGTATATTTCAGCTGGAGGTCATGAAATAACAGAGGGGCCTCAGTAATAGGCCTGTCAACACTTCAGACTGGTGTGTGTCTGTGTGTAGGACTTCAAGTGCCTGCGTTCCATTACTTTTGTGCTCTCTTGAGAGTTTGTGTGTGTCAGGGGCGCAGTGTGTGTGTTACAGGACAATCTTATGTCTCCCATCAGTCTGTCACGGGTGTGACTCACAGTAAAACAGCAGAGGAAGTGTATCATCCTGCAGTGTAAGTCTGTCAGCAACAGAGGGGTAACGTTAACCCCTCCTTTCTTACGTTTGAAAACATTTTGAGCTCATCACATGCTGTCAAAAAGCGATGACTTACAAAACACAGTCTTATTCTTGAGAAAGGGCCGTAGCCTAACCCACAGGGCAATGACATTGCAAACAGTCACCTACACACACACACACACACACAAAAACACACACACACATACAGTAAAGCAGCTGCCCTTTGTGCTTCTTCTGAATGTGTTCTTTGGCTCAAGTTCAGTCTGTTTAGTATCCTGAGTTCCAGTAAAACTATTGATTACAGAGACTCTCAAAACAATAGCCTGGCGGCTCGCAGAAGTTCATTCAAATAAAGTGAGTCAAATGTCATTTAAAAATATAGCTGGAGTTTGTCGGCTCATGATGAACTTAAAAAAAATGAATTAAAAAAAATGTATTATAACCAAGCCATAACGTTAACACAATGCCTAAAAACCTGGATGTTTTGTACATTCCTAGAAATTTTAAAATAACATTTGTTGTTGTTATTACAATGCCTAAAATAACAAATGTTTTTGTTACTGAATAGAATGTTAGGGAAACATTCTTTAACATAAACTTGTTAGCTGGGATATTATATGTGGTCCATCACTGAGTGCTTCCCTACAATAAATGAAAGATTTTCAGAATGTATTTATTCATAAATGATCACATTATGGAAGATTAATTTATTGTTAATACTTCTCATGTTCTTTAAAAGGCAGTCAAATAATACTTATACTAAATGACTAAGATATACTTATACATATAATATGGCTGTATTTCTCTCTGTGAATCCTCTTTACATTATGTAGCACTTTGTAGAAGTGACATTTTATGGTTTAATGTGCGAATAAAATGTCAGTGATGGACTGTTTCAGCTGAGCATTAATGTGCTTGTGTGTGTATGTGTGCACGTGTGCTCAGGGAGTTCGGGCCCCTGAGGCCCCAGGGTTCTTTATGTGCAGACAGCATGCTGCAGAGATGTCTATAGCACTCTGCTGTGCTATCTCACTCAGCACAGACGTTATTGCAAGGATTACCCTGCGTGACATGGCAGACTGTCTCTGATCAACTGGCCCTTCAAACACACACTGTTTTTTTCTGTTTTATGGGGACATTCCATAGATGCAATTGTTTTTATGCTATAAAACTTTCTGCTATTTTAGACCATTCTGTAATAATGATTTATGAGCTTGTTTCCTCATGGGCACCAAACAATGTCCCCACAAGGTCAAAGTTTGGACATTTGGCCCCCATAATGTAGTGAATAGCAGGACACACATAAACTACAGACTCTCACTGCTGATGTGACTGAATTATCTTTGCTTTGAAGAACTGCAGTGACTTTAAAGAGTAATGACATTTTGTTGTATTGTAAAAAAGAAGTCATTGCATTAAAAAGAAACAAAATATCAAACCAAGTAAAATCTGCAAACAAATTATTCTACTTTTTCTCTCTGAAGGAACTTTATTTTTCTTAGCTACTTTACAGCAACTTTACAGCTGATCCCAGGTCAGTTCTCCTCAAGTTTACACAGTTGTCACAGAATAACAGAATAAGAAGTGTAGATCATCAAATTGGACTACTTTTCACAAAACTGGAATGTGAAAATGTCCCAGTACTTATGTCTTCATTTTAAACTCTTTACTTATATCTAACAATACAGAAATTCTTTTATTAAAGTAAGTATGACTTCTTGTAATATTTGTTATCTAATGCACTGACATTTAATTATTTTTTAATATAGCCAATAATGTACAAACGTCGCCAAATTCTTTTAGGAGCCACAGTTTGCAGTTTATAGTTTATGTTTGCGTTTATAGTCTTTATTATTATTGTAGTTTGGACTTAAAATATGGACTTCATTCATGTTTTATATAGGCCTGTTACAAAGCTGCATGTTGTTGTTAACAGAAACTATTTCATATGAACCATAAAATGACTCAGAATTCCACTTAAAGGCAGTAGAGAGATGTTTATGATCTCTCTCTCTCTTCACTCAGACACATTAGAGGATAGTCTGTACAGCTCCCCTGCCGCCTGCTTAAACATTTAAAAGCTTTTCCTCCATCTTTTACTGTCTGTTTGTTTATATATTTATATTTCACGGGTGACCTTGATTTGCTGCCCGCTCAGAAAGCAGATTTCTCTTCGGAGAGCAGCATCACAAAGGCTCAGATGATGACAAAACAATGGCACTAAATAATCTCTCAAACACATTGGAGCTGTTATTTCTCAATAAGTAGTTGCGGTCTGGCGTCTGTGTAATCGCTCTCAAAAATGAAGAGGAAGTCAGTCTTTGATGCTAAATGAGCCAGTCAGAACAGAAATAATGGGTGTGTTTATTGGTCGTATGATATTTTATTTTATTTGTTTATTTGTGTAGTAGGTTTGTCAGATGTACCACCCCATGTAGAATACGGGTGTGACTGACGTTTTTGTGAAAAATATCACTTTTATATCTTAAATGTCTGCCAGCTAGCAGCTAAAAGACGAGCGGCTTTCGGTCACAGAGACTGTTTGTGGCGCTTGTGATAAAGACTAATGACTCATTATCTTCACTATATCAGCTGATGTGCAATAAAAAACACAAATGACCTGCTGATCACACACCTCCACACATGCCTTCTCCTCTTCTGACCCCACAGGGGGTAAAGGGCACTTCTAAAACTCAGCAGACCGCAAAACAAGCCCCTGACCTGCGCTGCCCACCCTCTGCCACCCACACGCGTGATGATTGATTGGTCATTTTTCAAGCTGACGACGACGTGCTTCATGTGCCAGTGCCAGATGTTGGCAGCTGCAGGATCCATAGAGATGTCCGGAGTAGAGAAGTCAAATGAGGCTGTTCAGACAAAACAGGCAGAAATCCCAGCTACCGGGGAACGTTGGCTAAAGTTCTATTGCAATATATATATATATATATAGAGAGAGAGAGAGAGAGACAGAGAGAGAGAGAGAGAGAGATTCCTAGAACGTTTAAATAACATTTATAATGTTTTTGGTACTTAATGGAAACTAAATCTTGTCAAAATTATTAAGATTTTATTTAAATTAGTATCTTATATCTTTATACCCACAGCTGCTGCCACAGAGTACCATCATTAAATCAGATCTGAGACTCCATTAGTCTAAATTAAGTTATCAGTTTACATTTTTTATAGTAATAGTCTCAGATACTGTAACTGTGTCGCCGATCTCAGCTTTTTATATAAAATGCATAAAGCATGTGGCGTCAGTTGAAATGTAGATTATTGAAAATTGAAAATCCTTTTAAATAAATCACTTTGTGCTTAACATGGGAAATTGCACCGTTTTGAGCCTTCATCATATCTATTGTGAACCTCTGACTTTAATTATTGGCATTTTTAATGGATGGTATGACAAAATATGATTTCATTTCGTGGGTGCTGAAAATAGCTGACAGGTCCGATGGCTGAAAGTATCATTAAGTCTTTGCCTGCCAAATCTGATCCAATTACGAATGAAGCTCATCACTGAGTTAGTTTTCATTAGCCGGAGCACCTCTCGCTCGTCCTGGTGTTGAATGATACAAAGAAATCTCCTTTTGGATGGTTTTGTTCTCCTTCTGATTGATATTTAATTAAAAATATATTACTTTATTTAGTAATCTGTCATACTTTACCAGTGAAAGCTGCAGCAGATGTTGAAGGCATTTGGGAGTTGTTAGCACTTGTACCGCTAGCGTTTGTAACATCTACAGACAATGAGGCCCTTTGTTATTTGTGGATTAATATTCATTATCAAGTCAAAACATCATTCAAACGCAAAATCCCTTCTCAAGTGTGTGTGTGTGTGAATATTATACATTTAAAAATTAAATGCAGGCTGTGGTGTTATGGTAACCCATAATCTGAGTTTGTTCTCTGCATTTACCCCATCTAGTTAGTGGACACATTGAGGTGTTGTGAATACACACACCCGGAGCAGAGGGCAGCACTGTAAAATTAAATATAATTGCTGTGCCCAAAATATATTTTACCCATGATTAGAAATTTTTTATTGTTTTTTCTTGCACTTTTTAAAATATGATGATGGTTTTGGTCAGAATATTTTATTGGCTGTATTTCCTATGACGAAGTTGCTATTGCATTGTAGGCTTGGTCTAGCGATTAGCATAGGTGTTGCATCCTTTTCTGTTGTCACTTCCAGTTGTTGCAAAAAGGCTAAAATAAATAAATAATTGAAATGCTTTTGTATACCTCAATGCATATACAATAACAATGCATATGTCTTGAACTATCCCAACAGGCCACATGTGAATGTCAGCATGTTCTGAAAATGAAGACATTTCAGTCAAAGTTTGGCCCGTGAGTGCGCATGCGGACTGTTGACGGATATCTGCAATCCATCAGGATCGGCTCTCGAACCCCTGTCGAGTGTTTAAGTGACTTAATACCTCTGAATTCTGTTTGATTTCATTAGTGTTGGTGAGGAGAGTTTTATATCATACATAATGGAAGGCAGTGAGCGAGAGACAGACAGCAGGGAAGATTAGAAGCCCCCCTAATTGCGGTGTGCTTTACACCGAACCCAGGATGGAACGCCGGATCGATCAGGAAGGAGAGGGAAGAAAGGAGGAATAATCATGAGATGGAAAAAGAGAGGAAGAGATGGAGAGGCGCGGGCTCGTTACAGGACGAATGATGTATTGATCGTGTCTGACAGACTGGCGCAGAGCGCATCGACCGTTTGCGGTGTGTGTGTGTGTGTGTATGAGGGGAGGTTGTGTTGGAGAATTTGCGGGTCAGTTAGTGTCTCCACGACAACAGGGACAGGTATGGTCATGAATTTATCTCAGACATAGATGGACATGTGGCTAAAGGTAAATATAAGGTTATTTTCAGGGTTTTTCATTTTAGAATAATTGTATTTTTTACATGTCTTCGAGTATTATGGTTGCATATGGTAATAATGTAGGAGAAGCTGTGTTTTTGAACATTGTAACTAGTTTCTGGCTGGTTGACAAGCTAGCAATGTGGCAAAAAAAACAGTTTGATCACATTAAATTGGCAAGACCAGCTGAGCATCTGAGACCAGTTAGAAATCAAAACACAGATTTTACATCTGATATAATACATTATAATTTACAATTTACTGTACCTTAATCTGGCATTTTACTGATGGTCTAAACATGAATCACCATATCTGATTGATTTAGTACACACATCTTGAATAGCCTTAAAACCATTACTCACTCCTAACGGGAAGTAAGAAAGAGATGAGACAGACAGATTGAGACTGAAAGAGAGAGAGAGCCATCACGTAAAGTGCGCCATTCAACAGGAAATTTAAAAAAACGTTTGACAGGTCTTATGCTCGTCTATGAATGTTCCTCAGGTGATTGGCTTTATAGGTAAGGACAAACACTCCAAAAGAACGAAGGTGTAGGAGGAGTTAGCTGAGAGTTATGGTCTGTTATAACCACTCCACTGACTAAATCTGTGCCCTTTCTTGAGAAACACAGCTCATCTTCTGCCTGTAGCTCGCGTGGACACACACTGACTGCTGCCTGGTTAATTGATTGCCTCATGTTAATTGAAGGCAGCCCTGAGTGGGTTCTGTTAATGGAGGGTGAATCCTGTTGGCCTGACAATAAATCGCAGACCTGCAGCGAGTGATCTGCCAGAAAAGGCCATGGCATTGAGTGGGGGGGCACGTGTGTGTAACTCCTCTGATAGAATATTCTATTTCAGAAGGAATAGCCATTTTTCTATCAAGACTTTCTGCTGCTGTAATCCCAGGAAGAAAGTAGATTGATGGAGAGGTGTCCATATAAATGAGAGAGAGCGAGTGGTGTGAATGCAAACGGATATATTCCATCACCTGAAAAACTCTCCAGCTCTTGGATCGATTTCTGTCTGTGTTTCATGTCCAGCATCGCAGCGTGGCAGCCCATTTGCATTTATCCCAGGTAATTGCCGGCATTAATCACGCCCGCGTTTACAAAACATCCTCGGCCGTGAACTGATTATGCAAATCTCTCCGCGTTCGAATCCCCCAAAAGCCGTCTTTAACCACAAATTCTTTCGACTGACTTGAGCGACTTCATTCGGAACGCAAAGCCGGAATTAGCGAACGTAATGCTCGGGCGTCTCGTGGAGGGGCTGAAACAGAACATTCCGGGTGAGCGCTGTCCCCCACACTCAGCTTGTCTCTTATGGGACGGTATTGATGTAAAACATGTCACAATTACCTGCCATCCTAGCTGCCCCTGCTGAGAATGCTAACAGAGATCCTGTCAGGGCACCATCACACGGGGTCACAGGTTTCTGAGGCTCTCTTTCATCTGCTTCATTCGCTTCCCTCATCAGCCCTGAAATGTCACACACATCCTTTCCGAGACCTGGACTGTTTTTGGGCCATGAATTATTCAACAGAAGAACCAGGGCTTGTTCGGGTCAGCGGCTATCAAAAGAGCCCAGGCTCTGAACGGTAAGGCCTCTGTTTTGCCTCCGTTTGTTCTAAATCGAGCCTGAATAATAATAGCCATCTTTGAAGATTGATTAAACTTGCTTCATCGCTTCACTTGCACTGCCAATTTCTTTCTGTTTTTTTTTTACAGTTGTGTTAAATTTCTGCTGCTGTTATTAAAAAAAAAAAATATATATATATATATATATATGATAAAATAATAAATGTGTGTGTGTCTGTGTGTGTATATGTATGTGTGTGTAGTTAGATAGATAGACAGACAGACAGATAGATTGGGGGACTATGCTGAGATGAAAACAGGGTCGTGTTAAAGAGTCACGGCTGAGTTGAGGCAATCTCCAAATTTAAAGAATCCCCTCCCCACACGCCCCATTCAGTTTTCCAAGATGGATTTTTGCGCTGTTGGTTCCGCCTCTCCTCCAGTCAAACGCTTGTTATGAAAAATCAAACTTCATATTACCCCTTTTTCTGTGAGTGCAGTCATTCAAGACATTAGACAGGCCTGCAAATGCAAGAAAATGGTTTTGGGAAATGGCATTGCAGAAAAAATGACTTTTCTGCCAACACAATAGATTTTAACTTCCACCCTTCACTGCTATTCAGTGTTAAATTCCACATCCCCCCCCCAGGAACAAAGACTAGCTGTCGCATTGGACGTCACATGCATTTTTTAGACAATTCTTGTCTGTGCATTGTTATTTAGTTTCTAACTTTTTTTAAGCAAGCTGCATTGTTTTTTGAAGGATGGGGTGTGTTTTAAGCTATCTGCACACAATAGCATCCACACAGTAACCATAAATAGTTATTTTCTGAAAATGTAATGAATAACAATACAGCACTAAGTAGCGGTTTTATAAGTTGAAGCCTGAGACTCTGTTTGATGTAGGTTTAGTTTAAGTGAACCCGGTGTGAAGGTTATGCTCTCTCTGGAGAGCTGTCAGATCTTCTCGATGCTCCAGGCCTGAAGCTCAACAGCCACATCATGACACTGACACCTGCCTTCAAACAGCAGATATGCAAAAACAGCTGCACCACCTTCTTTTAAATCTCTCTCTTTTTTCCAAGAAATAGAAAGAAGACATCTCTCCTCGCTTCTGCAGACAGATGAAGAGATAGAGAGAGCGGATGCCACTCGTTCGCTCCTCTGCTCTTTCATGTTTCCATCAGAAACTGAGGCATTTGAAGCAGAAGGAATGAGAGTCAGTTTTCTGACATCCGCAGTCTCCGTCTCGGGATACATTGCTGATTGATGCATTAAAAAATGTGAGATACAGACGATCCGCTGGCTTTGACCAAAACTTATTAAAAAAAGAGACAATTTTCTCAATATGATGAAGCGCTTTAGATTTTTGTGCTGAGATTTTAACACAGACTGATGAGTTTGCCATGACTGTTCAGTGAGGGACCTCACAAGGACTCGGGTGGAACGATAGCTGTTTTAATATCTGTTTGTCTGCTGCAGCTCTTGGTTCTTGCGCTGGCGCTTTATGTTAAAGGTTATCTGGATATCTATGAACACCAGATAACACATTGACACTAATTGGGTTGTATAGCATACAGCAGAGGAAATTCATTACCCTGGGGAACCCGGAGCCAGTCCCTTACAATTCCTCCTCTTTTCTGTCATGAATGTGTGTCTCTTTCCTCTTACTTATCTTTCCCATTTGGCTGCTCAAACTTATAAAAGTCTGGTGGAGATCAGTGAGAACAATCAAGTGTTTGTTTCTCTGCGTTCCCATAAAAATTGTCTTATTCTGTGTCACCCTGCCAAATATCTCCCCCATTGGCCCCCTTTGTGAAGTTGAAACGGGCAATTTAAAATGTCATTACATCACGGTGGTCTTTTAGTGACCTGGAAGCAATCAGACAGCAAGGGTCACAGTTTGACCTTTAGTCTTCATATTCAATGTTTTAGGTTTTTTGATGAAAACATCTCAGCATGGTTTCTGCCCTGTTATTTTTTTCTATTCAGGTGGACTAAAGACACATTTTAGAATATGATGCTCATAAGTTTATATACCCCTTGCAGAATCTTCAACCCAGCTAACATAGAATGTTCTCAGAACACTGGTTAACATTCTCTGAAAGTTCTCTCAAAGTTATCAAAAAAATGTTCTTGCAGTAACGTAAGTAACCCTCTTTAATATTATATCGTATCAAAAATGTTATTCTTAGGTTCTTAGTGGAATGTTTTAAAAACGTTATAGAATTCTTAAAATGTTTAAATAACATTAACACGTTTCTAGAACATTCAAAATACCATTTATAAAGTTTTCCTTACTTGTTATATATAACTTTAATAAACTTCTAACCTTACTGCCAGAACATTTTTTTGATAACTTTGAGAGAAATTTCAGAGAATGTTAACCAACGTTCTAAAAACATTCCTTGTTAGTGGGATATCATCACATTTTGCGATTTGAGCAGCAGTCTAGCATTATTGAGTTAGTGAGTAGATTAGCATTGACGTGGTGTTTTTCTGTAGCGGATGTGAATAGTGTTCTATAGTCGGTCTCTAACGGAATTGGCTTTGCTATTTAATTAAAATGAGGCATCAAAAAAAGAGTGGAAAAATAAAGAGGACAGCTTTATAATTCAGTGCTCAGCAGAAATGTTCCACAGCTCGGCAGGAAGCTCACGCTGGATGGTATCTGAAAACATGCTGGATTAATCAGATGACCTGACTCATCATATTCCTGCTTGTGTCCAGTGTTGGTACATCCTGGTAGGATTGCTCACATCAGGCAAAAGATATGTGTCATTTCCAGCTACACTATTCGACTCATCACGTACGGTTTTTAAAGCATTATGGCTATAGCTCATTCATTCGCATACGATTAGAATGGGGAATATTATAGGAAAACCACAGGGATTATGTTACTGTTCTTTATTAGATGTATTTTGACCAATTGGGTTATTGCAAGTCTGTTTGCAAGTCACCAATTAGATCTGACTTCCTGTTATCTCTGTTGACGTGAAAGTGTTAGATCATTAGGTGAACTGGAAAAAAATCCCTTTTTATTGTATTTAAACATCTTAAATTGTGTTTGTAGTGAATGTGAAAGCATTGGCAACCCATTTCACTTTTGTAGTTTCATGTAATAAGACAGAATAATCAATAGAGAAAAGGATCGGATAGGATCGGACTTGATTTTATCCATCTGTTTATGGGATCAGTTTAGATTTCATGGGTCAGTTTTGACTTTTACACTGGCAGGTACAAATGCCAGCTGTGTACTGAAGCCTTTTCTAGAGTAACATACACTAGTATTATGTGTGGAGCTACTTTAGCATTATAGAAGGACACACCTCCGGGCACACACTTCTCTAAACCATTGAGATCTGCATGCCAACCTTCAGCATTTCGAGCTGGTGGTCCTTTCTATAACATCTACTCTTCTTTATAAACAGCATGCCAGTTCTGAGCACCCGCCTGAAGTCTGTCCCCCACTGCATTGCGGCAGCCAGCCAATTACAACCCAGACAAACAAAATTACCTCCTGCAGCCTATGATGCAATTAACAGCAAGAGAATCGTACAGATGACTTGTTCTAGAAGAGCTCTAGAAGAGGTGAAAATCATGCTTTGTGCTGTATATTGTTGAGCAATTCCAGCCACTGTGATTTATTCAGAAAACTAGCCATTTCCCTTCAAGGACTGTGAGAAACGGCTACATACAGACTGGAACATCTGTTAAGGAACCAGCAGGTGTGTTTTGACGTGTGTGTATATGTGTGTGATGTTTTGACATTAGTTCTTGCAAATAGACTTAAGTCTTTTGTTGGAAGTGATACAAAATGAGCAGCGCAGCTTTAGCATTAGTGTTGGAATATGTTGTTCTGTTTTGCATCTCAACTCACTGCGTGTGTGCGCGTGTGCTTGTGTGTTTGATGAGCTATGCCTAATGTTGCAGAGATGCTGAGTTTGCAAACAAACCAATGAATTTATTTCCAGTGTTAAGCTGTACAGGGTTAGTGCATGCACACACACACACACACGGACACACTCTGTTTTTTTAGTTTGGTTCATTGAAGCTGAAGGTCCATTAATCTTTTCCTCTGATGCAACACACACACAATCCTGTCTCCCGACCACAAATGACTGCAGAAAGATGCGCCAGAATTTCACAGATCACTTTTGCCCATCTAACTCACTGTCTCGCATGCACACGCAGGTTTCTTTCCATCTTCTCATGGCTCTGACTGCTGTAAAGGTCATCAGGATATCCAGTGTAATTTTCACTCTTCCTCTCCTGTTAAGTTCCATAAAACCATCAATAAATCATTTTTAATGTCAGTGTGAGAGCTGACTTAGATTTAACACCAGACCACTGTCAGCGAGATCTCATTCACACACACACACACATAGTGTGACTGGCCAATACAAAGGTTGTTTTATTGAAATACTAGCATAGATGAGGGAAAAAGATAGATAGACATGAAATGTTAAAGAAACGTTCTACTAACTTTACTGCAAGAACATTTTGTTAACTTTGAGAGAACTTTGAGAGAACTGTCAGAGAACGTTCCCTGTTAGCTGGGTTTCTAGTACGCAAACAAAAAGCTCATGTAGAATGTTATTGTGAACTGTCAGAAACACACACACATCTCTGGTTTAGAAGCACAGCTCTGGTTCATTAATGCTGATCTCCAGCAGAGAGTTTAATTAAACGAGGGATGCTGCTGATATCAGACACCTTTTCACAAAACACCCTCCAGTTCAATTAACTGCAGCAAAGCATTAAAAGTAGAAGACAGCAATCAGCACAAACGACAGATATCCCCCTTTCAGCCATTGTGTCTGTGTGTGTGTACATGTGTGTTGCATGTAAGTGAATACTATATAGCTGATTGGAACAATACTGAGTGGCAGCATTAGGCCTCCTCGCGGAGCTCCACCGTAGGGCTCATGTTACCTTTCTAAGGTCACATCTGCAATGTCATTGGTCCAATGAGCAAGAATCACACATCATGCAAGCAGCAGGCTATACAGTATCCCTTCTGGGTTTTTCTATCCATTAACGATATGACAAGATCTTTAATGAAGACCAGAGCTGTATCACCTGCTGTTAGTGTATTGAAATGCAGTGTGTGTTTGGTGCGTGGACGTGTTTTCACACTGCAGCTGGCTGGCGTTACACCCAGCAGAGCTTGCGTCACCATGCATCACTTCTGCATGAATGAATGCCACCAAAACACATCGCATGAAAACGATCCAACCATATGTGTTTTTTAACACTGGCTAATGTTATAGACATGATAAATCTCCTCATCTGTCTTTCATATGATCTGGTTACTTCATTGTACGCTGGCCTTTTAGGGATGGAGGGAGGTTTTTATAGAGAGGGAGAGAGAGAGGCAGAGAGATTGATTTCAGCCCATTTCCTGTCTAAACCCCTCTCATCTGTAGTGACATGTTCTTCACTAAGGCCGCGCAGACATGGACAATCCAGCAGGCAGCAGTGCTAAAAGTACCTCTGACCCACAAAATATATATATCAAATATATATATCAAAATATAAATTGACCACAGCTCTGATTCTACGAAAGACTTCCCTAAAGGGCGATCATGATGTTTCATGTACATCTTGACAAACTAATTAAAGAGCACGGGAAAGGATAGAGTAACGAGAGAGAGAGAAACTATAAAGAGATATCTCAGAAAAGCCATCTGCAGGTTTTCCTCTCCAACGTAAAAATAGACCAAGCAAAAAGAACCTGGCACCTTCATTAGCCGATGGAGATCTTTGATATCTGTGAAATTAGAGGCAGCCTTCATTTTATTAATCTTTCCCTCTCCTCGCTCGATCTCTTTTGTTTAAAGAAAGTGTGAATTCAGACCTTGTAGACAGAGAAGATGTAAGCTCCAGAGGAGAGAGACTTTTGGCTTTTGATCAGGATTTCACTCGCAGGTTTCTCACCGTGCCGCAGAGGCTTCAGAATTCAGGAGTCGTTCATTATTGTGGATCAGGCGCACCAGACAACTTCTGGAATGTTCCATGGAACACGTGGGTGGTTTTTGAAGTGGTTCACAATCTGTGGTGCATACGAATCCCGCTGTTCCATGCTAGAGAGAACATATTTCATACTAGTTTATGCTGCTTAGTTTTGGCCGGTTTAGTTAAGTTTAGTTAAGCTGCTGGACTAGGATAGCTAGGCTGTTTAAGCTAGTTAAGCTATGATGGGGTCGTCAGCCCCCATCAGTTTTTAAGTAGGGTTGTTCTGACATATTGCCTTAGTAAAGTAGAAGAACCTAAAAAGTAATTTTGAAACCGTAGAGGCTGGTGATTTTGTATAATAGTTGCATTTTGAAACATTTATCTTCATACGTTGTCATTCGTTCTTTGGATTTAAATGAACCAAATTTGGATTCTCAACAGTGACTGTGGAAACAATGAGGAAACACATTTTAAAAAGAACTTCAAGCAATAGTACAACACGCACAACATATCGCCATGATTTCCACGCTCACCAGGACGCCACGCGCTGCAGCTGGTCAGGATATCAAAACAACACTCACACAGGAAGATGGAAACAGTTGGCATCTTTTAGACACAGAACCTTCCCTTAATAATTTTGGGAGGAAATGCGTCTTTAGTAATCAGTGCTGTTTAATTAATCGAAAGTCACACTGAAAATTAGCTGCCTAGCGCTGTGTTTATTATGCAAATGCTTGATGTTTTCAGACGCAATTAGGCGATTAGAAAGTTGTCGTTTTCTTTTTTCCCATTATCCTCTTCTCTTCACTCTCTCCTGTCCTCTGTCTTCCTCGTTTTTGTCTTTGCTTTTCAGCAATATCACAGTAATGAAGCTATTACTTCGAGTGAATTTTAATGAGTTTTTAGCGAACATTTTAATGAGCTATACATTACCATAAAGCCCAGGATTAGGCTAAATTGAATTTGGGGAGCACGTGCAGAGGACAGACGAACGAACAGCGAGGTTCATTAAGAGTAAATTATATTGTTTTGTGATGAGCGTGTGTTCTGGAGCCAGGGGTCCAGTGTGAGGCGTTAGCATGGGGCGAAAGTCATTAGCAGGTTTGCTAGCAGCAATCCACGACTGAGGCGCGATCTTTGAAGGGAAGGGATTCGGTTCATTGTTGGCTCGTCCACAGCTAACAGGGAACATTCTCAGAATGTTATACTAATACTAGATTAGAGGAGCTGTCATATAGCAATAGTTGTGTTCCAGTTTTGAAATCTTCACCTTTATTATAGCTCGCCTGAATACTGTAGACACTCACCAGAGATAAACAACATAGTTAAACAAGTTCGGACATGAATGGACAGTCAGAATCTCTGTGGGTGAGATTGTGTTTGGTCGCTGTGCGAGGAGGAATATTGTGTGTGTGTACCTGTGGGATAGCGGCACCAATGTTTGCGCAGCTGTCAGTGCCTGCATTTAGGCCTTCAGGGAGGAGAATGGTGATGATGATGTTGATGAAGGCAAGAAATGTATCTGTATATGTGACCGGAGGGCTTTATTTGCAGTGTGAGGTTATGCAGATGGGGTTTACTGGGGTCAGTGGGGTTCTAACTCATAAGAGAGCTGATACAGCCTGCAAACAAATGGAACTGCTTTTACACCCACTGTGGACCGGGCAGCGTTTTTACATTAGTCTTGCCTGTAACACACACACAGAGCCTGGGGCAGTGCAGAGGAAAAATGTGCTATTTCTCTCCAAGTGACATGTTTACACTCTTTCATTGGAAAGCCACATCAGAAACAGCAGCAACTGTAGCAAACACTTGGAGAGGCCCTCAAATGAAATGCTATCACTGCTTATAGCATACTGGGAAAACACTCATCTATTTACAGTCTTTCTTTCTCTGTCTCTCTCAGTCTCTCTCGCGCGGTCAGTGTGTTGTTATAAAGTGCGCCACAAGTGCGATATTGCTGTAGGCTAGTTCTGTACTGTAATTCCACTGTGTTCTGACCTCTGCTGCCTTTACTGCAGACACAAGCTACCAGCGCTGCAATGCTTGATGGGTAAAAATAAACAATTTGTATGTGCTAATTAGCATATTGGCCAGTCAGACGTATCCAACACTTGCTGTGCGTTCTCCAAAACGTATCTTGACACAGTTTGTTCCTCTGCAAAATGTCTGTGTGCTTTTTGACAAAAACTTGATTGACTAATTAGTTGACTTGAAAAATATGATTATATTGTTTTTTCTAATAATTTATATATTCAAAAAATGTATATATATTTTATTTTTTTAAGGTAAAAGAAAAAAGTACGTTTTCTACAATCCCAAAACATTTGTGAAGTTTAAATTTAATTAAACACATTAACTAAACACATTTGTACAGATTTCAAATGATATATAAACAAATTTAACCAAATTTAACGTTAGGGAAACATTATTTTCAACCTAAAATTGTTAGCTGGGTTACTGTATATATTGATTAAATGTCAACAATTAATTCTGTAATTACTTCCTAACACTAGTAAATATTGTTATCATGCAGGAGATTTCCAGACACTAGTTGAAACCGAGACCATCTTGTTGCAAGGCTTTGCCACTTTCCAATCACTAATGTGCCAAACATGTAGCGACAAAAGTTTAATTATAAAGCAACCCAGAACTCTTAATATCTGCACTTTTTTAATTGCCTTTGGCATTATCTGACTGTACCAAACACGCTTAAGTACAAAGTAGCATCTGTCCTTTTTTAATGATTCTCTTGGCTTTCCTCCATCGCACAGTCTCCGGTTTCACTCGTATACCGCAAACTTCTCAACAGAAGTTTTGTAATCTTGCCAAAAAAACGGTAAAGTTGCCAATGTAGCCCACAACAGCCCCCTCCACCTCTAGCACCCGTTCTCCAGGAGGTGAGATGTAGCGGGTGGTGGAGAAAGATTCTTCAGAGAAGCTTCTGCTTTAGCCTGGAGCCTGACAGACAGATGCTCCTCTTACTAGCATGCGGGGGAGGGAGAGGAACAATATATAAATATTAATCAGATGGAAGATGGAGAGTCTCTTCTCTCCCAGTGAGAGACAGAGCGAGAGACAGAAACATATGAGAAAGGTTCAAGTCGGGGCTTTTAGAGGGATGAAAATGTAATTATGCGTATTGAATGTCTATATACGCCCCGAGGCCAGCAAAAAGTCATAAACTTTAGAAATCTCTTACACATACAAAAACTCTTTGTCTTTGTTATTTTACTGTGTTATTCTGTCTTTTGCTCTTTTTAAACGAATGCTCAAAGCTAGTTTTGTGTTACCAAAGTCATAATGTTCTGAAAATCTCCAAACATAAAGCATATTTGACTGGTAGACAACAGGTTTAAACATGACGACCAAACTCAAAACGTTTGTGGTCAAAGGCAAGCATTCATTTCTATTGCTCACACATTGAAGGAGGGATCCCAGCCATATCTATCACGTTAAATGTTTCTGTAGCTCAGTTGTTAGAGCGTTGTGTTAGCAGCGCTCCAGGGTCCAGGGTAAAAGCATCTGCCAAATGCATAAATGTAAAAAATAAATAAAAAATGAAACAGTATCATTACTATGTATGCTTCATGTAGATGGGCCCACAATTAACAGCTGCTAAAATAACTGTTATTTTTTTTCATGTAGAGTCACTTTAGAGTCATTTTCCGAACTGTAAGTCTAAAATAAAACAGAAGCATTATTTTTGCTAACACTAGACCGGTTAACAAATCCCTCTCTTTAATCTCACATAGCAGGTCAGTGCTTAGGTATAATTACCCAACTTGTTTATTAATAAAGCTCTGTTAATGCATGTGAAAATGTGCTATACAGGTGTGCTCATTAATCCATTGTATTTATTTATTGCTGACAATTAGGCGACCTCTTGTATGTTTTTCGTTGTTGGGTTTATTGCAACATTAGTTATGACTGGAGGCGTAGATGGCAGGATGAAAGGGTGAGCATGGGTGATTAGTTGGCACAGATTTAACCGCCCACCCACCAACACTTTGTTTGTGTGTGTGTGTGTGTTTCTCAACCCTGTGTGTGTATGACAGAGAGCTGGAGGGCATAATCTTTCTCTCTGTCTCTCTCGATCTCTCTCTCTCAATAGGAAACCCCTATTAAGTCCAATTAAGTTTTTCTTGATGTCACCCTATCAAATCAAACACACCCTCCTTCAAATGGATGCCGTCACTCACAGTGTGATTTACTACATCTGTCATTCATATGACCTTAAACACAACTTTCAAACAGGTGTCTATGTACTCACATGTTGGATGTGAACAAACATCCGAGCACTGCTGGAGCCTATGCGCAGGCGGGAAAACATGACAGCTGATTAAATGGCATCTGTTTCTTCATAAAACAACTATTATTTGTGCCCTAGGGACTGCAAGCATGACTACATTTGCAAATGATGTAAGAATAAGCTAATCTCTCTTTCTCTCTCCCATTCTCTCTCTCCTTCAGTGTTACGAGATGATTTCAGACAGAACCCGACAGATGTGGTTGTTGCTGCCGGAGAACCGGCCATCTTGGAGTGTGTACCCCCTCGTGGCCACCCAGAACCCACCATCTACTGGAAGAAAGACAAAGTCAGAATCGATGAGAAGGATGACAGGATTAAGGTGAGAGCTGGATACAGCGATCTGTCAAGGTTGCAGGTTCGAAACCAGCATCTAACCCCTAGGTAGCATCAAGGAAAGTGTTGCACTAACTTGTCACCATTACAGTAATGTAATAATGTTGATTCCACCAGGCCTGCTAGTGTAAAAATAAAGATTCTATTTTATAAGAAACATTTAGATTCAGATGTTTTGTAAGTTGTTTGAATTACGTGAGGTTTGAGGTGTTGTGATGTTTCTCTGCAGATTCGTGGAGGGAAACTGATGATTTCCAACACGAGGAAAAGCGACGCTGGTATCTACATCTGCGTGGGCACCAATATGGTTGGCGAGAGAGACAGCGAGACGGCCCAGGTCACTGTGTTTGGTACGTGCCAACTGCTGTTCTGTACAGTGTGTGTTTACCACCCTGGCAACAATTTTCTGATGTTTTCCAACATCAGAAAAAGACTTTAAATGTTTAGGTCATGCCCTCAAAATGTTTTTGTATTTAAAAGCTTTTGCAAGCAGGCGAGTTCACATTCAAGTACTTGTGGGGCAATTAGAATCGTGGCCTTTTTTTCCATCGTGAGAGAATGTGTCATGTTTAATTTTTTTTTATGCTTGTGGATTCACGTTAGTTGTAAAACATGCTGAGACACACAAGCTTATCAAACTCTTACACAATAACACAATCCCCTGTGAGTGCTACTGTTCCATCTCAGTGTTGAGTCATCGCAAGTTTCTCAGCATTGCTAATGTCCTTTTCCCATCTGTGTGTCTTCCAGAGAGGCCCACATTTCTGCGGCGGCCCATTAACCAGGTGGTTCTGGAGGAAGAAGCGGTAGAGTTTCGCTGTCAGGTGCAGGGAGACCCACAGCCTTCCGTGCGCTGGAAAAAAGATGACATTGACATACCCCGTGGAAGGTGAGACAGGGACTCTTTAGATTGGGAGAGACGTCTGCCAATCTACAGCATTATTTCAAACCTCTACTCTTGCAGTCATAAAAGCCACCTGTGATGTCAATGTTGAGCTCCATGCTGGGCCCCATTTGCAGAAACGCACAAGCTCTGTCATGGGGCCCCCTGCAGATCATTTAAGCTTGAGCTGCGAGATGGGCCTCAGCGGTTGGTGTTGTTTTGCTCCGTGCTGAGGCCCTGAGGTAAGAACAGGTGAGACTGCAGGTGGACCAGTGCAGGTGAGGTTTTGGCACCGGAAAAAAGGAGCTACTCACCCTCAGGCCTCTTTATTCAAACTTTGATGCAGAGATAGAAAGAGAGCAAGAGAGAGAGATGAAAATGTTTCTGACAAAGATCACCCTTCAGGCAGTACAAAACAGATTTAGTCATGTACCAGATACATTGTGTCAAAAGCAATAAAATTTGGATCAATTTCATCAAAAAAGAGACAAGATGAGACAGAAAACTAAAAGCTGAGGAAGGACACCAATTTCCATTCAGTTTGGCAACCTTTTGTTCCAGTCATTTAATGGTCAATATTGACTCCATTAAAAGCATTGTGTTAGTGCCATAATATAGTGATAGATGTAGGTAGATGTAAATTATAATTGGTCAATTGCAACATTCTAAAATCACATATTTTGGTATAATAACTGCTTTAAAATAAATTTTATACATAAAGAAATTTAACCCTCCACCTCCCACCATGACTGCACTGTATCTATTTACAAAGAGTCAAAGCAGCATCAAAGACAGACAGTTGCAAAACCAGTGTCAGCATGTGTGTCCTCAGTGGGCAGATAAGAATGCAGAATGCGGGTCGCCAGGCCACGTGCACTTATAAGCACTCACAGACAAAATAAACTGTTACTAATGTCTGTCTACATTCTCCAGATCTATACAGACTGCTATTTAAGAATTGGGAGTTATTGAAAACAATATGCATTTTTATTGTCATCATTAATGTCATCCATCACAAATAAAATTATGTCCTCCATTGTACATTTGCAAAACATAAAAAATGCATTAACACAATTACATTACCAAGTTACTTTCAGCAGTTCGCAAATGTCGTCATTAAAGGTTTCGCAAAGGTTTTCTTGCTTTATTAGTTTTGTAAGAAACAATTAGATTAATCTACATTGTTCGGCTGTCAGCTAAAACACACATCGTAATTCATTCGGTAAGTACAATCAGTGTATCTGTCAGGTAATAATTCAACACGCTTCTTCTCTTTCATTTCAGAGAAGCATATCAAAAAAATTAATTAGGTTTAGAGAAAGAAACAATGACAATCTTATAATTAAATAACTCGCAGCTGTGCGCCACATAATTACCACAAGACCCAGAGTAGACAAAACACGTGTCTCTTGGTCTTATTTTATTTCCTGTCTCTGAAGAAGCTGATTATTTTAATTTTGACATTCTCAGCCGTCGCCTGTCGTGCGAAGTCACTTGTATTTTCTCCCATGGACTCGTCCTTTCTCTCTCCTGATTATGTAGATGTCTGACTTTTAAGAGCTTGCTTATTTGGTAGATAAGGGCTGGCAACCAGTTGACCTTCAGGTTATGCAGTCATACATAGAAACGTGCCGCACACGCGCACACACGCACACACACACACACACAGAGAGTATAGGCTAAACCCGAACAATGACTGAACATATTAACCCATCAGACAATAGTTTAGTGCCGTTTAATTAAAAATTACAAGTTTACAAGACGACATACTCTAGAGAGACGAGCAGAAAACTGTTCCACTTGATATGAGCACCAGATCTTTCCGTCTGCAGTGTGGAATTCTCCGGCAAGATTTCACATAGTTCTGCTGCTACAGTAAATGGCTGTGATGTTCATATAGCTGTGAGATATGATCTCATTAGTTTGGCAAACTAACACCAGGCCATTTGGCCCAGACTTTCACAGCAACTCGAAGTTCCAAGTACAAATTAACAAGAAAAAAGACTCTCGCGAAAGCTGTTTCTGCAAATGTTTACACCCCGAATCTGTCAGCCATACACACTGCGTAATATGTGTGCGTGTTGTTTAAAGGCCAATCCAGTACACAGTATCCTCAGAACCGCTTTATTCCCGGTGTAATTGCATTCCTCTCCTAATAGAGAACAGATCCTGCTCTGAGAGGAAGTGCAGGGAAAGAGCTACTGTTTCCCTGTGTGTGTGT
Source organism: Chromobotia macracanthus (assembly GCA_036877525.1). Classification (NCBI taxonomy): domain Eukaryota; kingdom Metazoa; phylum Chordata; class Actinopteri; order Cypriniformes; family Botiidae; genus Chromobotia; species Chromobotia macracanthus. The sequence goes on along the minus strand of JAZGTH010000080.1, from coordinate 1,751,455 downwards.
GTGTGTGTCTCCTTTTACCAGGCTTGTTTTATGCAATATTTAGTCTTAGTGGTTGGAAATCTGATTTGCATCTTTTTATGCTGTTTCTTTAATTGCTCTCTCTCTCTCTCTCTCTCTCTCTCACTCTCTCTCACTCTGCCGCCAGTCTCATCAGACTTTCCCTCAGACTCTGTCAGTAAGACATTTGATATATCGGTTGTTTAGCATCTGCGCTGTGTCAGTCTTTCACTTCGGTTCGAACAATAGCTGCTTTATTCCCCAAATGCTGTCTTTTTTTTGACCCTCAACCTTGTGACCTCACATACATGACCAAAGGACGTTGTCACAGTTCAGCTCTGTTATAAACTCATGCTGTGGAAATCTGCAAAAGTATGAAGTCAGTAGTCAAAACAGTCCAATGCAGCGTGACGTTATTTGAAATACTGTCACTTTTATGTCAACACTGTGAAGAGATGAAAACAGAACCAAAACTGTTCGTCTAAACTCTTAAGGAATGTCTGGGTCCTGTTTCACCATAAAATCAAGAGAAAAAATATTTAGCATAAATTAAACTGTTTAATAATTAAACTAAACATAATTAAACTGTCTGTTTAGAGGACCATTAAGATTGTTTGCATTGTGACATTATTTTAATGACACTTAAGAGCCTTTAAAATCCTGTTTCCCTGTTTTCAGAAGAATACTGACTGTACTGTAATGCAAAAAGAAAAGTTTTATTATTTCTTCCACATTACAAAAATGACAATTTGTGGGAAAATTATATTGCTTAATTATAATGACTCAATGCAAAAAGTCTTAAAAATAATCTTCAGTGGCTTACAATATAATAATATAAATAATCATTTGTTATTTATTATTTTCTTCTTGTTTTGTGGAGGAAAATGACCAGGGCTGCCCATTGAACAAAAGCTTCAGTTGAAAGCAGTTTATTAGTGAAGGATTTATTTTATAAAGAAAACAAATGAGATTTTATTGTGTTTTTCCCCTCATAATTGCCATAACGTGTGAGAATGGTGATGATTATTTGGTAGTCAGTGTCAAGAAACTCCTGAGCCACATGGCGCACATCTCTGAGCCCTGCTTCCAGTGTGAAGGCGGATCTGAAGTGACAGACAGCAGACAGTGTGTTGTCTAGCTGTGAGACAAATACAGCTCTGACACAAGGCCCACACACACACACACACACAGACACACACACTCACACACACTCAAGAAATCCCAATTATAGCAGCATACTACAAAAGAAGAACAACCTGCAAGGCCTGTCAGCTTCTCAACCACACTTTCACCGCACGCACACACACACACACGTGCAGCTCATCACCTTTGGCTGTCAGTTTCCAGGACATCGTCCTGAAGTACGTGGAGATGCCAGAGAGGTGCAGATCAATAAGGCTGGATCTCAAATCCCTCTCTGCACAGTCTGACCTGGAATCGGCCTCTTCTTCTGATTAGCTCCCTAATACACCCACTTCTGTCTCTCTCTCTTTCTCACAAACACACACACAGATCGGACGCCTCATAAATATTGAAAGCATCTGTGGTTCCGGTTGAAAGCTTCCTCGCTCTGTATAGAGTGTGTGTCATTGTTGAATAATTGATCTTTCGCTGTCAGTAATGAAAAAATGCAGTGTTTCTATTCTGTGTTTCTATCTCTAAATATACTAGCTTTCCCTCATCTGGTATTCTATAAAACCTCTGCTATGACGTACTGTCACTTTAATGGACTCACATTCTCTACATATTTAGACTGTTGCTGTAGCTGGTGCTAGTTTCCATACTTATTACATGGGATAAATTGACAACATTTTACTTTAATATATCATATATGATATTATTTTATTATATATATATATATATATACATATATATATATATATATATATACATGGTCATATGATTGGTATATATATATATGTGTGTGTGTGTGTGTGTGTGTGTGTGTGTGTGTGTGTGTGTGTGTGTGTGTAATTGATCCTTGATGCTGATTGATCATAGCTTTTATTACTGTTCATATGCCAGGGACTATATCTTGTAGCAGAAGGATATAATATAATAATCTTTACATCTTTAATATTTATAATATTTAGTATGCATAAACAAGAATATTAACATTTGTGTTCTTAATATTTTGTTGTTTTGATGTGATCACTTAAAATTGCGCCATATGCTAAATATACAGTATTTGAACTATGTATATACTTCTGTTTCTTTGTGTTTCAGGTATGATATTAAGTATGATAAAGACGATTATGTGCTGAGGATAAAGAAGGCAGCAGCGGGTGATGAAGGAACCTTCACCTGCATAGCAGAGAACCGAGTGGGCAAAACTGAGGCCTCTGCCACCCTCACCGTCAGAGGTCAGTGACCTTGAGACCTCCACACAGCTTCACTCACACTGCCTGCACCTTTAACAGGGGTTTGGTTGCCTTCAAACATGTCAACACATATTAAACCTTCTCACCAGAAAGAAGGTTTAACAAATGCGATCATTCTAGTCAAATTTTGTTGATCGCATCATTGATTACTAATTACTGTTATTCATTGCTTGATTATAATTACTGATTGCTGCTTTCCAAAAAAAACCTTCCCCTCTTTAATACCTTTGGACTAAAGTATAGATCTGGAGATTTGAAAGCTTAACTACTGTATGTTTTTCCTTTAAAAGAGGATGAAACATAGCATTAGTGGCATACAGTGGCCCAGCAGTGTGTTTATGCTGATCTGAGTTATTTGACTCTATTGTAAGGCTTCTCTTTACTGGAAATCAATAGCAGTATAATGTGTTTTGGTGCAGTCCCAGTGTAAAAGACCAAGATAACCTCCTGACGGGCCACAAATGAACTCCTGAAGTGTAATTTAAGTGGGTGGGATCTTGCCCTGAGCATGAATCTATTTTATTATTTACACCTCCTAGATTGAAGCCCACCAACCAATCCCCACCTCATCTGACCCCCCCCACATACACACACACACACTCACTATCTCCAGCTTTCCACCATGGCTTTCCAGCCCAAACCAGCAAAACCATTTCACAGTTTACTGGTGCAGACCGACCTCGAAAAGCCCCATCCGGGTGGGCAAGGTTAATAAAAACGTTTTTTCTCCACTGTAATCTCCCTCTCTCCCCTTCCACCTCTTCCCCATCTCCCTTCTCTCCTCACCACATTAAATCAAACTGCTGAGAAGCTCTGTGGAGGGCTTTAGTACCTCATGGGGGAAGGTTGTGGCCTTCAAGAGGCGGGCCTGAGCCACCAATGGGGACCGATGTCAATTTTCAGCTCTTTTGAAAACTGGATTTACAAGCTGGCAGAGTGCAGCCGGGGAAGGGTTGTGTGAAAATGCAGAGTGGAGGGATTTTAGGTACCCTTTCAGAAGAGAGAGATAGTGAAGAAACAGAAGAGAAGAACAGCGCTCTGAATGTGATTGCTCGCTCTTAATGTCAATACGGCACCAGTCCGCTCGACAGCTGCACTGCTGCATAAAATATGAACTCTGCTTTTCTTTGTCAGCTGCTTTTTCGCTCTCTTGACCATTCCCTCTATATTGCCCACATTCTGTCTCGCTGGTTCAGCTTCCTCACAGGGAGATGTGTATATAGACCTCATTAATGCAGGAGCGGCTGATCTCACAGCAGAGTGCCTGGATTTTTCAAATAACGTCTTATTAAAAGAAATGCCTCTCACTTAAGGAGGAGAGCAGGCAGGCATGTCGGTTTACTCGAATGGCCTAAAAATCAAGCAATAGATATTCCATTGTTTTGCCACCAGGTGGCGCTAGTCCAAAGAGACGTTGGTGATTTGGGAAAATTCAGTGAAATAAAATGAATCCAACACATTTCTCATCTCTGCTGTGGAATCAGTTTCCACTGACAACACTGTGCTGAAATGATATGCCCAGAAACACATTGCCATTGTTCATTTGGAATATGATTTTGTTTGTTCTTACTTCTTCTTTTCCCTTTCTTGTTTGTTCATCTTATTTGTTTGTTTGTGTGTCTGTCTTTTGTTCATTTTTTGTTTACTTCACTCCACCATTGTGTCTTCAGCCCGCCCTGTTGGTAAGTACCATCACAATCACTCCTCCATAACGCATGTGTTCCCTCTCTGTCTCTCTCTCTCTGTGATCCTGCGTCCCTTCCTGCCTCTCTCTCTCTCACACACACACACACACACACACACTGCAGTAGCTCAAGTCTTGAACTAACCCTGTTAACAGCTTCAGTTCCTCCTTTCCCATCCCAATGTCCTTGGTAGCATTTTAACAAAGGTAACATTAGAGCAAAATAGTGTTTTATCCCTTACTAACCTGTGGATGTACTAACTAGTTATTTGGAGCTTGGTTATGATAGTACTGCCCATAAACCGTATTACATACTGTATGTGTGTGTGTTCTAACAAAAGTTTGGTTGCTATTGCTGAATGGATATAATGCAGCCGAATCTACTTAACACACCACCATCTGTAGAGGCAAAAATTTGGCTACAAAGACAGTGAATGATTCCAGGTTTTTTTTTTTAATACTTAGGTTAGTCATTGTGTTTTTAAGTCGAATGCTTTGCAACAATGTGTTTGGACGTTCTGAGTGGGTATTTGACTAGTCATATAAGTTCCTGTTTATTTTTCCATCTATGTGTGAAGTTTAACAAGAGTGTGTGTGTTTTTCTTGTTTGCTTACAGCTCTCAAAAGTGTGTTTAGTCTTTTCATCACAGGACAGATGTGGTTCATCGTGAATTAAATATGGGTGCAGATCAACCATCCATTTCTTATAGAGTTGTGTTCTGCCTCCAGACACTTCCCAATAAGGACCAGTGTGTATTAATACACATAGACATGCACACACAGTAATAATTAACCAAGAGACGCAATGAAGTGCATTCACATATTATATTACATATATATATGTAATATATATATTATATTTAGCTTTGTTACGCTTTATTAAACAGATAGGTGTGTATGTGTGGGTTTATTTAACCATATATTAAGGAAATATTTGTACTTAAAGGTCAGCAAAACCTGACAAATCTGAGTAAAACCTCCTTTTGGGACATCCTCATTTGTAAAATGCTATAAAATATAGTAAGTAAACTTTTTTATAATTGTAAAAATGTAGAACGTTTTCTGTTGGGGGTTAGGTTATATATATGTTATATATTAAACAGTTTAGAAGTCGTGCGTATGTGTAAATGTGTGTGATTTGTATTTCTATTAGTGTGTGTGTGTTCCTCCTGTCCACACTAAAAGCTAACCAAAAAGGGCTTTAACACTCAACTGGACGATGAGGCTGAGCATCCAAGTCATTCAGCAGTCACTTTGAGTGAGTGGCATCTGTAAATGTCATCTTTTGTGCCCACTTGCTCTGGTGCAGGAGGGCTCAGAAGTAGAATGAAACAGGGCCAAACTGTGATTTAAAGCTTTTGTGTGATGCCCAAACTCACAGAAGCGCCGCGCCATCCCGCGCCCAGATTGGGAAGCCTGTAAATCTGCTACCATCTGTAACTTGCCTGAATGTGTCAGCCTTAGTCAAGTACAGCCTCACAATAGGGGGATCAGCCACATAAATCACAGACACTTGCAGACTTCCACAGTTGCCAGCTGCACTGACTGTAGACTGGCTCATTTAGGGATCAGAATGGAGGGGAGAGTGTTTTTTTTGCGGTCTGACCCTTTTGTTTCTGAAGTTAGGCGTATCGTGAGTAATGGTTCCCCGACTAAAAGAACTCAACTGTTTATATTCCCAAATCTAGATTTATTGTTGTGGCTGTCAGCATAAAACTAAACGGAAACAAAATGTTCCGTTTTCATGATAGCTGTTGTTTTTGGTCTGAAATCTTGACTTATTGTGAACGTTATGACTGAGGAGTATCAATTTTTTAGCATTGGTGTGTTCTTTAGTAGTTCTTTGGTGGAAATGATTGATTGTAGGTTGGTAGTTCTCTGAGTTCTCTGAGAACAAATCTATCTTTTATTAAGGTCAGCTAAAACATTTATTTCTCGGTCAAGACTTTTGTTCCATCTTTGAAACCCACCAGCTATAAAGCTCCAGTGAATGGAACCGCACCACAATAGCATTTTATCTTCTCACAACTTCCAGCTACCATCCCAGCTTTTATTTTAGGTTGTAAGAACATTTCCTTAATGTTTCCATTAAGTAACAAAAATGTTAAAAATGTTCTCGGAACAGTCAACACGTTTATTTTTATGTTGTATTAAGATCATTTCTTGGTTATAAGAACATTTTTATTCAGCCTTTTTTTTTCTGTAATGTTTTTAAATCATTTCAAAATGATTTAAATTTAACAATACCATTTTTAATATGATATATAATGTTCTATCAAATAACTCTGTTCTATATAATGTTCTATCTCTATGTTCTATTAATGTTACTGCAAGAATGTTTCTGAGAACTTTTAGAAAACATAGCTAATAAAACATTAGCTAATGTTCTGAGAACGTTCCCTGTTAGCTGATATTTCCTGCCTTTAAAGACTCAGACAAACCAACCATCTGTTTTTTTTAAACAGATTTGTGCCCTAACCTTCTCATTAAGGAGAAAGTAGTTGTGACTCAATGTCAAGGGGAAACTTTGGCTCTGTCTTCCTGAATTTTGATTCCCTTTTAAGGTCAGCCTGGACAGGAAATGCAGGGAAGATGGTACTTTTTAATTGGTTCATTTGAATTTGCTCTGCAGGAATGTTGGCTGGGTTTCTGTGCCGAGTGAGTCGAGAGGTTAAAAAAATACTTTGCTGAAAGTGACGCATGAGGCGATAGAAAATTCTCGTTCTGTGAGAACTTGACCTGAGTTGGCATTTTGAATAGAGAGTGACAGCCATTCAGATTAAAACAGCAGGTTCAGTGTTTTTCAAGCATCTCCAGCTGGTGTCCTTTGCTTGTTGTGGAGTTTATGATCAGATAATGATTGCAAATAAATAGAGTAGCATTTAAACACACTTGGATGTCAGAAGAAGTCTGCTACCCTTACACAGGTGCTAGTTCTCTCACAGGTTTAGGATGTGGCATCCACATAACTACTTCTCTAAGTGTGTCCCTATTGAAATGACCTACCCCTTCCTCTGGTGTTGTGGCCTGAAAACTGCCTGTCATTCATCCCACCTGGATGAATGGCTTCCTGTGATTGCTGTCCATGTCCTCGCTGTTTGTTGTCAAAGCAAACAGACAATCCAAGAGGCCGAATGCTGTCGGAAACAAGCTGATGCATGGAAGTCTGTCTCAGTGACCCTGGCAGTCGATGCCTGCGGATGCCTGAGGTCCCCCTGATGTACATGTCACTGTGTGTTTTGCATGTGTCGTTGTGGTGATGTAACGTTTATGTCTTCGGTTCTTGACCCAGCCCCGCCCCAGTTCGTGATCAGGCCTCGGGACCAGATTGTAGCACAGGGTCGGACTGCCACTTTTCCCTGTGAGACCAAAGGGAACCCACAGCCGGCGGTCTTCTGGCAGAAGGAGGGGAGTCAGGTAAGAACGCATAACTTACTAGTTACTAGTAAATTCGTTTGAGTTTTGGCTTAACAGGGGTGTGGGACTCATGCAGGCAATAAAATGAAAATGCATTCGAAATATATACATGAACTGAAGTGGGTATTTGAAATTTTTAACTATGATAGAGGTTCAATACATTCTGTACCCCAGACACATTTTTTATAACGGCGTCTCCAATTTTTGTGTAATTATCATACTGTTTTAATGACCTCATTAATTAGGAGACTACAGGAAATTTATGTATGTTAAAAATTCATTTGTCACACTGTTGGATTGTTTAAATGAACTGCAAAGAACTAAAAGGTGAGAAAACAGCCGCAGTATATGAAATGATATTTTCACTTTTCTTTATTCACTTTTAACCTAAAACATCTTTGGTAATGGTCTTGTAGAGATACACATACCACCATATTACTGAAGCATTTATGAGTTTCACACCCAATATTAAACACAATATTGAACTTTCTCCCTCTAAAGTCTTTGAAGGTATTTGTTAAAAAGCAAAATGAAAGCAGTTATTGAGTCATTAGGGCAGACAGAAACCTCTCAGTCACACTCGAGGATAATGGACCAGTATCCATCATGTGTGAGAGGCTAATTAAAAAAAGAGCCAGAGAAAGAAAGAAAAAAATATCATTTGGAGCATAATTTGAAGCATTAAAGTCATTACGTGTAATTGAATCCGGCTAATGCCTTTCGGTTTTTTTGCCGGTCAGCTATGAGGATTTGAAAATGAAAAGAAAGAGTGAGGAAATAAAAGGAAGGTTGGAGAGATCTCAAGATATAAAAACCTGGGGTAAATGTTGAGGGCGCAGTCGATGACGGCCATTAATGAACCCGCCTCGTTATCTCCCGTAATTAGCAAGCGGTCTAAACCAAGGGCTGGTGGTGAATTAGCTTTGAATCACCCGGCCTCCTCCTCTCCAGCAGATTTCATTTCGAACCCTGTCAGATGAAGTGAGTAAACAACGATGCCCAGAGCAATTACCAGAGTCATTTAGACACAATGGATGCTCATAGTCGGGCATACACACAGTCGGGGTTAGCGTACTGGTGAGAAGCAGCTTTATCTGCTGCGAGCAATTGTGTCAAGCAATTTTGAATATTAAAGTAGAGCTTTTGGAAAATGTTGATTATGCTTTGATAATTATCCTTATCTAAGTCAAGAACGTCATCCCGAGCGCGTCTACTAAACGAGATAACGACTCCGCACCAATAATTCCAGAACTGCATATTCCAGGGAATCTTTAAACTTTTCTCTTTTGTTCTCTGTTTGTGTAGAACCTTATGTTTCCAAATCAACCTCAGCAGCCCAACAGCCGTTTCTCGGTTTCGCCCGGTGGAGATCTGACCATCACTGCGGTCCAGCGGGCCGACGCGGGTTACTATATCTGCCAGGCCCTGACAGTGGCAGGCAGCATCCTGGCCAAAGCACAACTTGAGGTCACAGACGGTAAGCACTGGGGTGGATCGGAGCATAGCGGGACTCCAGACTTCTGTGGAAGCAGTCCTTAGCCAAAATTTTCTTTCTCCTTTTTTTGGGCAGGATACCAAATTTTTGAAGTGTTTTTGGGGAAATCATCTTACATTTATGCATTTAGCAGTCACTTTTATCCAAAGCAACTTACAGTGCATTCAAGCTATACATATGATCAGCATGTGTGTTTCATGGGAATCGACCCAACAATCTTTGCCCTGCTTAATGCTCTACCAGTTAAGCTACAGGAACACTTATGAATGGATTACTTACATCTTTCTGAATTGTAAAAATATGATTGAGAAACGTGATTGATATGTCCTTAACTGGTTTGATAAAGATAAAGCCTCTTTTGTTATTTGGCATTGTCTGTTCTTTTTCTCTTTTATCTTTCTCTCACTCTTTCTCCCTTTCTTTTTATTTTCCCTCTTTCATTCTCTCTCAAACACAATTTCTCTTTCTCTCTTTTCCTCTCTCTCTCGCATTGCTCCTTCATTTTCTCTCTTTCACATGTCAGTCCACACTTTTTACCCCCCACGCAACTGAAGGTCTCTGTATTCCCACACAAAAGTAGCAGAAAGATAAATGTCACACAGAAAGCTCTTCTACTGCCTTTGGATTCACATTAAGAGTTGAATTGGAATGTGGCCTTGAGTCTCAGCTACATTCATTCCACTTCTCCGTGTTCGATGAATAGCCCGGCGGCCCTGAATTCTGCTCACGTTTAAATATTACAGGAGCTCATCTCGCTGAACTCCTCCTGACAGCAGGAAAACTTCATTTCAACTTGAGAAGGGAGTGAAAAACAGTCGTCCTTGAAAACTTCAGATACTGAAGATGGAAAAATGTCTTTGGCAGCAATAATGCGTTGAAGGGTTGTGTAAGAGTTTTCTGTAAAGAGAGAAGTAGCAAAAAGTCAGCGTATGTGAACTTTAAAACAACATCTTCAGTCTAATGCAAAAAAATTTCTTTTAAAGGTGACAGCTGTTGTGCTTTACTGCATAGCATGTCAATGATTAAATCTTGCATTAAAAACGCCGTTTGAACAAGGCTACAGCTAACAGCTCTTCCTTAGAATTAAGTGTGTGTGTTTGTAGGTGGGTTTACTATACCATATATTGGAGACAAATTTGTACCCAAAAGTCAGCAAAACCTGACAAATCTGAGCAAAATTCCTTTTTGGGGAATCCTTTTTCCTTTTTCCTTCATTTTTAAAACACTATTACAAAAAATGTTATTGTAAAAATAAACTAACGTTAATAAAAGAAGTTTTTTATACAATTAAAATAATGTTTTTATTGTATAAAAAAATTACAGTGCAACATAGGTTATATTGTTAATAACCAGCTGGGTATAGAAACATGAAATGTCTATGAAATGTCCCCATTTAGATAGATAAGCAAGTGTGTGTGTGTTGTGAAGGATAACAAGAAAGAGAAATAACAGGAAATAAAGAGGAGGAGGTCACGGCCACACCTGTACTGCAGGACAAGTTTGATTTAGTGCCTGTTACGGTAGCAGAGATATCTGGACAGGTTCAAGGAGAGATCTGATGAGAAATGTCTGGTGTTAGACCATGGCCTTCATGTTCTTTCTCCTCTGATGAGCAGCCCTCCATCAAACCAGTCTGACAAACACACACCATATCATAAAGTCTTATTACACACACAGTACAATCAACTTTAGTAGACGCTCATTTGATAACAACAAGCATGTTTTAAAGGAAAGTCAATGCACTACATTTTAGTTTGATTTCAGTAACAATAAATGATTGTTTAAAACTTCCAGAATTGAAACTGCCAGTTTATGTACTCTCATCCGCCTGAAATGTTAACATAAATCCCATGAAAAATATAGGGGGTTGTTCCTGTAGCTCAACTGGTAGAGAATTGCATTAGCAGCGCAAATGTTGTGGGTTCGATTCCCAGGAAAACACTGTCTATCCTGAATGCACTGTAAAGCGCTTTGGATAAAAGCATCTGCCAAATACATAAATTAAATATATGAATATGTCTTATCAGCAGGGAGGAGATCTGACTGATTAGGAACAACTGAAGCCCGGTCAAGTTCAAACGCAACAGAGCAAATGTTAAAGACTTGTTCTGCACAGATGACGCAGTTTTAATCCAAATACAGCCATTATGCTCCATCAGTCTCCATCTATCTCCGCATGCATCTCTGGGGCTTATGGTAGTCTGATGGATGTGCCTTCAAACACTCTGGGGTTTAACCTCGGCGCGGTATAATCCACGTTGATGAATTAGGATGGCGAGTCTTCATCCCTGAGCCTAAATGAGCCATTCCGATAGAGATTTGGACAGTATAAATACCATCCTTTATTCTGTGAGAGACAAACACTAACACAGGAGAGAAGAGCAGGGAGGGCTGTGGGTCTGAAGCTGTATTTAAGGGTTAGAGGGGCAGGGCTGTAATTAGCACCCACAGGCTTTTTCTCATTAATTCACACCTGCTAATTAATGTGTCCGAAGAGGGGCAAGCAGACAGGACACATGTGTTATTATTGTAATATTGTTAGGCAGAGAAATAAATGGATGATGATTCTTCAAGGCCGCTTGATTCCCATTCAACATCCGAACTCATCGGAATGCTTGTGCAAAATCTGTTCCTGCAAAATTCCACATTCTGAACTTGCACAATTCTATGTTATAATTCCATGTTATAATTCCATGTTTAAAGCTGCAATCCGTAGTTCTTTGGGTTAAAATGAACAAAAATTTGTTATTGAGCAAATACATGACAGATCGGTGTTCAAAATGTATGATTTGTAATTTTAGCTGTCAGGTCCGATTTCACAGGAAATGTTTGAAACATAAAAACAGTTTTATGTTACAAACAGCAATGGTGGTATAGAGGCAAAAGTTATGGATTGCAGCTTTAAGTCCATCTCACACAATTTTAAAGTTTTTCCACCACAGTAAGTACAGAAAGTAAGCAGATTTCCTGTGGGCCCACATACCAGTGGAAAAGAATTAACTTACGGATGAAAATCTTTCCATGAACACACAAACTCAGTTAACCCAGTCATTATAAATGACACACAGAGCACAAAATGAAATAATCCTGGGCTGTAAGATGGAGGCATTTTACGAGTCTGTGTCAGCCCGCTGCACAGTGAGCTCTTTTAACAGCACAAGATGTTTGTCCTGACCGCACTCGCTCTGACAGTCGCATGTATAGTAATGTATGAAATTTTACTCAGGGTTTGGCTCCTAAATGAGGGATCCCAGGAACTGACTGGAAACTACAAAACCACCTCACGGCCACATCAGTGGAGTAAAATCCAAGACTCAGCATCTCTCCCAGTTTTCCCAGAATGTTTGGGGGGTAGACGCTGCCCTGTGGTGCAGCCACAAAATATGCATATAACCCCATTATGTCCAGGAATAGGCCATTCATGGCTATATCCTGTTTCCTGCGGCACACGAATACCGCCATGATTTAATGTTTCTAGGTACATTTAATGACCAATGTGTTCTCACTGCTCTGCGTTGCAATAAACGTATGATGTAATAATGGTGTCATGATGTCATATTTTGGGAAAAATAAGTTAGTCCAGCTGGGCAAGCATGTTAACTGCTTACAATCTGCTTATTTTGCAGGCTTCCCAGCTAATAATTTTAGGTTGGAGGTTTCCATTAAGTAACAAAAACATTAAAAATGTTATTTTGAACATTCAAATGTCCAGTTTTTTAGATGTTATATTAATGTTATTGCTTGGTTAGGAGAACTTTTTCAAACTTTTTTAATTCTGTAATGTTTTTAAAACATTCCACTAACAGCTTAGGAATAACGTTTTGCTATATATGACATATAATGATAAAAATGTTCTACCAACATTAACACACTTTGAGGGCACTTTTAGAGAATGTTTGCCAACCTTCTGAGAATGTTCCCAGTTTGTTGGGTTAGTATTAAAAATAGAAACTGATTTTTAATTCTTTCTTTCAGTGTTGACAGATCGTCCTCCACCCATCATCCGCCAGGGCCCAGCCAATCAGACGCTGGGTGTAGACAGCGTGGCTCTTCTGAGGTGCCATGCTTCTGGAGAGCCAGTGCCAACCATCAGCTGGCTGAAGGATGGGGTCAGTCTGCTGGGGAAAGATGCCCGCATGTCCCTGCAAGACCTCGGCAGCCTGCAGATCAAGGGATTACGAGTGAGGAAAACCTTTTCATGGATTATTTTATGTATAGGCAATAATGCACCAACGTAAAAAGTTGTAACTGATACTCAAAAGCTGATAAACAGTTGTATTATGACTGATAACCAATATGATAACTGGTGTTACGAACCTGTATTGTCTGTTGTTTAAAACAAACTTTAATTAAAAATCTAAAGTGTAGAATTTGACAAATCAGATGATTAAATAATAACACAAGGTTTAGTACTTTAAAGGGATGATTCACCCAAAAAATGACATTTTTTCCATCATTTACTCACCCTTGTCTCCAAATCTATATGACTTTAGAAAAGAAGATATTTTGAGAAATATCTTGGTGGTTTTGCATCCATACAATGAAAGTCAATGGTGCCACTGTTGTTTGGTTACCAACATACTTCAAAACACCTTCTTTTTTTTCATCAAAAGCAAAAAATGCATATAGGAATGGCACAATGGGGTGTAAATGTAAAAACTTGCATTTATTAAATGCATTTATTCAATATCGGCCAAATATTTGAACTTTTATCATTTAAATAAGTAAAAACAACATTTTTAGATCAGTTTATATTTAAAATCACAATATATATTCCTAGTGTATGCACCACTAGTATACAGCAAGAACTGTACGCCAGATGTTTATCTTTCATTGTGTCTTTCTATTATCATGTGTATTTGTGTGTGACTACCAGCTGTCAGAATTCGTCGTCTTCTAAGTGTGATATATATAAGCTTAGCAGAATTCAATCAGATATCGGTAAGACATAACAGAGACGGGCAGAGGGGAATCATATTACATTACAGGGATGAATGGGAAATATTGATTCCGCTAAATTGTTTGATACTATCACTTAGGGATACGACAGCTCTCCCAGAATCATTTATAGAAGCCTGGACCAGCTCCAGCAACACACACATTTGCACACACACAAACAAACACATACAGACACACTTTTAAGGCCATATTAAATTTAAAGTCCCCAAGCCCACCCCGTCAGCGCAGAATGGAATAATCATTATGTATGACAGCGCTGTCCACCTCTGACATTTTATCTAATAAATAGAGGCAAGATGCTTTGATGAAAGGCAACAAACAACTAAGGGAAGGTCCCAGAAAGGTAGAGAGGGGGACGTACGCCAGCTGTCAGCAGTCCAGGGGGTTTCAGCAACTGGCCCTTTAAATGAATTAGTCTGCCTCTCGTTGCGGTTAGAAGAGTGGTTTGCGAATTTGCCAGCAAGGATAAAAGCTAGCTGAAGGGTGCGGAAAATAGAATATATCTGCCATATTAGTGTCAGCACTCCAGCCATACTGGACACGTTCTCTCTCTCTCTCTGTATCTCACTCAGATAAAAGCTAAGGCTTGTGCGTTTGTGTTTCACCACAGATTGAATTGATTTGTTGTTTGCTGAACTTGCGATGTTTGAAAATAAAAATATTTTTCTTTACCTATATTTTAGCTCTCAGATTCTGGTATCTATACCTGCGTGGCAGCAAGTTCGAGTGGGGAAACCTCCTGGAGCGCTTTCTTGGAGGTCAAAGGTACTTTGCCTTTTTCTAAATGTAAAACTTGCTTATTTAAAATTTTGTTACAATTTTTTAAAGTGTGACTTCATGATTATGTCCTAATTTTTTTACTTCGTTTCTCATCAGAGTCTGGTGGTCTTATTGGAGTCAAGAACAGAGATGAGAATGATCTTCCAGGTCCACCCTCTAAACCTCAGGTCACAGACGTCACTAAAAACAGTGTGTCGTTGTCATGGCAGCCTGGCCTACCTGGGGCGTCGCCAATCTCATCCTATGTTATTGAAGCTTTCAGGTATGAATGTGATTGGACAAAAATCTGTGTAGTGCATGATGAGTCATCAATATTTCTGTCCCGTTTTCCCAGATGAGAATTTCTTTTTTTAATTTAATAAGTTTATTATCTAAACTGTTAGGCGTAAGCAAATAGCATAAAAGCTAACAAACATGCACTAAAGGCCCCAAATCTTTTTTTTTTATTGGTTCCTTTTTTTTGGTGTCCCTTATTTTATGTAAACTTGTTTAAATTTGACTTAAACAGTCAGCAAAGTATTTGCTTACAGTCCACAAGAGACTGGGCACCATACTTTATTTATTGTAAACACAGATTTGTGAATTTCTAACTAAAAACTATGAAGACATTGCAAACCTCTGTGACATCACACTTCCTTCTGCCTGTGCAGCCAATCAGTGAGCAACAGCTGGCAAACTGTGGCTGATCATGTGAAGACCACACAGTACACCATAAAGGGCCTCCGCCCCAACACCATCTACCTGTTCATGGTGCGAGCAGTCAACATCCAAGGCCTGAGTGACCCAAGCCCAATGTCTGACCCTGTTCGTACGCAAGGTATTCCCACTCTTATATGATATTGTATGAAACTAAATACGTTCTTCATAGCGTATAGTATATTTTAACTTCATTCTTTGGTTTAAAAACCCGACTGAGTTGGTCCACGTAAGTTTGAGTCACTTACACCTTGTTACCTCATAGCTGTTGCCCACGATAAAAGAGACCCAGTCAGGGTACTACACAAACTAACAGTCCCATAAGCTCATTAGTTCCAGAGACAGAGGATAATGTAGAACAAACATCTTCTACTTTTGGAGTGTATAATTGAGTTAGTGCCCTGGCTGGTACCTTAATGGTCATTACGGGGGAAAAAAGACAGGAAAAGATTCGATTAAGGTGCCACAGAGCCTCCGTATGTTCATTAGGGGTGACTGATTCTGGGACCTTGGGCAGATGTAACCTCACAGGTTGGTTTAAAGCTGCATTTTCTGCTACAAAGTCAATGGGAATGACTTCCCATCAGTCTTTTAGGGGATTAAATTGTATTTAAGGGATTATGTTGTACTGGTCAGCAATTTAGCATTTTCAGTGCACTGTATAACTTAATGTCGTTGGCTTCTCTCTCTATACAGATATAAGTCCCCCCGCACAGGGTGTGGATCACAGACACGTACAGAAGGAACTGGGTGAGGTTATAGTGCGGCTGCACAACCCCGTGGTCCTCAGCCCCACCACCATACAGGTCACATGGACGGTAAGACACTGATTGGACAAAAGTTTTAGCTTCTGAGCTGTGATTAGTGGACGGTGGGTATAGCACATGGACTGTGATTGGACGGAGGTTATAAAGCATAAACTGTGATGAAACAGCAGCACAAAGGCTATTAGACAGCAGTATGAATGTAGGCAAAATTTTAATTAGACATGAGTTTATAACATATAAGCTGCAAATAGACAAAGGTTATAGCACATAAAAAATTTTTAGGAGTTCTGGGTTGGTATTTCCATTTCTTACTGCAGTCTCCCAGCATTTATATAAACACTCTAAAAGTGTTTATTGTTTGTTGAATTGCATTAAAATGGAGTTTTTACAGCTCGGGCTGTGTCACATTAGTTTGTAAGCACTCTCCTGCGGTATATTAATGATTGCCATCAAGCTTCATTACAGAGACAAATGTAAGCGTCTGTCTGTTCAGTCTAAATGGGGGATAGACTATTTCAGAGGTATTTTTCGCATATGAATAATCCATAAATCATCCACCTACACAGCCCCTGGATACAGCAGCCCTCTCGCTGTAAACATAGATGGTGTCAAGAAAGCTTTTACGATCCTGAATCATTCAATTAATGAAAGTTAAAAACCGTTGGAAGGAACCGAAGCCCATTGGGCTGATTTATCCGTGTGTGTGTGTGGAGGAGAAGCAGATGTTTAATATCTCAGTCTGAAAGCCAAGATCTGCTGTTGGGAAAACATTCATGTGAGTTATGTCTCACAGTAAATACGACTTTTGTTCAAAAACACGCTTTCAGGCGATGAAGAAACTTGTTTACTTTTATACAAATTGTTGATTGTGTTTTTCGATCTTCATGCTTTATGTTGATGTTGTTGTTAAAGTAGGGTAGTTTAACAGGCAAGACATCCTGTCAATTGCATTTGGACCTGCACTTTCCACAGTAGAGATATAAATATATTTATATCACTTAATGATTGCGATTTGGAGGTGAAGAGTCTTTCAACACAAAAAAAATTACTACCCTGCCTTTAATATTATAATACATAATAATTATAATAATATAATATATAATACATGTACACACACACATATACTGTATATAGTGTATATATACATATAATATTTTGGTGATATAATATTCAGGTTTGACCTGAAGATTTTCTCTTGTCCTTTTTCTCTGACACATTCCTCACCTTTTTCTGTTTCTCTCGTTTTGAGTCTGTTTTAAGTCTCTGCGCTCTTTTAACTTTCATCTGCTGCTTCCCCGCAGGTGGACCGCCAGTCTCAGTTCATCCAGGGCTACAGGGTTTTGTACAGACAGATGTCAGGGTTGCCCTCCCCCGGGTCATGGCAGAGCCAGGATGTGAAGGTCCCCTCGGAGAGGAGCATGGTGCTCTCTGCCCTGAAGAAAGGCATCGTCTACGAGATCAAAGTCCGGCCATACTTCAATGAGTTTCAGGGGATGGACAGCGAATCCAGGACAGCCAGAACAACAGAGGAAGGTACCCAGTTCAGCTCCTTTAAGATCCAGGGCATCTGTGATGTTTGATTTAAAGAGTTCTGCAGTTGATCTTACAGTTCTGATGCACACCACAAGTGAATATGTGAGATCAGAGGTTAGATGATTTTAACTTTCTTGGCTAGCAGATCACAGCACAGCAATTTTGGGCTAATGATACATAATCTGCCCCTAGGCCAATGTCATGACAAATACTGTAGTATGCAGTACCCAGTTAACAATTTTAGGTGCAAGGATGTTTCCCTAATGTTTCCATTAAGTATCAAAAACGTTAAGATGTTATTTTGAATGTTCTGGGAATGTTCGAAACGTCCAGTTATTTCTTGGTTATAAGAACTATATTCAAACATTTCTTAATTCTGTAACATTTTTAAAACATTCTACTGACAACATTAAAGTAACATTTTTGATATAATATAGCTAGCTTTACTGCAGTAATGTTTTTGTAATGTTAACTTTGAGAACTTTTAGAAAACATTAGGCAACATTCGGAGAACGTTCCTTGTTAGCTGGGTATTTACTTGCTGTCCACAGCACTGCCGTCTCCAGCTTGTCTCTCAGCCTGACAGGACTCACAAGAAAGACAATATCATTTTGACACAGGCATTGACCTTTTCATTGTACTGGTACCATGTTTGTGGTTGATGGGGCACTAAAATAAACATGACTTGATTTTTTCCCTCTGCACACATCTCTGCTGATAATATATGAAAAGATGTTTTTTCTTTTTAATTCAAATGATAATTCATTGTAATTCATTGTATTAGCATTATTGCTTGGTTAAAAGAATGTTATTCAACGTTATTATTATTTTTTAATTCTGTAGCATTTTTTAAAATGTTCCACTAACTACTTAATAACAAAGTTTTTAATATACATGATATATAACGTTAAAAAATTCTACTACTGTTACCACAAGAATGTTTTTGAAAACTTTGAGAGAACTTTTAAAGAACGTTCCCTGTTAGCTGGGTATCGACATGCAGGATTCACAGCAAATCTCTGGGTTGTTTTCCCAGGTGTAAATGATGGTCACTACCACACATAAATCTTGTAAAAAAATGCATTTTTGAAATCGTTAAAACGGCATATGGAACTCTTAAGACATAAATTCACACACACACAGCAGCACAGAAGGTTTGCTGATTAAAGTCTGAGCACAATGACAGGCTCATTTGTTACTCCGAGTGTCCGGAGAGAGCCGTATCTCCTCCACACAGCACCAGTTCTGTCTCCCGAAGCACTGTTCCAGAGCCATCACACCTTCCACCTGCATGTCATCACCATTACCAGAGCAAGACCAAACACTGGGTCCCCTGCTGAAAGAGTGTCACGGGGCCCGTGAGCTCTGATAGGCCCCTTTTGTTTCTTGTTTTCCTGTGTAGTAGTTCAGACTGTTTGTCATGATGGAGGATGATTTATTGGTCATTGTCTGATTAGACAATTACAGCTTCCCTCTGGATCTCACCGTTTCTGTTTCTCACTTTGTCTTTTTCAGAAAGTAAAAGGGCTTTCTCTTTCATTTAAACCTTCAGCTGAAGTGCTGAAATGCGCAGAATCGCGAGATTGCGGCGTTTTTTAATTAAAGATTTAAAACTGATAAACTGTATCAGCCACTGCTATGAGCGAAAAGATAGTAAAAGCTGTAACAGAGATCCCATGTTAATTTAGAATGATTTACACTAGCAATGATTTAGATGGAAATTATGGCAAGCTGTACATATTATTAAGTTAACCAAGTTATTTCAGCTCTTGCTTTGAAAACCATTATTAAGATGAATTTTGTAGTAGTAGTATTTTTGAAAAGTCATGTTGCAAAGGTGAAACAGGCCCTTTCAGAATATATCCCCTGTGATCTTAATCCATTTTTCAGTTTATAATGCGCTTCTCAATGGAAACCTTTCCCGGGGGTCATTAACACGGAATGATGATTAGTGACGTGCTAAAGCAACGAAGCATTTCTGCACATTCGGTAAGATACAGTCCCGCAGTTTGCCCGCGGTCTCAACATTAGCTTGGTTAAACACCACAGAGAGTTTTTTCCCTCCAGGCTACAGTAGCGGCAGTGAAACAGAGGTCACATCCTTGCTAGCCATACATCACACCGCTAATGGCGCTATTAGCATCGCCTGCGCCGTTGCTCGCCATATGAGAAATATGTATTGTTTGGCTCAAATGTGCATAATGATAAGCCTCTAAATGATCTGCGGCATTAACTTTGAATGACATTGGCTGCATTGTTATGGGAGAGATTTTGTCACCTGCGACGTGCCGAGTTAACTCCACGCACATTAGCGAGATTGAATCGGCCGGCCTTTTATTTTCCCTCAGCCACAGATGTTTGATGAAGGCAAGCTGCCGTTTGTCCTGTCAGGTCTTTCGGGGGTTAAAATGGGACGCCCCATGTGAGGAGATGACTGCATCTTTGGGATATATGCCATTTATGTGGGGTCAAAGGGGTGGAGAAAGAATGGAGAGAGCGAGAGAGAGCGGGCGAGCAGAGTTTACCGTAATTGAGCTGTCAGTATTCTGCTGTTTCGCAGCACCTTGGTTTGCCACCACAGAAATAAGAAAACCATTTTAAAAAAATGTTATTTTTTCAGGGCAGCCTTCTGTTATTTATTTCAGTCTTTTCCACTTGGAATGCTGTGGTATGTGTCAGAGTGGCCCTTGTAGGGTTAATAAAGCAGGGGCCGGGGGCCCTGTCACACAGACTGTGCTCCCAGCCAAAGACAAAACTGGCCTCTTGCCATCAATATGTGGCTGTTGATGTGTTTACCCTCTGGTTTATATTGTATTCCTCTGTTTCCAATCCATCTTTTAAAAAAAATACCTCCGTTAGAATGCGCTTCAGTTCATTTCTCCAAGATGAGCAAGCTACATGTCTGTCAGAGTGATTTGCTTAGAAAGCCCAATTGTCTCTCAGTAAATGTATTTTTCAGTAAATCCCTGCATACAGTGGCAAGATATAAAACTGCAGTGAATGTAAAGGGCTGCCAGTGTCAGGCTATAGAAGCTCTCCATCTAAAGATCTTCTGCAGGTGTCCACCTGCTTCTCATTCTGAAGCTTGGCTTCTTATGAACACAGTCTTTCATAAAAAACGTTCATACAGAAAGTCACTTGTGTTAGCACACTTTCTGCTTAACTACTACATACAAGAACGTAATAAATGTAACTTCTCTGTAAGACTACAAGTAAACCTCTCTTTCTCTCTGTCCCTCTGTCTCTGTCTCTCTCAGCACCCAGTGCTCCACCTCAGCAGGTGACTGTACTCACAGTGGGCAATCAAAACAGCACATCCATTAGTATCTCATGGGATCCTCCTCCAACAGAACATCAAAACGGCATCATCCTGGACTATAAGGTGAAAGCCAATTAAATGTGTCAATTTACACTGAGAATCTTTTTGACTGTGTTTCATGGACGAGGCCACATGGTTGAAAAATCAAGACTTTTGTCTCACTATATAATTCTCTTTCTCTCAGATCTGGTGCTTGGGGAATGAAACCCGTTTCCATGTCAATAAGACGGTGGACGCAGCCATCCGTTCAGTGGTGGTTGGGGGTCTTCAGGCAGGGGTCCTGTATCGTGTGGAGGTGGCGGCCAGCACCAGCGCTGGGGTGGGGGTCAAGAGTGAACCACAACCCATCATTATTGGTACGAGAAGCCGCAGCCATCTTTTTCTATCACTAAGCTTTTCTGTCGTGTAATATCTGACATTTATCAGTAATGGTCAGAAACGTCTTTACAGTTTGACTAGTCATTGGATTGTTTTGATTGCAGTCAACAGAATCAAAATTAAATCTCCAGTCAGAGCTGCAGATGGATTTGTTCCATGTTTTGGGTGTTTACAGTGTGAGTTATGGGGATTTTAGCAGCTTGTGACTGGTTTGACCCATAAGTGATGATTTGGCCAGTGATATGCCCTTATTCCCAAATGTCAAGCTCGCTATCTATCTTCACAAGCAGCCAGAGGCTGATAGACTATATATCACGATTGTTGTTTGTGCGTATATGTGTGTGCACTGCTATTCTTTGAAATAAAAAGGCTGAATTTCAATGAACCCTATTCAGTTTATTAATAAATACCCTGAATTAGTGCACATTTTTTTTAAAGAAAGAAAATGTTTCTTTAAATTTTTTCTTTAAAATGGGATATCTTTCTTCACCCCTGAAATAGCTTTTGTGTTCTGCTGATGTAATCAAGGCCATGTAGGTGGGGAATTAATAAATATTAACCAATAGCATTACAGCCTAATAAGTTTCCATCCACTCAGATCCAATCAGGTCCCACCTTACCATGCTTATTCATGTATATTATTCGTGCTTATTCGCTTATTCGTGTACATTATGCAAGGTAAATGTAGTGTGAATGTTGTTCATTGCCTTTTTAAAAACATTTAGTTTTAGTCATTTTAACACTTTCTTGAGCTCTGCTTACTGAGCTGATGCTAAATGTCAAGGTGATGAGCTTTGAACGCTCCGATTGAGTTGATTAAATGATTCTGGGCCGATGTTCGCTGGAGCACAAATGTTTTCCTCGTGCCGTTGAACTGATCTAGAAACTCAGCCGTGATGTTACATCCACTAAAACATGGTTCTCTTTTCTTTGTGTGTGTGTGTGTTCATGCAGGTAAAGACTTCCGGGATGTGATTGTGAGTGGAAACAGAAACAATAGCATCACAGAGCAAATTACAGATGTGGTGAAGCAGCCGGCCTTCATCGCGGGCATCGGAGGGGCCTGCTGGGTCATTCTTATGGGCTTCAGCATCTGGCTGTACTGGAGAAGGAAGAAGAGAAAGGGTCTGAGCAATTATGCAGGTAGAGATGCAGCTAACGTCCACACCAAAATGTTTTTTGTATGTTTTTTCAGCGTGTTTGTGTGTCCTTTCTGTTTTCGTAGTTACTGCTTGTCAACTTTTCTCAACTTTTGGCTGCCGTCAGGCTCCTAAGAACACAGGCAGAAATACATGCAAATGTGCATGCAAAACACACGTAGAAACACATGCGAGCGCTGCAGGCTTTGTAACACACACTCTCTCTGTCTTGTTTTGCAGTTCAATCCTTCACCTTCACCCCTGCAGGTACTGTTCATTTGTCCCGTCTTCAAACCCCATAATGCATTTCACCTCTCCTTCCTGCACACAGTGTAGCGTCCCTTCATAATTCAAGTGTGCTAGCCTTCAGATGTTGCCCACCTGATTTTGTGAGCACTGGATGTTCAGTTCCTTAAAGCTCCAGTGCTTAGCAGAGCCAGGTGGAAGATCTGCAGATCCTGCAGTTCGCAGTTTTGTGTTGGAGTGGTGGTCACCTGTGCTCATATTATTTGTCTTCTCATGTGGTTTTAATCTCATCTTCAGCCACCTCTCCTTGTTCTTCTTTTCTGGATGTCTGTTTGTGCAGGTGTCATGAATGGGGTTTGATCTTCTCTACCTCTGCGGAGTTCTCCTCTGTTCTTTCATTCATTCCTGTCTTTGTTATTAAATGCTTGAACAAACTTACATATGGATGTCATTGGAGGTTCTCTGCTTGCTTTCTGAATGTTTTCTTGAGCTAAATGAAACATATGTTCGGAATAGACTAGCTACTGAATGCTGTGCCGTATATTATTTGTGCTGTCTACTATTCTTAAAAAATAACATAAACATGTAAAACAATTTGCATTATTCAACATAAACATTTTCAATAGTAATGTGTTACTTTACAGTAAGACCATGTCATGTTGCATACCCAGCTAACAGGGAACATTCTCAGAACAATGGCTAATGATATATGATTTTTTAGCATTATATATCATATATACCAAATATATGTTTGGTAAAATATATACATAAAATTGTTATTTTTCAATTAAAAAATATTGATTTGAATACAACCAAGCAATAACGTTAATGTTTTAAAAAATGGACGTTTTGAACATTCCTAGAACTTTCGAAATAACATTTTTAACGTTTTTGTTAACGGAAACCTTAGGAAAACATTCTTACAACCTAAAATTGTTAGCTGGGTATTTAGTGCCATCCAGTTATCATTACTTAATTATTTTGCAGTTTTGTTTTTGGACTGCATGTACTGTGAACAGCATACATACTATATACTGCCAAAAGAATAGCAGTGTTCAGTTCCGAACATTTCCACAAATCATAATTTTCCATATGTCAAATTTCATGCCATTGTGAAAAAAAAGGTCACACTACCTTTGATTTTCCACTTATTTTCCCAATAGCTTGAAAAATGTTTGTAATTCAATGGTTGGTTTGTCCGTAAGTTGCGTGATATATAGGAGATTCACAAGCCTACAGAGGTTAACCAGTGATGACCTGATCTCACATGGTTGACCACAATCGCACTCTGAACTGATAACAAAAAAAGAGAAAAAAATCACTCAACTGGCCCAGGTGGCCTTCATGTCTCCTGGGATTGTCTGTGGATTGAGGTGCCTTTATCTTGTAGGAGGGTTTCAGTCCAAACTTCATTACAGATGAAATCAGTCTTTTTGCGAAAGCACCCTTCACTCCACTTTCTCTTTTCTCTGGAAGATAAGAGCACAGTAGTCAGGTGTCCAGGTCTTATGGCCCAGATATCTCCCTTTCTCGTTTTAATGCACTCCAGTGGTCTCAAGTCTCCACTGCTTCAGTGGCTTCCAGGTTCTTGGGTCCCTGAGGACCATGTCTCTTGCGGTTCCCAGCACCCACGTGCCGAGCAGATAAGCATGCCGTTCAGATGCATAACCTGCATGCCGGGCCCCATGTGTGTGAGTCATGCAGGAGAATTCATCCATGCTAGAGAGGGCAGCTTCGTATGTAGGTGAGGAGCTTCTAAATCTACCCAGAGAGCTGGAGATGTGGATAGATGGCGAGCTATTCGTTCTTGTTTCCTGAAGCCAAATTGTCTTCGGCTCATTATCACGGTTCATTGCTAATCTTGCGAACATTTTGGCATTTCAGGGTTTATGGAATAAACAGATCGTAAAAGGATGGGATGTTAGCGTTGAGCGTTTTTGTTCTGAAATGATATGACATTTAAGACGCGCCTATTTGCCGCAGCGTTTGTTTATTTAATCGAGGCCGGGGGCTGTTGATGATGAGAATAAGAGGTAAATACACAATTCAAATACACCTGTTCACACAAACTCACTTTTTCCCTATTAAACCTGTCATCGCCGCGAGGCTACATCAAGTTCTGCTCGGGCAGGAAGGAAGATTTGATGGAATTTTTATATGGCGATTTTGTCGTGCCGCAGTAAATGCTTATTAAAGAGGAGTAATCAGTTTTCATATTGGAGAGAGTGCTTATCTGGAGCCCAGCCTAAGCCGAGACCAGCCCCAGTCTGCAGACCACATCAAAAAGCCAGCAATGTGTTCTATTGTAGATAGGCACTTAACAGAGCTACACACACATAGCGTCACATTAAAAGAGTCCCTTGGGGAGAGAAAATACCGTTAGCGTTTGTTCTCAATTTACTGAAATGCCAGATTCTGGAATTAGCCGTGAATTCAAATAAACTTAACAAACACTGCGCTCGGAGGAGAGCCAACCCCTGCGTGGTGTTCATCAAGTTTCATATTTAGACTGTCTGTTTGTTAAAAGAGGTGATGGATTGTTAACAGTTCAGACTGAAATGTCACCAATCTAATTTGGATTCTCTGCAGGACACAGTGTTAACAGATTGGGAGTCACTCTGGATCAGAGCATGTGGTGCTTGGGAAATAAGTGGAAATGTGGATGTCAATAAAGATTCCTCATTCTTAAGTGGTGTAGTAGCTAAAGACCTACCCGGGTGCGAAGTGACAAGCAATAAACTATTCTTCATGATAATCTGTGTTCCTCTCGGTTTTCATTAGTTATATTTCTGTTACGGTACTAACTAGTGTGAAAAATGTCTTTTTGTTGGAAATTGGACTGGTCCCCACACCAGACATCTTTCTTCATTATTTCATACATTCTGTTTTTCTTTTTGCACTGTTTTCTGTGTGGACCACTTTCTTTTGTTCATGTTGTGGCAAGAATATGGGGAAAAAAACTCAGAGAAAGAGGCAGAGAAGCTCAGATTTTGAGATAGACTTCATAAACGAATCACGCATGTTTATCTTCTGTGCGTGCTTTAGGCGGTGCAGTCACTCGTGTAAGATTCCAAAGACAGATAAATAGATAAATAGAACTTTTAATTTCTTAATCAGTTCCAGTTATTTATTTTCTTGTGGAGTCTTGTCTCCAAGAATCATCAATCAGACAGAGAAGACTGATGCATAATTGATTTCATTTTGGTTGTGATATCATGCTGCAATGACTCAGTATCTCTCTCTCTCTCTCTCTCTCTCTTCTCTCTCTGTCTTTCTCTCTTTTTCTGACCCCAGTGACGTTCCAGCGGGTTGACGGAGGCTTGATGAGCAATGGGAGGTAAGAGTCTTGTCATCTTCTCACTCGTTTCCTTTGTTTTTCCTCGGCATGCCAAAAAACAGCGATGGTTATTATCTTTGTGCCAATCACCTGCCTTTAACCTTCAAAGACCAGCCCCTCAATTCCAAACCTCATTCATATTCTGTCCATCATCCTCTGGAAGGTCATCAAAACCATTATCCTCTACAAGGCAGTCGTCTTCCAACCTGTACTCCGCTTTTAGGGACTAGAAATTCATCTTAAGAGACATCGCGGGCCACAGAATTGAAATGTTTCTCTAGGTTTCGGTGAGACTTCTTGTGGGCCACACAACCATTTCTCATGGGTCAACAGCTTGATTAACCTTCTAAAAGTCATGGTAGATTCTCTACAAGGCAGAATTTTTTTGCATAACCATTTAAAGGGACGGTTCACCTAACAAATGAAATGTGAAGATTCTTTAATTATTCATTTTTTCTGCATTGCTCAGAAAAAAATAACAGCATACAGTTTGAAATGACATTAGAATAAATAAATGACCAAATGTTAATTTATAATGACCAAATGTTATTAAAAGTGAAATATCTCTCACAGATTACATGTTGTAGAACCATTGAGGTATGAATCACGATTCATTATGACTCTTTCAAGCTTAAATATGAAACCAGATGTATGTGGAGCATCACAGCAGAAGGGTTGTATGTTCCGTTACCCATGATCACTTAGTTTTATCAACAGATCAAACTGTAGCACGTACCAATGGATCTCACAGCATCTCTCCACTCAGACTGGTTTTAATATCACCACATGACTGATGGAATAAAAGATGAGATCTGTCTGTTTGTGTACCCTGCATTCTGTCAAACACACACACACGTGCGCGCACAAATCCCTGCACATCTTCTTTCACGGGCGGCTAGCTACTCATAAATCTCACCCCCCAAAAAGAATTAGCAGGAACAATTTAAACAGAGAGGGGTTTTATTTTATCATTTGTCAACCCCCCTCTCTCACCCAGACGTCCCTGCTGCCTGTACGGACCCCCGCAGTGATAAATTTGCCTGTCACCTCAGCTGGGCGGATGGAATATGAGCATGTGTAATAATGTAAAAATAATTACCCCAGGGAGAGACTAGGCTAACCCTTATGGAATCTTCAGGCAGGTCTGGGCTGAGTTTTTTGGGGGGGTGATAAAGCAAAGGATAGGTTGGTTCGAATGACACCAGTTACCTTTGGATTGCAAGAATCACTCGGAGGGGGTTACAAGGTGGTGGGAAGGGTGTCTTTTTTCATCCTAGCGTCTTTTATCATACCCGAAAGGCCAAATCCACCACTCAGAATCTCAGCAAGTGGAGTAATCATTTTGTGCGCCCACACATCTTCTCATTGTCTGTGCTGCTGTATCTATAGATGAAGGTATTTCAGGAGCTGGAATTAAAGCCCCAGCAGATGTCGTGGGCAGCAGACACTATCACCTGACTGCAAGATGGTCTGCTCAAGTGAAGTTCTTCTTAAATTGATTCCATTTCAGATCCCAGGAGTCTCCTATCTAATCATAGATGACGCCCAATTGTATTTCTTAATAGTGATACCTTGTCTTTTCCTGTATAGCACCCAGGAGACCAGGAATAAGCACTTATCTCTGTAGAGATGATTTGAAGACACAAATACATTCTTAGTAACAGTATTGTTCACTGTGGTATTATTCATAATGCTTTAAAATGCACTTGCTAATTTGTTATATCTCGTATATAATATATCGTAGATAATTGTAGATTAAGGTATAATACAATATAGTACTTTTTGAGACCTGTCTTATACTATAAGTACAATATCTTAAACTATAAGTACTATAAAGGTATCTATTATTAAAACGTATTATATAATAAAACTTATTATATAAAACTTATATAATTTAATATAAAAATTATTAAACTATTATTAAATTAACTTACTTTTACTAATTTAGTAGATGCTTTTATCCAAAGTGACCCACGGAGAGAGAGCGAGAAAGTGAGAGAGCATTTAATATTTTGCCAACAAGACTACAAAGCTAGAGATATGATTATTTACCTTTAGTAAAAATAAGTGTTAAATGTATTCATTAATTAAATGTTTTATTAGTATATTAATTGAATGTTAAATATTAATATGTAAATAAGTATCATAATGTCTTCTGACTGTAGTTAAACTTGATAATGAGAACATATTAAACATTATTCAATTATAAATCCATTATAATATAAGCAATGTGTTAACCAAACCATCTTGCTAAACTGTAGGTTTATTCTTTACTCATAATACACTCTAAAGCTGAAGATCTATTGAGTTAATCTGCCTTTTCAGTGAAGTCCCCATGGCCAATGTTGCTGGAGAGATTGGCAAACTGAAGAGAATGTGTTCATTTGTTACAGATTTTGTTTATTGCATTAATTAGACAATAGCAAATGAAGCTGCGTCTGTTTCTCCAGTTCCTCATTGGCTGCTGCCAAATTACTCGTACTGAACAATTAAGCTTAATCGATCACAGAGCAAATGATTCATGGAAGATGAATAGGCTGCATATTGGTCAGGCCTGAACTGATACAAACTGATAATGTCCTTTTTTGCCTTTTATTTCTAAGTATTGATGTTTTTCTGCTTTCGTTCTTTCTTTTTCCTTTCTCTCTCTCTCTCTCTCTCTCTCTCTCTCTCTTCTTTGTCTGTCCTTCATTTTCATTGGCTACTTTCCTTACTCTCCTTCCTACCTTCCTCTTCTTCCTCCTCCGTCACACTAACTCTGATCTATGTGTTTATATGGGCATGTTTGTGTGCATATTAGATTTTCTCTGTGCTCAGACGAGGTCCAGCAGCCCATGTAAATCTAAAAAGCGAATGCATGTTTCAACATGCCTTAAGCGTAATTTAATGTGCAAGCTTTTAGTTCAGCCGCTCTCTTTCTCTGCTGCTGCATTGGAGGGCGTGTGGGCCTGTAAAACTCCTCTGATTTATGAAGTAGGATTGGAATTAATATTGCTCACTCGGCTTGTTTACGGCGATCCTCACAGACGTGCCGCAAGGTTGTATTTCACCATCACGCGTGTCTGGGAGTGTGGCAGGGAAAAATGGAGCCAAATCAAATCTCTTTCGTCCCAAGGCCACAGTGGGCTCCTCCTGTCGGAGGAGAGGGATTCAGTGCCGGGTGTCAGGGTTGGGATGAGGCCCCTGGCCCTGCTTCTGGTGATTTGCAGGGCAGAAATATGCCCGCTAAAACCATATTTCTCAATCTAATCATCTCGCGCAGGGAAGACGAATGCAAGGACAGGGCTGCTGTTACCACAGTCAACATCATCATCACCCGTACTTACAAATGACCCCCGAGGGGCCTGGCTGAGGGAGTATGCATGTGTGGTTGTTTCCAAGAGAACTCACAGTCAAAGTCATGAAACGTCCATTATTTCTGGCTGCCTCGATTTACAGACTCTTAATTTGTAAAGAAATGAAGTTATTTGCGCAGAGAGAAATGAAATATAACGTGAGACGACATTCAAGATATACCATAATGGGAAATATTTAGCTGGAAATAATTTTTGATCGGATTAACATGTTAGACTTTTTCCATTCAATTCAAATTTATTTATACAGTGCCTTTAACAATATTGCATTGTTGCAAAACAACTTTACATATGATAAAAAGAAAATCACAGAAAACAGGAAAATAAAGAAATACACAGAACAAATAGAAAGCATGGTATTATTGCTAATTTTATTGTTCTCGTAAGACGTATGTTAGTTTAATACTTTGATAAGACTGTCATCAATTTATGAATATAAAGATGACTGATAATAACTACAACATATTTAAGCCATTTCAAGAAATGAACATGCATCAGAAATACCTGTCATTGCATCTTAAAGCTCATACCTACCTCAATGGTTCATGAAAATCATTATATTTATATATAAATATAATATATTATTGTATAATATATTATATAATATATTATAAATAAGATAATATTATTGTTCTCCCCCTACAAAGCCTTGGTTCATCAGAAAAGAAGTAATTTCAGAGGTGGAGAACCCAAACAAAAGCAAAAACAAAAGCAAAGGGTTGGTGGAAGAAAAAGAGTGTTTAGGAAGAGGTGAGGGGGGCACAGGATTGATGAAGGGGGAGGTTTGTCATATCACCCTGTAAGAAGGGAATGTGTCTGAGGAGGACCCATCAATTTGAATGACTCGTTCTCCCCCTGAGGGCCTGTTTTGGCATTCAGCTGCCACATCGGGGGGCTTTTAGTCTGTCAAGCCCCCTGCCTCATCAGCCCGAGACCCTCCATTCGGGCTCTGCTGGTTCTTATTAAAACCTGTGGCTCAGAGAGCGACTGGTTGCTATGCTGACAATACCTGCATATTGCCCCCGGCCTGAAAAAAACACACACTATTCCCCAGGCCAGGGGAAGACAAGCCCCCTAAGGGTAAATATAGTTCCACTAGGGAGGGAGAGGGGTGGTGGAGGGGTAGTAAGGAGGAGCTGTTAAAGAAAGGTGAAATGAAGAAATGTATTCAGACCAGATAGGAGCTGTAGGTTAAAGCTGTAGGCTTTAAAATGGCTAAGATTCGCTTTATGAAGGATTTTGGATAGTGCCTGTGTGTTTGTGTTCTATTGAAAACTTCCTTTTGCAGTCGTTTTTATTCTGTTTTAATGACCATGACCACAAATCACCTCTCTAACAGTGATGAAAGTAAATGCGGAGATAGCGGCTGAAGAAACGTCCTTGAGCATTGTATTCATCCGCCTCTCCACTCGTTCTCCATCACTCTGTTGTTACGATCCCAACCTTCAACTACCAACAGCCGTTTGTTTCCATCTACATTCATTACAAAGATAAAACGTGGGCATTTTTACAGTGTCACTTTAGCAGAATGAGAGCAAAAACACAATCGGGAGGTTGGAACTCAAGCTCTGGCATCTGTTGCCCATGGCAACAAGCATCAGAGAGGTGATTGCACAGTAAAGTGGAAGTAATAGCCCACAGCACTCACCCTTGACAGGGTAAAGTCTTAATGATGCCACACACACCCTTGGGAAGACACACAACACCTGTTAAATGAAACCTGCAATGTGTGTGATTGTACAGTTGTCAGATGTTCAAGAGTGTATCATAAAACACAGAAGTTGGGTTTTATGTAGACAGGAGCAGAAGCAGCTGTTTGTTGCAAAATGAGAGGCAATCTAACAGTGTGAGAGCCAGTGTGGGTCCAAAAATCTGAGAGCACTTGTGATAATGATTCAGTGTTTTGTCTTTTCGAAACAAATTATCAATATAATCATTGTTTTTTTTTTAGGCTGTGTAAATTTGTGCAAAACCTGATGATCGCATGATTAGAGAATATTCCAAAGAGCATCCTGGGTGCTTCAGTATATATTTTCTGAGATATATATATTTTATATATTGTCTGAGAGATACCAAGCAGAGAGAGTTTTGCATTAAATCTGCAATAATAACACATACTTCAGTTTGCTCTGCTCAGCAGGTTTAACCACACACACACACACAGCCATATGTTTGCGTTTATGTCTTTATTTGGACTCCCCACAGACTGTTATGTGTTTAATTCATTATTTCCCTATCCTGCCAAAAATTTTTTTACCTTGAGACAGATTGAGACTTTCATTCTACTGTATTTAAAACTTTATTTTAATCCCTGCTAGATCAGTTTTTAGTTCTAGATTGGTTTATCCAATAACCTTGGTTCCCTCAAACGGTTTGTATGGCCATGGAAAATCAGGGAATTTTAAGGTTTTCCATGCCTGGTATTTTCTAATTAAAGTTTTTATTGAAGTTAAGTTGATATAATGAAAATGTATTTTCCTAATTATGCTGTTTAAAATATTTCATGAGCTAGTTTGTCCTTTTGAGTTAAATTATCAGTCATGTGTGGAACTGCATATAGATGTAGACTCACATGCATCGTGTCTTTCCCCGCAGTCGTCCTGGTTTACTGAATGCCAGTGATTCAGGTTACCCGTGGCTCGCTGACTCCTGGCCGGCCACCAGTCTGCCAGTTAACAGTGGATCTGGACCCAATGACATAAGCAACTTTGGCCGTGGAGGTAAATCTGCTGTCAGACTCATTGCTGCATTGTCTAGGAATTTAGGACATGCTGAACCAATGAAACTGATTTTAAATATACATATTTAAGTATACAATTTAAAGCTGTTATCCATAACTTTTGCCTCTCTACTGCCATCTCTGTTTAAAACATAAAATTGCAGAATACTTTACATACATTTGATTACACATGTTGAAATCAAGTGAAGTCAAACTGGAATTTCCAGGAAAATTGGACCCAACATCTCAAAATATTAATTATTATTTTAAACACTGATACTTGCTCATTAACTGATTTTTGTTTATTTTTAACTCCAAAAAGTTAAAGATTGCAGCTTTAATGAAGTGAAAAGAACTGAATAGAGCTCTCAGGGAAGAGTTTAGCAATGTCGTTTTCAGCGAATGGTTCAATCAAGTAAAACACGCTAAAGTTCTCCTTTTATATTTTTGGAGAATGAATTATTCAGCTTGTCGTGGTGATGTCTGAAAGATGTACGCCCGTATGCATATTGCATCGCTCGTGTTTGGACACACATTTATTCATCATGCACCAGAGACAGACCCATATCGCCACCCGCATACTGCTGTCATACCGAGACTAATAGCTGCTGTTCTGACCCACTGTCAGATAGACCGAGGGCTGAGAGAGAGAGAGAGAGAGAGAGAGAGAGAGAGAGTTGGGCGTGTGAGAAAAAGATGGTGGTCGAGCAGCGAGTCGTGAAGGACAGGCACAGTTTGAGTTCTGCAGATGTATACGCTGTACATCATTTTCCCTTCAGTACACACACACACACACACACACATACTGTAA
This sequence comes from Chromobotia macracanthus, assembly GCA_036877525.1. Lineage (NCBI taxonomy): Eukaryota > Metazoa > Chordata > Actinopteri > Cypriniformes > Botiidae > Chromobotia > Chromobotia macracanthus. Next base: position 1,718,444 of record JAZGTH010000080.1, on the reverse strand, counting down.
CATATGCATTTGGACTTTCTTCCTCCTCCAAAAATACAAGGAAAGAGCAAAGAGAAGTCACATGAAAGAGAGAGAATGTGGACCAGAAAATAAAATGTATCTTATTATATGACAAAGCATCTAATATTTACAAAATAACAATATGATATGATGTACAGTATACCTGCTGTTTTTGTTTGTTTGATAATATTATCTCTGTGTAAATTAACTATTACTAATCTTTCCTGCTTGCCTTCCATCTTTGTGTGGCATTCAGACGTGATGCCCAGTGCCCAGGCAGATAAGACGGGCACAATGCTTTCAGACGGAGCCATTTACAGCAGCATCGACTTCACCACCAAAGGCGGGTTTGGCAGCCCAAGCCCCGCCTCCCAGGCCACACCCTATGCCACCACCCAGATCCTCCATTCCAACAGTATACACGAGCTAGCTGTAGACCTGCCCGAGGCCCAGTGGAAGACCTCCCTACAGGCCAAACAGGAAATGGCAAGCCTGGGCTACTCACTGCCAGACAAAAACTCCTGCAACAACAGTAAGTTGGGATTTTGTGTGTGTGTATCAGTTCACGCCTGTTTGTCTGTGTTGCTTCTATAGTCTTTCATTTTTTGAACCAAAGCCAGTTTCTCTATTTCTAGAGATTGCCTGAGGTTTGTATCAACATTAATTTGACCAACGTCATTTAAATGCCGCATTGTTTTGACATAAAGGAAGAATATGACTGTGTGTTGTTGGACTGTAACAAAATCAACGACCCTTAAATGTGTTTCCGACCAACCGTACTGCGTTTATTATTTAAATTGTCTTTGGGCTAAAAGAATGTAAAATCATTATACGAGATGTATTCTGTTTTGAAAAGCTTTTAGATAAATGCACTCAGATTCTTTATTAGAAAAAAGTTGCACTACCCATATTAATGAACTTGGTCTACACAGGTTAACAAAATGATAAATATGAGTTTTCTGTAACGCAATTAAAAACCATCTCCGCGTTTGTTTGGATGTGAATAAACCTCAGTCTATGAAATTACTGTAAATCACATGCATACAATTTTCAATGACCTGTTTAACTTAGCAACAAATAGAATTATTTCCAGGAAAATTGCCACTAATGTATGTTGTTAACCTCTGAATAAGACACTTTGCCAAGAAACTGGACATAATGAGATATTTTAAATGTGATTAAGTGCTAAATCAAGAACTGAGTTTGTATTGTTTGCATGACTCTGGCAAGAGAGCAGGAACTAAAAGAACTACTTAAAAATACAGATGCTGTGTTAACTCCATGAATCATTGCTATGATTAGAAACCTCTAACTTTACACTCTTGACCCGTCGATTACATTAGGTAAACACAACTGAAATGGCCAGAACAGTTTATTTGTCTCATTTTTTAAAATTGTCAATAGGTTTTAGTTTACATCACATCTGTGATTTGCTGCTGTAATTTTCTGCTTGGTATTGCTAGTCAGCAAAGAGCCTTTTAAAGACAAATGGATACAGACAGATGGATCTGGATATATTTTGTCTGTTATCCTGTAAGGGAAAAATATTTTTTATATACATGTATGACATAAGATCATTATGAAAGCTGTAAGTACACTTTAGATGGCCTCAAAGATAATAAACGGGGACTAAAATCCAATGTCAGTTTTGATTTGATGTGGTTTTCAAAGGTACTGTAGTCCGGTATCTTGTTATATATGTATATATATATATATATATATATATATATAATGTTTCTAGAATATATTTCTAGAAACAGTTTGAAATGGCAATATTTAATAGCTTTTTATTATGAATTTTTTTTTAAACAATATTTAGCCAAAGCATACAGAGGTGAATTCATGTAGCGATAAAGTATTTTTGCTGTCATCAACAACAAAGCCACACGTGAATCCATGTTGGCATTGTGAGCGTTGCCATAGAAACAAATAATTTTGGAGTCAAAACAGCTCAGGGTAGAATCTCAGTTACAGTAATTTGGATGTGTCACAAAAGCAACGTTATTATGTGTGTGATCGGTGCTTTGCTTGTTGCTCTAACTGCACGTTCTTGCATGCGCTTGTGCCATCTTGCCCCCCACCTGATGCCACTGTTTTGCCCTTCGCCTCCACTAGCACTCCTTTTCATTCCTGACTACCGATTGGCTGATGGATTGTCTAATAGAATGCCCCACAACCAATCACAGGATTTCAGCACCACCAGCTCTCACAACAGCTCAGATCGGAGCAACAGTCTGTCAGGTTGGTATTTCCACTGATCCAGGGTCAGCAGCCTACCCCTCCCTGTCATTTTTCCTTCAGTCTACCCTTTCACATCCACTAACCATGGTATATCCACCATGACCTGTATGCTGTGTACTGTGAAGAGTATTGTTTTTATATAATATATGTGTTTCTTGTAGCTGTCATGTCTGCCAAAGAGATTTGCTATCTGCAGCCATTGTGTGAGCCCAGCTAACAGGAAACATTCTCAGAACATTGGTTAACATTCTCTCAAAGTTCTCTCAAAGTTATCAACATTTAAAAATGTTACAGAGTTAGTTTGAGTAACAGTCTTATAACCAAGCAATAACGTTAATTCAGTGTCTAAAAACTGGATGTTTGGACCATGGACTTTTGAAACGTTAAAAAAAAGTTCTTACAACCTAAAATTGTTCATTTGTATGTATAGGCAAAACAAGCGGGTTTTTGCGGTTAAAAAGTATGTTTTTTCCTGAAGAGGTTTTGATAACATGAAAGTTCATTCAACAGATATATAGGTTGAACAATAAACAGACATGTCAGTCAGTCACTGGAATGGTGGATTTGATTGTGTTGATTGGTTAGTGAATAAACAGCCAGACACTCAATCAGTTGATTGGATATTTTTGCAACTAATTGGCATGTATTACATGCACCATTGACCCAAAATAATGCAAAGTTTGCATGAACTGATTTGCATCTGTCTGCACCTTGCTATTTTACTTTCAGCATCTTTAACAGCGTGTTAACCAGCCAATGTGCAGGGCGAAACCTCCCGTGAGTTTTTGTCAGTTTAGGATTCTTGAAAATAAAACACAAGCCCACTTAAACACAGAACACTTGGTCCTTCCTCTATTGGTTACTAGTAACAATAAAATTCATGTACTGAAAATTACAATGTCATTTATAGGACACAGAGACGGCCCCCACCGTTTCTCTCTCTCTGCCTCAGACTTTAGATGGGAAGCTCTCCAAGCATCTGGCTCAAGTGTATTGTGGATTACAATTAGGACTCCAAGGTTAGATTTAGGTCAAAACATCTCCACCTCTTCAGGCAAGATACAGATCAGCTCACCAAACTAAATCAATCAGACCTCGTTTAACCTTTATGTAACATGTGTTTATTAAGTTGATAAGTGATGTGTGCTCTGTGCTGTATTTATAAACCTGATTAACAAAAGACTTCATCTGAACAAATTATACAGGTCATGCTTTGTAAGAGAAATATTATATGTAAGTTCAATGCAAGCCTTTGTTGTATTAGATTATATTGACTATACATCACTTTTACAAGTGAATTCTTATCTGTACTTAATGGATTTTCCATCTCGAGATTCATGTATAAGTTACACAATTCCAACCAGAAACGTAGAAAGAAAATTCCAAATCTGTCTGCACAAGAAAGAAGGGCAGGGAGAGTATAAGAGAATTATTCATGTCGGAAAGAAGGAGAGGATAAGAAAGGGTTTCATTTGCATTCATAAAGAAAGAGGCCACAGTTCAACTTGCGCTGTTTCCAGGCTAACATATGCACCTAATTTGTTCGCTCTGGGTAATTTTTTGGCGGCTGTCCAAAATATTTCTAAAATATTTGGACTTCCAGTGCTGATCCTTGTAATTGGAAGCTTTATTTGGCCATAGAAGTTATGAAGTCTGTAGTTGTGGCCTCTAACATTTAGACCAGTGAAGGTCAAAAAGCCAACAAGTGTTGGGAACTCAATACTGTTTAAAAAACATCCCAGAACCAAATGAAGTTAGAATGATTGTAGTGCGCAGAGCTGTAATCCAGGCAAGAGGTGGCTGTTTTTCAGAAGCTAAAATATAACATTTTATGACCGTGCATATGTACAATACTTGCAAAATTGTAATAAAAAATGAATAGGTGCGCCCAAACAGTTGATTTGTAGTGTATAGGTCCATAAAAAGAGAACATTGCTCACCAAGATGATAATAAATACAGACTGAAAGAGAAAAAAAAACAATACAAATATGAAATATGAAAAATATACTTATAAGTATAAAAAATACAAACGAACGCTATGATGTCAGTGGCTCTAGTAAACTGTGGTGTTCATTATTAAAGAACATAAAAACATATTATAGGCATCTACAAGTATAAACAACAGTGGAAAACTATTTCGAAACATTTCAGTCCTAATCAGAAACACATTCATTTACAATGACAGACACCTCGTAAATCTTTGTGCTGTCCAATTAAAAGCAAATTATTTTGAATACTGTTATTACTCCCTTTACTCACTGTACCGTACAATTATCATAATTCACTGTACAAGACAGAACAGATCAGAGTTGAGCAAACTCCTGTTGATGCATCAATGAAGATCGTACGGTGTGGCTGGAGTGCCGTAATATTTCTCGGCTGTAGTGATCTAAATTTTCTTTGCCTCCAGAATGCTCTTAAAAAACAGATTTTTTTCATGGCCTAGTTCAGGAAGTGACCTCACGTTTGTCAGTTGACTCAGTTGCCTGTTTCTCGCACTTTTCATACACTAGCAATTTCAGAAGCTGCCCAGGGTCCTCAGCAGAGACTCGTTTACATTATTGATGCCCTCTCCTCGACAAACAGAGAGAGGAGAGAAAGAAAGTGAGCGAGTGATTGAGCGATCACGCCATCTCTCCATTTATTGGCTGACGCCGAGCGTCACCCAGAGGAACGATTAGGAAACCCAATTACTTCCCCCCGCTGCACTTCCACTCCAGCCACCGCTGCCTCCAGCCTGTTGTTATTTTTTTTATTACTAGCATGCTTTATTCATCTTCGTTTGACACTTCCATTCCTCCGCAGGACTCCTAATGCCTCTCGCTCTCCCTCGCTCGCCCGAACAATAGCGCACCGTCAGCAAGAAGTTGCGCCGATGAGAACGCGCTCTAATAGGCGCCGCTGCCGAGAGCGTCGTAAACGTCAGCCTTCGCTTGACAAATCTGCCCTGAGCTGTGCATAGCTACAGCTCGCACAGTCCTTTTATCTCACTTGTTTATGCTTTTTCTGAAGGGACAGTTCACCCAAAAATGTTAAAAAAATCTGTCATTATTTATTCGCCCACCCTTGTGCTGTTCTAAACCTTTCAGAAAACATTTTGCATGCATATGAAGTAAACAATTCTTCCAAATCTGTTTGTGTTTAGGCACTTTAAAATGCTATGAGAGACTAACATAATGACAATATTTCAATTGGAAGTGAAATTCCCTTAAAATCCCAAAAAGATTTTGTCTTTTCACAGCCCCAAACAATCCCTCAATGCAGTGACATGGCTTTTACAAAGAGTTTTTTTGGACTTAATTTATAGCCATGTCAAAGTCCTGGCATTGTATTAAATAACATGATGTTTCAATCCACAGGGTGCCAGGTAGCCTGAATAGGAACATTTTGAGGCGGCAGGGACGATTAGAGGCCATTGGCAGAGAGAGGAAGTTGACAGATAGAATTCCATACAGCAGGACGGTTGCCAGTGAAGGTTTTTTCCCCCGATTACATTTGGCCCCGTGTCCAGCTACATCAGCTTCAGCTATTTTATGTGGGAGGATCTGGCAACCGGCGGCAGTGGCTGATCCTGTAGAGTTTGCCAGCAGTGGCATTAATAATTTACAGTAATGAATCTCTCTGCATGTGGCCTGCAGAGGACACACATATAGATCACTTCGCTGTCCCAAATGTCTTCGTTTGGCATTGATGGCCGTTACATTTAGATGGTTTTGTTAATTAGATCATGACAGAAGGGTGATTAATTACTGTGCTATGTGCAACACCGTACTAAAGTTGGTAGCTGTGTTCCTGTGCGATGCATTCTCACAGTCTTAAATGCCAAAGTGATTTCTTCTCTTTTGGTACATTTTAGTGAAAAGGAAATTAATGCATGCTTGTAAAATAGAAGCAAAGATATTTCAGCAAGTTACATGACAGGCAATCATGGGAAAAGAAGACAGTCTGTGCATTCTGTCTGTGCCCTGCGTCTCTCTGTTTTGTTAAACCCTGGCATCTTTAAGGCATTCAGTAAACCTTTTAGATCATTGTTGATTGCTTTTATGGCTGCATCACCTCAGGACGCAGTTGTGTGCAGCACAGTTTTACATGCTAAAATGCAAGCTGTTAAATTTGACACTGGTTTTGCGAAAGCCTTCAATTACCATTCAGAACTTCAGGCCCATGTCATGTGGTGAATAAAATCAATGTTTTTTGTCATGTTTTCACCCTCCGCTTCGTGTTCACACTCGCGTTGATGAGACCTCCCCGACTTTTGCCATTGTAGGTGGGAAAGGAGGAAAAAAGAAGAAGACTAAAGCAAATGTCAAGCCCACCAAGATGAACGGATCCAACTGGGCCAACATTCCACTGCCTCCCCCTCCCGTACACCCTCTCCCAGGCACAGAGATGGACCACTATGCCTCAGAACACCATGATACTGGAGGGTGGGTTATACGTTACACAACCTCTGTCTACACTACTGACTGTCTACACTACAAATTCTATAAACCCTAGAGATGACTATCCATGTAATTAAAGGCATGATCGGCGAGTTTCCCCTTTTTTTATGGTGGTTGAAGTCTCTACACATATTGATAGTAATCACTAAATATATTTATTTATATCTTCTGTGGAATGTGCAGGACCATAAAATGTTTATCCAATCACTGCATTCAGTCTGAATGCAATGATAGGATGTCCCACTTGCCTGTCTATTAATTCTGTATGCATTGGTGGGGGCGTGGCTTTGGAGAGTGCCCTGAAGGGAGGGCAGGATCGTATGCTTTTAAGCTAGCTTGCTATTGCTAGCCTCTCCGAAATTGCCTACCCTGCCTTTATGCATTTGGAGATGAGATGCAAACAAGTGGTTTTAAAATAAAACCAGCCATGATGTGCGTAGGGAATTTTCCAAAGCCTTGTTTCCAGCAGCTAACACCTAACATAAATCTGCCGAAAGCATTTATTAATGCCTTCGAGAGTTAATCAAGCCGCAGTAGGGCTGAATGATTCATTTATTGTTTATTATTAATAGTCGGGATGTTTCTGCCAACGTGTAATAATATTATACTCACGTTTGACAAACCATTTACGCTCAGCAACTTTTAAAGCACTTTCGTCTCTGACGGTCCTCCACCCTGGTGAGACGCGCCGTCAGCCCATCTGTACAGTTACAGGAAAACTTGAAGGTGGTGATAGAAATTAAATCTGCTGTCTGAGAGGTGTGCGTGCCTTTCAACCCTGTTAATTCTCATCTGTGAAAGTCATCTGCCTTAATAGGCTCTCTGGCAAATGAGGAGTCTTCTGCGCTGTAAATCTCGCCACTGTCTTTAATGGCTTCAGATTAAAACCGTTATGTCCTACGGGATACGCGCTGACAAATTCCTCTAATGAACATTGCCTTTATGACGTGTATTAGTTCAGCATGTATAAGCACAGTTCAGGGAAATAAAAACGCAGTCTTTCTGCCTGAACAGCCTTTATTAAAGAAATAAGGAAGTTGTTTGTGTGATTTACACCTAAATCTGAAAGTCACTATCAATAACTGTTTTTGCATTTTTGTTTTATTACATAAGTTTATATGTTTATATATTAGTTCATATGTATTTTATCCAAAGCGATTTACAGTGTATTCAAGCTATACATTTAATCAGTATGTGTGTTCCCTGGGCATTGAACCCGCAACCTTAAGCACTGCTAATGTAATGCTCTACCAATTGAGCATTACAATTAACATATATCAAGTATGCATCTGTTTTAATTATAACTCCAGCCTTATTTGTTACAGGTATGATAGTGATGGTTGGGGACCACCATTGCCCGTCCAGACGTACCTGCACCAGGGTTTAGAAGATGAGCTTGAGGAAGAGGAGGAACGCGTGCCCACTCCGCCCATAAGGGGCGTGGCCTCCTCTCCTGCAGCGGTGTCTTTTGGCAAGCAGTCGACGGCCACTTTGAGCCCTTCTCCACGTGAGGAAATACAACCCATGCTTCAGGCCCACCTCGATGAGCTAACCCGTGCCTACCAGTTGGACATGGCTAAGCAGACCTGGTAAGATCTAATTATAAACTGAAGCGTATAAGAATGGTTGTCTCCTCACAAAGCAGTGGAATTGGAGAAGGTTTTTTAATATTGTAGATCTGATTTCAATTGATCCCAAGTGCACAGTCGTAATTTCACAAGCTGCAGTTTGCTGTTAGAATAATAACGTTTGCTAAACAAATGAATGTAATTGTAGCTGATTTACACATCGAAATCATTTAGTCAGGCACTCTGGATTGAGTAAAACCATTTTAAAGGCCCCCATGCTAAGCCCTTGCCTTAACCTGTCACCACTGTGAGCGAACAGGCTCCACTTGTCAGCCTGAAAATGTCGTGTTGCCATCATAATGAGTATGTTGCTTGCAGTGCATTTTGATGACTGGGAAGAGCCCATAATTATATCCAAATCCAGGCACAGACCACATCAAAGCATCAGCGTGGCACAAACACACACATATATAGACACACAGTGGTGCTGTCATCGAACCTTAGCTGTCTGCCTGGTGACAGCCGCGGCAAAGACATGCCTGCGGTGGTTGCCATTGTATCTCCTTCAGGCTGCAATTAGCAGGTCATTGTGTTAGCATGCAAACCGTAGCGCTGCTGAATTAGTCAAATTGTCCCAATTCATTGGAGACATGACAAGGAATGTTCTAGGAGGACTGAATTTGCCTGACAGCATGCACACCCTACGCGTTTCTCTTTTGTCTTGACTTGTCGCTCGTTGACACTCTTTGTCTCCTGTTGACAACTTTTGAAGCTCTCACTCGCTTGTGCAAAAAAGCATGCTTTGTTCATGTTCGGAATTCTCAACAGGCACATGCAGGGTGGGCCCTACCCACCCCAGGCCCCCGCGCCACCCGTGGGCTACGTCTCCAGCACACTGGTGTCCGATATCGAAACAGACCTCCCAGATGATGACGATGATGAGGAGGAGGATGAAGGATATGAGATGTCTCCACCAATCAGGGGCATGGAACACACGCCTGGATCCAGTATGGACAACTTGGACAGCTCTGTAACGGGTGAGCAGGGATTTTATAATATTATCATGAAAGTTCGCAACAAAGCTGAAACGATATGAACCCTTTCTGAAGCCTTCTTTGCCTAGATCTCGAAAGAACATTCTGAGGACTAAATGACCCCGGCTAAATCTTTAAACTGTGTTCACTTTGGTGCACAGTTAGATGGCCAGTGCAGATTGTGGACTAGATTAACTCCATTTCATTTGCTTAATATCTCATCCATCTTCCCTATAATCTGCGATTTCAATCTCCCTAATTCATTTCTGAACTCAGTTTGAACCCAGTATGGACAGAATTCATCTTTAGAAAAATGTTTAAAAAGTTAATATGTAGTCCATTTGGTCAGAGACACTGGAACATACGATCTGTTCGATCATGTCAAATTACAGTACAAAAAAGCAAGTGTGATGCAAAGATAAGACAATAAAACAGCGACCACTAATCTAAAGCAGTACATTTCAGTCCAGCAGGCACTTAGAGATCGAATTGCTGATGTTTACATGGATAGCGGTCATGGTTTATTCACACGTGTACAGCATGTGGTGGCTTTGTTTGCCCTACGGAGAGAAAAACAAGTAAAATACTACGTTTCGTCTGCTTATCTGTAAATAGCTACATGGTTTAGTCATTATGAGTGCATGTGGGTATTCCCACTTTTCCTGAAAATGGGCACATTGAAATCAGGTTTGTTGAGGCATTTGGACATCAACAGGGAATAGTAACTACTAGGTGAGATCGGTAAAAAGTCCGTGAATATTAAAAAGGGCATCAATATTTTCAAGTTAAAAAAAATGTAGGTATGTGTGTACATTTATATATGTGTGTAAATATATGCATGTGTTTGTGTGTGCACATACATATAAAGAGAACTGAATGCTTGCACTGAAGCACAGACCTTGTTTCCTCTATTCTTCCGTGTGGGTTTTAAATAAATCTCACGTTCGTGGCTCCATTTCCCCATTCAAGACAGGAGGCACCATTTCCATTTTTACAACTTATTGAAAGGGTTTTATGGGCCGTCTGTCATAGAGGACACATGAAGGGTATGACATTGTAGGGTTGAAAATTCTGGGTCCTCTGTTCTGCTTTATGACAGGACTGGGGTAAAACAGGGACATGATCTTCCTCTAATCAGACAGAGATGTTTACATTATCACTGTGCTTGACTTGCTGTGCATTTTTTTCATGTCTGGGAACAGCCCTGCAATATCTGATTTTGTTGCCCCTGTGATGGGGTATCTAGAAACCACTCCTGAATTCACAATCATCCATCGACACTTACTGAGGGCAGAGGAGATAGTCAGACGTCAAGCTCAACAGAATATAATTCAGTATTTTTTATCAGGGATGGGTGAATGGTTAAAGTCAGTTAGTTTGAGTAAGTGACTGAATGAATGAGTATGTTGGATAGAGGTGCAGTGAGAGTCTGGCTGGACTGTCTCTCTCTGTGGAGGTACTGTACTCTAACCTGTGAGGTGAATGAAATAGCACTGGTTGTCTATAGCACCTTTTTTAACTGAGATATCCGGAGAAACACAAAGCAAGTGGTGTTGAGCGGTGGCTCTGGACTCCTGTAACACTCTCGACAGCTTCTTTCCTCTGTTTTCTCCAGCACTGGCATTAGCTTATCCTCACAGCAGCACAGTCTGACACCACCGCAGTCCACAATACTGCTGGAACTATTGTAGACAGAGAGAGACAGAGGTGTGCGCTTTATTTAATTGCTGTTTTTAAAGAGAACAACAACAAGAGAGCTTAAGAGAGCATGACAAACATATTTTAAAGATCACTGTAAAAGTGAGCATATTTTTATCGTGCTGAATTATTTATTTTGCCTTTATTGAATTTGTGAAATAGTAAGGCTGTTTTATGAGAGTTGTAATGTGAACAGTGAGCTCACTGTCCAACTCCTCTCCACTCCCATAAACCTTTGCACCAACTGCACAGAGACAGGTCATGCATCCCGAGGCGGGCGTTTCCGCCCAATCATCAGGGAGAATGATTATGATGCTTAACGATATGCAGATGAGGCCATGGGCCAATGTAAATCACCTTAAGCCGTGTCGGTTGAGTTTAATAGTCCTGCGTAACACAGTCGTGAATATTCACTTTGTAAATCCAGTTATTAGAGACTGAACCAGTAAAATAATAAATACTTTAGGCCCCTAAAAATAACTAGAATTGTCTTACAAAGCAGTCTTTGTCCAAAGAAATGTTCCTAAACCATGTGGGATTTTTGTATTAGCTTAGTATTTATAGCGATACTATAGTATTCTAGCCTGAAACATTTGCCGTTCTCTACTGCCAACTTTGAATTAAGAACGATTTGTGGGAAGTTCTCTTCACGATACGCATATCGTATAAAGAGAATACGATTTGCGAATGTGATCCAGAATTTATTTTGGCCGAAGAATTGTTATTGTTTTGCAGCTGCCAGCATTATTATACGGCACAGAGTGAAAGCTCAGTATTTCTGAGGATCTGTTTTTGGTGGCTGGTTGTTAGAGAGGAGATTGTCTCTGGAGGTGTGAGGCAGAAAGCAGGAGGTGCTGAGGCATAGAGCAGGTATTCTGCAGCTGTCCTCTCTGATGTGGAGCTATGTGCCTGCTTCTGTCTCTGCCAGCACATCCGATTCATTATATGCAGTCTTGTTTTGCTGAGAGACAAGTCTCGAGAGATTCAACTTTTTTTTTTGTGAAAAAGTCGTGTGCTGTTTCTGAGGAAATTAAAATCTGGAAGAGACTGCCAGAAAGAGTTTTTTTCCCTCTCGTCTGCTTCCTATTCTTTTCTTTCTTTACTTTAAGGCAAGAGTAACAAACTTTTATTTTGGTGCTTTGAAATCCTTTGTTATAGTTGTAGAACTTATAATAGGTTTTCTGCCTTAGAATTGTCTCTGTTAGCTATTATGTGAATTTGCCTGTGGACAAGTAACAGTTCCCTTACATTTTTATTTAGTTTTAAAGGTATAGTATTTCATTTATTACCATGATCAGCACCAAATGAAATGGCCAAATAATGATTGTGCCTAAACAGGTCTCATTATTCTGACAAACAGGTAGCCCCGCACCAAACCCAAATATTGGTTGAGCCAATACATAAACAACTAATCATTTCATGTCTTAATAGTGCCTAATTACCCTAAAAAAATATAAAAATATATACTTGCCCTCACAGGGCCAAAACTAGAAATATTATCCCTGCAATGGTGACTGTATCCTCCTCGACTCGCAGATCATTAAACAATAGTCGCATCATCTCGCATCAGCTTCCCCGAGGATGTTTGTGGCTTCTGCCATCAATCAAATGAATCCCTGCCACAAATCTGACAAGTGCCAAAAGAAGAAGAGCACAGAGGCGCGCACCCGTTTGATCACGCTGCGTGTTTCTATGCGAGATATCAGCTGCTTCACTTGAGGCTGTGAGCAGGTGTGTGCACTCCGTTCCATTAGAGCAATCAGAAGTGAGGGCGCTGCTGATGTGTAGTCAGGTATCTGCTGTTGTGCTGTGAGTTTATACAGCGGATGAAAGCATAAAAACTACCAGAATGGTCATTTGGGGGCAACTTCATTTTTTTTTTTTAACGGCAAAATGTTTTTTAGGTTAGAATTAGAATGTGGGTTAGGTGGTTATAGTGTTTATAACTAACTGTGTATTAAAACAATAGAAGTCTGTGGAATGTCCCCATTTAGATAAATATTTAGATATTCACATAAATAAACGTGTGTGTGTGTGTGTATTTTTACATTATATTTGTGACCTGAGGAGTTGTTAATACATGCAGTAAGATTTTTATTATAATCTACTCCTCAGCTTTTGTTTTGGTTATTAGATTCATAAACTGTTCATGATAATTAGGAAGGTGGCTGACTCATCTTTTATAAATTATAACCTGGCCTAATATTGCACAATAATATTTAACAGAAGTGTATTGAGATAAACAATATTAAAGTACACAGTCAAACCCTGTATTATTCTTATTATACCTCATTATTCTGTTCATTTATTTAATGTAGTCCAGTAAGTTTTCTTCATAAGGGATATATTAACATAGCTCCTCATGTTCTGGATTCAACGCATTAGTGAACCTGGTTAATCTAACGTCCCCACGGCCGCTCCTCTCCAGGCTCCATGGTGAACGGTTGGGGCTCAGCCTCAGAAGATGATGACAGAAACTTTTCCAGCCGCAGATCAAGTGCAGGCAGCTCCTCGGATGGCTCTCTCTTCACCCACGGGAGCTTCGCTCAAGCTCTGGTGGCTGCTGCGGACAAGGCGGGATACCGTCTGGACGGAACCAGTCTGAGCAAGAGAGGTCTGTCTGGAGAACCTCGAGTCTGGACATCTGGTGTTTGTTGACTGCGACATGGTTCGCTCTTAACAGAACATGGCTTGTTTTTCCTCTGATTGCTTTCTGATTTTACGCCGGCAAATTCTTGCTTTTTATCCGAAGGGGTTTTGAAAAGCAGCATGGTGCAGATACTAACAGCTTTTTGGATTCGCTTGGTGGGTTTCAGCGATGTCTGTTTTCAATCCTTTGCCTTCAACATAATGATTCGTTTAGCGCTGCAAGGGAATGAATTTACTGGAACAGATCAGGTGCTTATGCTCTCAGATTCTTCTGCTGTACCCTTCAGCTTTGACCTCGTCTCTTTCCTGCTCTATAATGATCTTGATTGTTTGGAAGTTCTTGCACAAAAACTCCTGAATACACTTACACAATCTTCTTCTTGGGGTTGTGTTTTCTCCAGCAGGTTGCCTAATTGAAATAAAATATATTGATTGATTCTGCTGCTTTTGTATCAAACTAACAAGCTATCCACCCTCCATCTGAACTTCATGACTTATTTGTCATCTCTGTAAGTAACATTTCGATAACGTTACGGCTGCTCTGTAATTCTGGTCCCCTCTGTCACTTCCTGCAGATAAAGGTCTACATCATAGACCTCGTCCTTCCAGCCCTTTCTCCACAGATGGAAGTGCGGTGGGCACACACAGCCTGGGTCATCAGCGGGCAGCAAGGCCCACACGCAAACACAAATGTTCCGGTACAGCCCCGCAGCGCCGTGATGCCAGCGCTGAAGGTGAGAACGTAGTCCAGTTTTTCTGACTGAGACAACAACCCCACTGTTTAGCTTGGGCTACCTTCTGAGCTAACAGGGAACGTTCTCAAAATGCTGGCTAATATTCTCTTAAGTTATCTTAAAGTTATCAAACAATGTTCTTGCAGTAACATTAGTAGATCATTTTTTAATGTTATATCATGTATTTAAGTTAATGTAAGTTTTTAAAAAGTGGTTTTAAAATTACAGAATTAAAAAATGTGTGAATATCATTCTTATAACCAATAACGTTAACACAATGTCTAAAAACAATGTTCCTAGAACTTTCAAAATAACGTTTTTGTTACTTAATGTAAAACTACTTTGACCTAAACTGGTTAGCTGAGTTTGAGAACAAAAACATCAGTAGATCTTTTGCATATTTTACTGAATTGATATGATGGTTGCTATTGGTTACAGAAGATCAATGGGGTCATAACTGGGAAGACAGTTCGTGAAACCTCTTGGCTAATTCAAAAACCGCTAACATCACTTATCAATTAAAATGAACTCAATATTACCCTTTTAATGGCATTTACAAAGATACAAAACACCTGTCATCTAACAAGATGATAAATATACGATACATAAATAGGAAAAAGTGAAACGTGTCATACCTTATGTATAGGGTTAATTCATTAGACTCTTTGTGTGGCAATTTCCTGTTTCCGCCTCAGACCTGCCCCCTCCACCAGAGCCTCCACCCTGCCAGACGACTCGTGTTCAGGGTGCGAGGAACATGTCCAGCCCCTCTGATCGCAAGGCCTCCTCCCTAGAGAGGCAACCTATGATGGGCCTGGAGGAAATGAAGAGCTCTCTGGACCGGCAGACCCGAACTTCACTGGAACGTCATCGGCAAGTCCAGGACAGACTGGGGTCCATGGAGAGGGGCGAGGAGAGCAGGAGAGGGCAGAAAAACGGTTCTGTTTCAGGTAGGTCTGGGATACGATACCTGAAACGATACCTGTGAAAGTATTGAATTTTAGCCTCCAAAAATGACTGCCTACCTGTAACTTTCTTTTAAAGGCAGGGTAGGCAGTTTTTACCAGAAACATTTTTTGTTATGCTGTTTGAAAGTCTATATATATTTAATATATTTATTAATATATTTAATATATTCATATAAAAATATATATTTATATAACTTAATATATATAACTTAATATATTTATATAAAAATGTATTTTCTGTGGAAGGCGCAGGACCATAAAATGTTTGTAGAATCATCACATACAAATTCTGCGTTCATCGCCGCTAACAATTTTATAAGAACATTTACCTAATGTTTCCATTTGCTAACAAAAAAAAATTAAAAATGTTATTTTGACAGTTCTAGGAACATTCAAAACGTCCAGTTTTTAGACGTTGTATCAACGTTATTGCTAGGTTACAAGAACATTATTCAAACATTTTTAAATTCTGTAATGTTTTTTAAAATGTTCCACTAACTACTTAATAACACTTTTTAAATACATATTAAAAAATGTGACCATTACTGCAGGAACATTTTTAATAACTGAGGGAACTTTTTGAGAACATTAGCCAACATTCTGAGAACATTCCACGTAAGCTGAGGTGGTTTTGCAGAGTGCTCTGTGGGGACGGTGGGATCCTATGCTTTAAAAGCTAGGTTGTGTCTCCGAAATTGCCTAGCCTACTTTTAAATATCACAAAAAAAGAAACATGAAAGATCACAACAATCTTACACATACTGTACAAACAGTGTCCATATGATTTCAGCCAAATCAGCCTGGCACAGTTAACACACTTTTAATTTAGTCGAGCGGATGTGTAAAATATTATCTTGCTGCCATGGTCACCAGAGACAGATGTTTGTCAGCACCAGTTGTGGACCCTTGGCATTCATTTACAGTCCCTGCTGTAAGGAGGCCAAGCTGAAGCAAACAGATTGCCTTGTCTGCCTCTCTTAGTGAGCTCTTCCACGGCCAACACGGCCTTCTCCAGAAACCCGCAGACAGGAGGCACACTTATCTGCGCAGATGTACCCTAATCGCTCCAGCCCTCATTTTTCACTGTATACACACATGCTGCAATGAGGCAGGAGTCCCATCTGTGCCTGTCTGCTCATTAGGATCCAGCATTCTGGCTCTTCTGCTCAAACGAAGCAGGCCTGAATCTGGCTGGATGCAGAGCAGGACTGGGCAACCTCTCTAGTTCGGCCACAGATGCTCAGGGTCTTCATCTTCAGTTTTGGTTTGGGGGTTCATCAGAACATATTGCTAATGAGTAAGGTTTGGTCAAAACTGGCGAGGGTCGGTCGCTTCGGTACCAGTCGAGCACAAACCAATTATGGAGATATTCCAAGCTGGAAACCCCCACACCCCTTCCAAATCCAAAAAACCTGCTAACATTTCCACCTGCATGTAATTAACAAGACTTTGACCAAGATAGGGTAGGTCTCACTAGGGTAGGAAGTGTATAGTTTGAGTATTCATGTTTTCTTCTTGTTTCTTTTTTCAGAGGAGGCCATATTGCCATACAACAAACCATCATTCCCCTCCCCTGCAGGTCACAGCTCATCTGGGACCGCCTCCTCTAAAGGGTCAACGGGGCCCCGTAAAGGAGAGGGGATGAGGGGTCAACACCAACGCTCCACCGGAGAGCATGGAGACAGCAGCTACATGGGGACCAATGCGCAGTACTCTGGAGAGTTATGTAAGTCTTGGTTTCACAGAGACGTTTTGTCAGTTTTTGGCTTATGGAATTCCAATTTCATAGATTTGATACGGAACGAAGCGATTAGTTTAGCGCCACAAATTTTCATTAACGTACAATTCCAAAATTAACCGGAATGCTCTTTTGCTGTCTTTCACAGAGTGAGCCTGGAAATGGACGAATGCCTTTATCTGTCCTGGAAATGCCTCACCTTCTCGGTGCAATGAACTTGTAAAGTGTCAGACAGAAGAAGAGAAAAAAAATAAACGAAAACAACAAACTGTAAATGTGATGTAAAGATGGACATGCAACCCACAAGATCTGAAACATCCCTCACCTCCCCCCTTAAACTACTCATTCACTGAAAAAAGAAAGTTGTTGGGAAAAAAAACAAAACAAACAATAAGGAAGGCCATCCAAGTCGCCCGACTTCGATGAACTTGCGAAAGGGGAACCGAATTTTCTGTAAATATATTCTTGATGTGGGAGATTGAAAATGACATTATTGTTATTGCATCGCTATGCAAACCGAGTTCTGTTTCCGCGCTCTCCCCCCCTTACGCTGTTGGTCGTTTGTACGATATGTGGATTGATGGGTTGTGTGCCATAGAAATTATGTTGTCATCCATCATTTGTTAATACTTCTCATGAATTAATTGTTGTCATTATAATAATTATTATAATTAATTATTTTCTTTTGCACTGCAATTTTGGTGATAAGCACAAAATCATGGCTCCTGCTGACATGAAGAATTGGAGGTAGGGAAATGTGAAGGGGAGTTTCTGTACTGTAACTAGAGATGAAAAATATATAACCGTGTACAGAGATATATTAAGATATGCCCGCTTCTATGCCGGTGTACAGATTTTCTGCAGTTGGGTTTCTCTGACTTGGTGAAAGAGGAACTAGACCCTCTTCATGCTGGAAATGGGCAAACTGGTCACAGATGGGTTGGGAAAACTATTTGCAGGGAAATGCATCACAAGTGGTTGTACTTTCAACGGACCCCCTAGCATTTCTGCCTAATATAACTCAAATCTAGTCCACTTCGTCCAACTGGAAGTTTTTCCAAATCATTTATCGACACTGGACTACAGATACCAAACTTCTCTTTGTCCTCTGCTTGCCACTGCACACTGTTTGAAGCTTGCTTTTGTTGTACGCCTTTAATTTTTTATCGGTCTATCTGAGCATAATGAAATTATAAGACACCAACACGGCTAATGTTTGGAGGTGAACTGTCGATTTGTGAGGGAAATCTGTTTTCTCATTGGTTCTTTTAGAAATCGTTCATGTTTTTGTTTGTCGCCACTCGAAATTTGAAAACAAGCACTTGAAACGTGAGCAGTTTAAAAGCCATATGAACAAAACTACAATGCCCCGCCTTCCCGTGAGGTCTCGGCCTTCCTCTAGAGGTTTTGTAGATGTTCCTTTGCTTGTCTTGAGATTCTGTTCATCTCAGATCAAGAGTGGAGAGCCAGGTCAGAAACTTAACTTCACTTCTGTTGAGCACTTGTATTTTGTTTTATTTTGTAAGTTCTGACAATTTCCCAAAGCCTTGTTTTTTTCATTGTTTCTTTCACTATTTTTGGAATGCAGTGCACTGAATCATTTAGATTCACAAACAATTAGTCAGTTTTGATTCCACATTCATTGGCAGAGTATCTAGATTCAAATCTATTCTTCAATCACATAAAAATGTCTCTAAAATGACTATAGCGAGCTAAAGCAAGTAATATTACGCCTTGTGCTCAGAGATCTTGAGTATCTAACTTTGCCAAACTCTGGCAATATGTCCTTCACAAGCGCTAAGGCAAAGTTTTGTGGTCAAATGGTTTTGCTGTAAAACGTCTGTCAGATCTTCTCAGAAATCTGTGTGGAGCAAACCTCAAGAGAGAGTTTCCACTGTCTTCAGCCCTTCTGAACAGACTGACCACTACATGCACGAGGTTTTTCCAAACAGTCCGGTAAATTCTTTCGATGTCCTTTTTGGTTAATTTCCTTGATGAAATTTTACAGATATAAATATATTATAAAAACAAAATGTACAAAAGCAAGGCTGCTCAAAAACAATATTTTTTACCGTGGAATCTTCAGGTGTCACTGGTGAAATGACTGTTTGCTTTCGTTGTTTTCGTACGCTTCGTTTTCGTAGAACATTTCTGACGATGACGAAGCCGCCGTCTTCAAAATCGCTCACGTTCTCCAAGAAATCACGTCATTTCGATGCTAATGTCCAGATGTTTGGAATAATGAGGTGCGAACGAGTATCTCAGGTGATTTTACATCTATATGGGTGGTGTTGATGTGGGTGTATATAAATGTATATATTCATATGCATCCTCACATAAAGAAAATACATTTCATGTTCGCTTTTGAAACGTTTTTCCACCCCTTGTACCTGATGGATCGCTATATGCTCTCTTCCTTTCTGGCCCTGTCAACAGTGGATGTCCATTTCTTCCTTTCATATGAAACGTGCCGGTTACACTAAATGTCCATAAGGCGAAGATGTCACTTACAGAACATACCAAAATTAATATTGATATTTCTAATGTCTAATGCATTTTAGTGTCTTTTTTAATACTTGTTTCTTTGAACATCACAGTGTTGTTGGTTTCTTTTGTATTTATTAAGATAATAAAGGTATATTGTGAAAAATGCATAAAGGTTTGTGGAATATAAAATGGTTCTGCTTGATTTCATTCGTTTTCATGCTCTGAATCAGCCAAATTTAACGATCGTTTTTCATCATTTGTGTGTGCGATATCCTACTGCCTTTTAAAGCAGAACGCCAGCAAATGGATAATAAATGGAGAAACGCCAACAAAAGTCATCAATCCCTTATGAAAAACCAGTGTGTCTCATCTTTCTAGATCAGCTTTCATGCATGTTTTAATCAGATATCTAGATTACTGCATGAACTATGGAAACTGGCTTTTGAATTAAATCTGCACAGAATCCCATTTTACAGCCACGTTACAAATGTAAATACTGTACAGGGTATTCTTTGGCATGTGTCTCTGTCCAAAAAGATGGAGGTACAGTACAGTGAAAAAGGACTCAGCACAATGTACTCTGTAGTTCATTGCACATATTGGAAAATAAGGCAGGTCAAAGTATTCCTTACAGAACATTTACATTATAAGTTCGGTGCACCGTATACACAGTTTTACTACATATTGAAATTGTAGTATAATATCTCTGGCCTTCTAAAACATAGAAATGTAATCAGCACATTTTGATATGGGCACGTTTTGTTTGGTCTCACATATATGAGCGATGAGATCATAATTTGGAGCAGAGCTGTTCTGTAAACACAATTACTGAAAAAGCTGCTAAATGAGTTTTGTGTGAGTCTTATGAACGTTATTTTGACCAAACTTTTTGTGTGTATCACAAGTGTGTCAGAGTTGGTTACTAAATGTTCTGTTTTCATTAAACATTCTAGATCTCATAAAGAGAAATATCTCTTCATTCAGATACTTCAGGGAAAAGGTCTGCTAAATAAATGACAAAACAGAACGCGCTCAACCAAATCCACTAAATTCTGTGTAAAAACGCGTCTCAGGTGATGATTTGTGTTTAGTGTATCACCGCGGCTCTGCGTGAAAGCCTTTCAGATGAAATCCGGCATGTTATTAAAAAAGGCACAAACAAAACTCAGCTCTAGATTTCATCTGGGGATAATATTGAAGTAAATCCTACAGTACATTTGATTATCTGAAGTACATCCAAAAATAAAAGAGCAATGAAAATTGTCAATTAAAAGGATTGCTCACCAAAATAGTCATTCTCCTCATGTAATTCCAAGCCTGTATGAGTGTAACTAACAGTGATTTATACATTCTGCTAAAGATTTCTTTGAAAGAAAGATACAGGTGACACGGGTTCAAAATGACACGAGTGAATGATGCCATTTACTTTTAGGTCAACTTTAATAACGCAAAACAAAACGGTCATTTGCATTTTTGGCCATTTATATGATTTGATGCCGTTAGTAGTTTTCCAAGTCTGAAAGAACAAAACTATCGTTGTGTCCTTCCACTCTGGTTTGTGAAGGAGGGATGAAGAAAGAGAGGGGAATTTGACAGGAGAGATGAGGACACAATGGCATGGAGTCATGTTGCACTGAACATAAACCAGCCTTTATGTTGGCTTGAAAATGATTGTGTTTGTGTGTCGAGCATAACCTGGTTTTGTGTTTTCATTGACTGTGACCCTCGGAGGGTGTTACACACACACACACAAACACACACGTGCTGATGGCTGCCGTGTGCCTGCAAGCCTGAAAAATAATGACTAACCCTTTTATTCAGCCAGCAAAGCAACTTTTTCACTCTCCCCCAATTTCACGGCTTTTCTCTCTCATTTTTCACCTGCTTCGCCTAACTGCATTTTTTCCTTCATGTACAGTTGCGGTATTACCAGCCCGTCTACACGGCTTTATTGTCGGTCCTCTTTGAGAGATGAATTTATGTTTGACTTATTTTTTTATTGCATGTACTATGGATGGTATGTTTGGTCTTGGATGTCAATGCGTTGGTGGCTGCATTTGAACCTGTGACTGCAAGCATATACATGAATGAGTCTAGCTGTGCACCGTTTGCGTGCGTGTGCTTGCGTGTGCGTGGGGATGTGCTGGTATGTAGGTTAATTAAAGAAAACATCCATGGCTACTGTTTCTGTTTCTTTCTCTTTCCTCCTCTTCTCTCTCTCTCTCTCTCTCTCTCTCTCTCTCAGTAATGAGGAATGGAAACAGTGAGGCCAGTGGTACCAGTACAACACAATTCATCATTCATGTCATCTATACCAAAGCCAGCTGCTCAGAACAGACACGGAAAATTAGCATTTCAACCCCCTTCTCTCTCTCTCTCTCTCTCTCTCTCTCTCTCTCTCTTCATCAACTCTCCTTTTTGTCACTTCCTCGCTGTTAATGGTCTTTCCTTATCATTTAACTGGGAAACTAATTCCTGTCTTTGATTATTGTCAAGTGAAACACAATGACCCATATGTGTCTCTCTGTCTTCACATTCTGCTGAGACTGCCTTTCCTTTGGATTGGGTGAAAGTATTAAAAAAAAGTCTCGTTAAGTTCTGGTATGAGTTTCTTTATGAGCTTGTCTTGCCATTCATTTATACTTATTTTGTAAAGTGCAATAGTATTCAGTATTTGGCCTGTTTTATGCTACAAACTTACAGATTTTTTTTGTGTTTCCTGGAAATCGAACCCTCGACCTCTGTGCTGCTCATGTAATGCTCTATCACTAGAACTACAGGAACACAAATATAAGCAGGTAACAGGAGGCAACAACAGGTTCATCAATGAAACATTATGTGGATCAAGTAAATGCTGCGACCCGTTTATATGGCCACTGAAAGAGATGTGCCTTGCTTACACATGCAATCTGAAACAGGACATATAGCACAACACATTTCAGTGCAATACAAGGCTGTTTGGTCATGCCAGTGTTTATATTTATAAAAACAGTCTGATGTGGAAAAGTGCTTGGCATCACATCAGGGTCTAGCCAAACAGTTTTTTCTTGTGGCAGAGAGTCAGTACTGCAGGTATTTGGAAATCTAAGCAATTCTTGCCAATCGTGATGAAGGAAAGAAAAGGATTTGAGCAATTACTGCAACGTTTATGTTGACGACATTAATCAGGTGATGTTTACAAGGCAACCTTTCAGAACCCGTTCAAATACACACAATTACAAGGTCATTTGTGAGTTATAAATTTCATTTTTGGTGCGACTGAGAAATTATCATAAGATTAAATATAGGACGGTTTCTACACAACACTTTATTAATGAGGCCCCAGATCATTTAAATTAAAAAATGTTCTGTCCTACCTTTCTTGTTAAACCAATAAATTGAACAAGGTCTTTTATTTCACTTTTAACACAAGAGGTTTTATTTATCCTTTTATCTCGCTTTTATCTCTATCTTTTCATGAAGTTAATTCCAGTAGACCGTCATTGCCGTCTCCATCCATCTTGCTGTTAGCTGAAGTCTGAAGTACTGTAATTACCCATGAGGCCTTGCTAGAACTTCTCTTTTGTTAAGAGTAAAAAAGAACCAGGGGGCCAATCTCACAGTGACTATCTGAGTGAATGAAGTTCAGGGAACATTTATGAAAGAGAACATCTATTCAACCCAGAAAATAATTTCAACAAGCCTCAGACTTCATGTCCACCTGAACCTCCACCTGTTGGAGGGAGAATATCCAAGATTTGGTCCAGGCTATGGCTTATCTTCTGGTGGGCTTAGCTGATGAACATCTCTTAATCAAGCTGTAATTGTTCGAGTGCGACCCTGGGTGACCCGGCTAATGGAAATGGTTCTGATTAATGATGTGTGCTGGCTCACACAGTGGGAGGTTCTGCCCACACCCACGAGTCATTGGCTCGTTTATTAATTTATTAATTAAGAGTAACAATGAGACAGGAAACAAAGCAGCAGCACAAAGTACAATGAGGAGGCAATGGTCTGTCTGCAGTGGGGTATGATGCATGTCTATACCAAAGTCAATTGATAATTATACAACATTCAGTGGAATTGCTCACAGTTTGAAATTAATTAGTCAATTAGAGGAGGAGGATGCGGGGTTATTGCAATATATCATTCAGTCATTCTTTTTTTTCTAAAGACTGATAGGAAATAAGCATTAGATATCTCCAGAACATTTTGCCAGATATGTTCTTTGATAAACATCTTTTGTTGGTCTAGGAATAACTTTCCTTTCAAAAGAAACATTGTAACGTTAACTCATAACTGACCATTATTGCTTAAATCAGAGGTAAAAGACTGAATGCTGTTGAAGCCTGATTTTTTTATGGATTATTAAAATGAAGATTGCAGGTGCACCTCTCAAAAAAACAAATTACAAATAAAGATTATTTTAGAGGTTTAATTGCTATTTGAAGCGCTGGAATCGCTAGATGAGGGCTTAATGAACTCATTTTTGTGAAATCCTCAAATTTGACCAAAATTGACATTTTTCACTTGTTTTGCCTGTAGCTTGTAATGAGCCCGTACTCATTCTGACTCATTTTGCCAGCACGGGTCACATCATTTCACTGTAAAAATTTGCTAAGCTTTAATGACACACGCTTTACCAATCCATGTTTTGTGAGATAAATGTCATATGGAGTTACAGTACATTTTAAACAACTGTAAGGGCTTTGGATAGCCTTTTGTATTTATTCACAACACAATAAAATCTAAAAAAAAAAAAAGTTCTGGCTGTGAAAGGTCAGTCCTGGATGATTTTTATAGCTGTCTGCTGAAACTTTAAGGATCCATTTCAAGATTTCACAACTTTGGTGATCAAAGCTCCTCAACATCTGCGTATCGGTGATACCAAAACCAAAGGAAAATGTCTTCTGTGCCTGTCCAACTGATGAGTAACAGGCAAAGATGAAAAAAATCCAGCCCTATTTGAACCCAGACTGCCCCCCTTAATCTGGAAACTCTGTCAGCTGAAGATACAGAGGTGATACTGAAGAGGTTTCTACAAATGTGGGGTGAGCTACAAAACCATACTTCTGTGTCAATGTTAAAACCAAACTGAGCAAGACATCTTGCATCAGTTTCAGCGTGAGCTCGGTTCACACAGCACAGTCTCGTCCTGCGTGTCTGGTAAATTCCTCTGATTTAGGGACGCATGATAGCGGAGGTTATTTTTAATCATTTGAGTGGCACCTGAGCGTGTGACTCCGATGCGCGTATTTTCTTCAAGGCGGCTGAAGTTATTAGACGTGGCGCTTTCGATGTAGCGTCTCACTGAAGCAGCAAATTAACACAAAGAGACGGCGACGCATTAAGAGCAAGGAAGACGAGAGACATACTAACATGTTTCTGCAGTTTTCTCCCGTATACTTTCACTCACCTCACTATTTCTTACGTGGTTTAATCTAACAATCTGTTCAAGTGTTGACATATCCCTGTGTGCCGTGAGGAATGTATTAGATGTCGGGCAGGTAACTCAAGAACGTCTTACCTGGAGGCCACAGCGGGTCTGTATACACAACAGTCTTCTGAGGCAGGTAAACAGAGATGAAACGCAATCAGCTTGAAATTGCGTTCATAAATCCATAACAGCACATTATTTTGCCGGCTCTGTGCAATTACACCATCTACACATGCAGTCTTTTAAACAATCACACATCGCTGTAGAAAACAAATCTGAGTTATTCAATTAATGAAAACATCGCCTGAAGTGTAGGGTATGATCTCCTGAGGGCCAAACAATCAGATGTGAATTGAATCAGTTGAATCAAAAGTTTCAAGGCATCGTTCGTTCAAGAACTTGTTAAAGGCAGGGCAGGTGATTTTTTTTCCAGACATAATTTTTGTTCTGCTGGTTGCAAGTCTTGACATCTTCTGTGCAAGGCACAGGATCATAAAACGTTCATCCAATCATTATAGTCGGTCCGAATGCAATGATTGGATTTCCCTCTTGCCTGTCAAACAATGTGTGTTCAGTGTGTTCTGGAGGGGGTGTGGCTTTGAAGGCGCTCTGAAAGGAATGCAGGATCTTTTGTTTCAAAGCTAATTTGCTATTGATAGCCTCTCCGAAATTGTCGGAGAGGCTATCCCTTAATCATATGCAGATCCTGCAACACAATAAATCTTTTGTTCTTTTGTTCACTAATGCACAGGGTTGTGAACATCCCCCAACGGTCAGGTCTTTAACAGCTGGTCCCATTCAAGTCATCCATTAGATGGCTGTCTATGTTTTTTAGAATGATAAACCTCTAATGAAAGTGCTGAATTTTATGGCTCCTCCGTGTTGAACTGTAGATGAATTAGAGGCTTCCTAAGTGGCTGGTGTAAATGCTTATAATGTCATTTCCAAAATATGTTACTAGAACTAGAAACTAGAAATTCGTCAGGTGGCCAGTTGTAAAATAATAACCTTAAAAATCTTTAACATGCTAATTTAGTATAATTTGTAGCATTTTTGCACCATGTAATTAACACACTGAAACATGCCCCTGAGAAATTCTGTTTATTCTTTGTTTTAGATTGTTTTAGATATAAAGGTATTTACGTTTATTACTTATAATTTAGGTATATTAGGTATATTATATATTAGGTATAATACAAATGACAATTTCTTAGAATTTCGCAGTATTTTGAACACCGTATTGCTAATAAATAATCTCGTTGTTCCAAACATAATTGCAAAAACATTGAACAGATCACCAAACACACACCTGCTGTGGCTCGAAGAAAACACAAATTCTGGTTTACATTTTCTATCTTACAAGTACGGTTCATAATTTTATGACACAATTAACTGTACTGTGTTTATAAGTCTTTAGATAAGAAATTTATTATTTAATCATATGTTTTATAGTTATGCCTATATAAATTGTTGTATCATCAACATGTTTCTCTAAGTCGATCTGTTTTCCTGTTGCTTACAAAATGATTTGAAGAAGCTTTAACACGAACATTTTGAAACATATTGAACATTTTGAGTTGTATCGGCATTTCCTGTCATGTTATCCAGCAGCTTCTAACACCCTGGTCTGAATCTTTATTTCATTCAAACTAGTGACCGAACATACATTCATTAGACTGCATGTAAAACAGTTGTAAATACAGCTCTTACACAAAGCCGATGTGTTTAAAATGATCACAGGTTTATAACCCTCACATGGGGTTTTATGTGAGGGTTAAGCCTGCTAAGCATTTGTTCGTAAACACATAGGTGTGCATAATAAAACGTTTGGAGAACAGCGTTGTTTTAATGGATGTGTAAATTCTGCTACGGAGGAAAAGAAATACCATCCAGTTTGTGCTCCATTCAAACCCTCATCTCAGACAGAAGAGAAGATTACCTGTACAGGGTCTGAATGCAGTTTCTAATTAAAAAAACACCAACGAGGTCTGCTGATAACACAGCTCTGAACATATCATGGATTTATAGTTTATTATGACAATATTTACACATACACAAACGTGATCCTCGATGTTTCGAGTGTTTGCTGATAACGCCGTAGTTTTGACATTGCAATGTATCAGTGTTAGTCTGCTGGTTAGCAATGAAATATGACTCACATAGTCGACGTTTGTAACGTAAATATAACGTAAAATGTTCCAGTTTATGTTCAGAGCTATTTAATAGCAACATCCCAGCTAGAATGTTCAAACCTTTGTGTGGAGAGTGTTTAACCATTTAATACACTCACAAATGAAAATGTTGTCATTGTTTACCATCATGTTAAAAACACATCTGAAGACTTAGTATGGGCAGTATGGGTAGTAACTGTTTATCTGTCCTTACACATTATTTACAGACGCCACTCAGCATGTTATAATCCATGAACTTCTGAAATTTCTGAATATGTGACTAACTTTTTGAGGATGCTGTCTTTGTGCTGATTTTTTCCAGTGTAAAAGCATTCATTTCTGCACATGTCGTATATAGATGACAAAAGTATATTAAACAATTTATCAGATGTTTATTTTCATGGATTAGTTTGAATATATCCAATATTTTTTCATGTCGCACTAAACATGCCAGGTAGCCTCCCTCTGCCTCATTCTCCAAACAGACTAATGAAGACGGATTTATCCAATTTATTCCCTGACACCAAAAACAGAGCAAACTCACCCACCTCCCTGTGATGTCAGCCTCATCTCCTTCCACAGCTTCACCGTTTCGTACCTCTGCCCTTCCTAGGGCACGTCAGACCACTGCTGTGTGCCTTCAGACTAAAAAGTGAAAAGGGCAAGAAATTTGTCACCTTCCCCAACAAGACCCTTACCAGCCAGAGAAACAGCACTATTAATCATCTGACATTTCAATATTGTATTACCCTTTCTGGTGAAAATCAAGAGGGTCATTAAACTGGTTAAAGGAGATGATCGATAGAACATGCCTCTAACAGAACGGTGAGTTATCTGGCCAGCCGCATATTCACACTCGCTGTCGGTAGGTGTGATGGGAGACTGCCCTAACTAATTAACTCTTCGTGAGGGGTATGAAGTGGCATTCAATGCATTGATGAGCAGCGGTGAGGAGAATGCTTCATCAGTAGGCCATGAAGTGAACGGGGGCCACCACGAGGAAACCGCTGGGAACCAGTTGAAAGAAGACCCTGCTATACGTGCACTCTTAAAGATAAAGATAAAGGTTCCTAAAAGCAATGCTATAGAAGAACCATTCTGGGTTCCCCAAGGAACCATTCAATGAAATGTTCTTGAAATAATCATTTCTTTCTAACCTTTCCACTACACAGAAGCTTTGGTAAAAATGGAAAGGTTCTACGGATGTTAACGGTGCTTTATAGATCCATATAGCCAAAACGGTTCTTTTATGAAGCAGAATGTGGTGAAGAGTGTGGTGCTGTTTGTGACGAGGATCACTGGCAGTGTGAAGGGTTTATCCTACTAGAAAAAATGAAAGCGTAGTGGATATTTTACGTGTGCAGCATTTCCATTCATTTTGTAACATTGTCTAATTACACAAAACTGCTATTACTGTCCATTTAGGATACATAAAATGCTAGTTACTTCTCCCCTTGTGTCTTAGATTAATGTTGCATATTGCCATTGTTTACTAAACTAGTTCAAATCGTATTTAAAACATTGAAAGAAATTTTGTTCATCTCAAACAAACATTTTCCTTACAAATAATTTTTAATGCATGACCAAATGCTTTTAAAAAGTACTTTCTTCCTTCTTGTCTTCACCTTTCATGCTGTAATCACAGTGTGTCAGTTTAGCAAGTCATTTCAACTATGAAAACGTGCCAATTTACCCTGATTGTGTGTCTATGGACGTCTTTAAATCACTGTTTGGACACTGTCAGTCATCGTCGTGTTTCTGCAGGTTACTGTAGCTATCCTAAAACAACAGTGATTATGTTGTTGCTTTATTTCACATTTAAAGTTCATTGTGAAAATACTTCCTTTCATACCAATTTAATATGGAAAGACAACTTTAAGTAAGGCATTCATTCAACATTTGTAAACATTGAAGCTGTATTTTCTTACCATCTCAGCCAGCCCAATAGCAGCACTGTCACACATCAGGAACTATATTTTAGTTTTCATTTAGTTAATGTTAGTTACATTTTTTGCTATCTTGTTATTTGCTTTTGTCATTTTATGATATATTTATATTTAATATTGCTAAATAAGATGGATTCATTTTTATGTTTCAGTGTTTTTTTAGTTAATAATTTCAGTGCCTCATCTTAAACGTATATCAGTTCATTAAGACAGCATTTCTCATTTTCATTTAGTTTTTAAAATAATTTTTATGCCTATATTTTATTTGCTTTCAGTTAACAGAAATGTTGTATTAGTTTATACTAACCTTGACCAGGAATTTCAAATCTAAAGCAGTGATATTAAATACCTATCAATACCTGAAAACATTAAACACCATGCAAAACCAAGTGGCGCACAATATTCCCAAAATATTCCCAAATTAGTTAGATGAATTAGTTAAAACTGCTTGATACACCTTTAGTTGTAGCTCATATTATTTGATAGAGATGGTAAAAATGAATCGATGAATGCATGGATTGTCGTTATGAAAAATACAAAAATCATATCATACAAAAATCAACATGTTAGAGGTGTAATTTATTCCAGAAATTATGTTTTTGATATTTGTGGTTTTGCTGACAAGACGTAAAGGCAGTATGCAACATTAATCTATTTGTGCTAAGTACTGTGAAATTTGAAAGGTTCACTGAAAAGCTTTTGCTTTTAAACAGTTGCCATGTGGCATCGTATCATTAATCAGTCTGGCATGTCATTGCTTTTAATCATGGCTTCATAGAGACATCTCGACACATAATTCATCTCTTCATTTTTCTTTAACACAGCACAAAACCTCTTCGTCAGCAACTGTTGACTGCGGCCTCACACATTTACTGAGATATTGGCCAGGAGGATGACCGCTACAACAAACTTTCTGTCCATCTCTGCCGATTTGGCTCTTTACGGCACTCTGCTTTTGGCAGAGCTATAGTTATTAAAATAAATGTGACTGCGTCTCTTTATGACAAGCAGTAGAGTAGCAAGATGGAGCCTTATAATATAATTAATAAAAAACTCATGAGAAAATTGGACGTACCTCATTGGTTGTTGGGACGAGTGGGGTGATGTCATCCCGTGAGATGTGTAGGAACAACTGAAATGAAGATCTGAAAGGAAGGTGAAGTTCTTAGGTTAATCATGAGGTCTGAGTACAGACGGAGTGAGTTCTGCTGAGCTGGGCACCGGAGTGACTTATTAAAACAGTTATTAAAACTGCAGGCTGGTCAGTCATGAGAGTCTGGGGAACAGCTGAAAGATTTCAGAGGAATCCGGCTCAGCTTTAAATTAACTGGACGAATTTGCCCACAACATTTTTGAGAAATATTCCACAGTGATACACTGCCGTTGTTTTAAGACTCTCCTCTGTGTTTAGTAAAGATGAGTGAGAAGGGTGAATAGAGGAAGGAAGAGAAACATGCAAGAAGCAGGAAAGAGAAAAGAAGAGATGAACGAGAAGACTGAATTCATTCCTCAAATCAAGACAATGGTGTCATATGTTCTCCAGAGGAGGTGTTGTAATGAAATGCAGGTGGATGATGGTGATCAGACTGGATGAGGCTGGTGGCTGAGCAGGTGGATTGGATTCTCCGCGGGTCTCCTGTGGGCAGAATCAGACGTGAGGATGCGATTCCTGACAGCATACAGCTGTTCCTCTTAATTCCCCCCGTTACGCACGAGGGGTTAATTAAAGCAGTTTGGGTGAAAAATAAGACATGAATTTTCTAACAAAGGATATTAGGTTAAACGCTACACATTACAACACAGAATACTTATATAATTGTCAGTATTACCTGAGAGTTTTGTGTCTCAATTAGCCAGCAAGCACTCATTAGAGCAACAGCAAAGCTTGACAAGCCCTAAAAAGCTGATTAGATGGTTTGTGCATTTATTTATTCCCTGCATTGTACTAATGTTGCTTTGTAGCATTTTCTAATGCTTTCAAGTTGCATTTTCTAGTTAAAAATACCAGGTTTCCGTCTTGACCTGAATTCAGTGCAACCAGCGCTTTGTGTTTAAAAGCAACTAGGGGACAGAACTGTCACACTGAGTTTCCAGGTAAGTCTTTTTTATAATAATGACTGCAATATATGGTCACTCATCTGCAGGCCACAAATATTCATAACAGTAACATCACAGTGGGTCTGTGTGTGTGTACTGCCCTTAATCACCTGCGCTTCAGTGTGAGCAGAATACACACCTCAGCTCATTAAAATGATGGATCGTGCTGGAGGGGAAACTCTCGCTTGCTCAAAATTTGTTCTCGTTTAAGAGGTGCTTAATAGGAGAACACCTGAGGGGAAGAGCTTGCTTTCTGACACAAACCAAGATGCCTGACAGATGCACAGGAAAAGACAGCCGGCTGACATTTGAGTTTATCTATACATATATATATATATATATATATATATATATATATATATATATATATATATATATATATATATATCATGCATTCAGTATTTGTATGTGTTATAAAATTCTGTATGTTGTTCATTGATGTGTATGTGTATTATGTGTATGCTTATTATGTTATTATGCTATTATTATTATTATGTAGCATTGTATATTATAATATTGATTATATAGCACATATTGTATGTGCTTGTTTGTGTTAGCTACAAAATTATACACTAAACTTTTATTGTTTAAATATTGTCTAAGTATATATATATATATATATATATATATATATATATATATATATATATATATATATATATATATATATGGAAATATATATGGTGTGTGTGTATATTTATTTCCATATATATATATGGAAAATATATATTTTTATAAAAAAAATTATATATATATATATATATATATATATATGGATTTGTATTATCTCTAATAAAAACCTTGAAACAGTTCATGCATCATGATGTCATTTCCTTTACTTTCGATAAAGAATAACAAACCATGATCATAACTGTTTTCATTAGTGTTATGTCTTTGAGCTGGCTTAGGCTATGTTTTAAATTATTATGGTTAGGGTTCATGTAAGATGATTGTTTACAAAACCAGATGTGTACAAATAAAAAAACAAGCAAGTCAGTTTCAGTATTTTGATTTATTTTTTCTTCATTTTTTATATGCTTTTTTGTTTTAAGAAACAAATGCTTGCAGATGTCAAATGAATTAACACTCACATCCAGACCTTTAGAGCGTGACTGACACAACAAACCCAAAAAGAGGCGGGCCCTCAGCTAGCCAATCATCACTCCAGATTCTCAAACCGACACCCACTTTCTGTTCTTGAACGTCTCTATAAGTGCATACATCAATCAAAAACGTTTCCTTTTTTGGACGAAAGCATAGAGATGGACCGATACTTTCGCAAACATAAGATCCCTTGTCTGATCTTTAATTTTGCAGGTTGTCGTGCCGTTGGAATGAGAAACTGGAAGAGACGCCAGAGGTGAGGATGCGGGAATTCGTTTCGAATCATTCACACGTTTGTAAACAGCTTATCCATTTTTCGTTTCTCATAACCTACATCGACAGGTTTAACAAGGCCTTTTGTCGTACCGCCCGGTCAGTCGCGTAAGACAAAAAGGTTAATCAATAACATGGTTCAAAATAAAGTTTAGTGATTGTGCTTTTAAAACCAAAGTCAAACATAGAACAACAAACATTAACAATGACAAAAGAAGAATAACAGTGCATTACAAAAAACAAAAACAAACAAACAATACCTCTCAAAATGTGGCACTTTCCTGGGGCAGTTTAAACACTATGACAATTTACAACCAGGATGGAGGCTATTAAACAAATTATATTAATTGGCGCAATAGAAATTTAAAATTATTCAAAGAAGCCAAGGAAGACAAATTGAATGTACCACAATGGATTATAAAAGACAGTTAGATATGTATACACGTGTATGTACATGTCAGTCCGTCCCTTTGTGCTGAAGTTTCATTACAGTATCCAATGACTGACAACCTTCTTTCAAGTTGAACAAAGCCGTAAATCAGTTTCCGAAGCTAACAGACACATTATCATATTGCATTGGAATCAAATCAACCAATCAGCTTTAGCCCCATTCAGCGTACCCTTATTTTTTTCATCTGTGTCTTTTTCTTCTTTAAATGCACATTGAAATTAAGGTAAAGAAATTAATTAATGGTCGGTCAGTTTTTCGAACGTGACGTAGCTCGAGGTCGGCAGTTTTCAGTAAACGATGCTGCCGAGATGGTCGTACTGCGCTGACGATGGTAGCTGAAGAAGTTTGGACGACAATATTTTTATCTTCAGCTCTCCACCATCTATAAAGAGAGATTGTAGCATTATAGTCAAGACTGTGAACACACTTCTGATATAACTATACTTCTGATAACTACACACATTAAAAGAGGTTGTCATGTATGAGACGGCATATTCGTTATTGCAAAAATTAACACTGATCTGGATTTTGCGATTATAACTGGCTCACATTATCCTGCTTCTTTACTGAATAAATCAATGGACCTAATTATTCATGTAAGTTAAAATGATTTCATCATGATTAAAAGAGGTCAGAGTGATGTAAGAGACACTAAATTAGCAAAGCTATGAAGACAGACATTTGCCTGGGACAAGAGTCAACGATACAAACAAACGTATTCAAGAGAGCACATTTCCTGGCGTACTGCTCATGAGATAAACTGAGGGTGGATTTATTGGGGTTTAGGACATACCTCAAACTCCTCCCCTTCTGTTTGGAAGGCTCCTGTGGTGTTCAGCCCAACATCAGCAGGGTTTCTGCGAGCACCTGGAGCCCCCTCTCCTCTCCTCCGCCCGCCAGACCCCCGAGAAGACAGTGAACTGGAGGAGCTGGGGTCCCTGTCGCCACGAGGGCTGTGGACAGCTGGGAAAGATGGACGGCTGTAAGGTAGAATGTCCTCTGAGCCTAAGAGAGAAATGTAAAGTTTTAGGAATTAAAAATTATCCAAAATATTATTTAGGGACCGATGAATCATTTACAATATTTGCAGGATATTTTCAGTTTTCCATTAAAACCGTAAATAAACTGTTGTGCAGTACCAGGGTGCTGGCGGCTCTTAGGGGCCCCACCGGCCTCTTGTTTACTGCTCTTTCCTGTTCTCTGACCCCTTTGTACGTCCTGGGCCTCGCGTCGTTCTGAAGAGCTGGTCCGGGTGTCTGAGCCGTCCCTGGGTCTGGGGCCACCCGAACCTGTTCGCCTCTCCTTGCCATCAGCAGAACTAGATCTGGGGGATATGGCCCCTCGTGGCCCCTCTGGGATGGTTTTGGCCGGGTGTGTTGGAGACTTCAGCATGGCCGGGGGAGGAATCGGGGGAGGTGGAAGATCTGTGAAGAAATGAGTAGCACAAAAAATATTTTTTACATCTGTGGATGTAAATACGATGGTCTGAGGATATCTTACATCAGCGCTGCATGTTTAAGCTAGCCCACAACATCCACTGTTTACACATGCTTGTGTCCTTCAGAACCAGACATTTTCCTAATTGACACCAGACTTCATTTGGCTGGCACCCGGAAGGTGCCACAGAAACACAGCTGTGCAGCAGCGATGCAGCCCTCCAAACAGCTGCACGCTGAAACTCTTTCTTACTGAGACACAGCGAGACACTGAGACACAGTGATAAGGTTGAGAAACTGTGAATGACAGTTCATCACGTCTCGCCACATCTCCACACCTCTCATGCCAGTTAATCAAGGTCTTTTACAGTTGGTCTCATGAAATAGCACATCCTCTAAAGCTCAAAGCCCCACTGCTTTATGTGCGAGATGCCAGCTGACAGGGAGCGTTCTCTAAAAGTTCTGTCAACGTTATCAAAAACATTCTTGCGGTAACATTAGTGGAATGTTTTACAATGTTATATATCAAAACATTATTTGTTAGTGGAAAGTTTTAAAAATTTATGCTTATAACAAAACAATAATGTCAATACAACGTCTAAAAAAGTGACGCTTTGAACAATCCTAGAACTCATAAAAATAACATTTTTAATGTTTTTGTTACCTAATGGAAACATAAGGAATAATGTTCTTACAACCTAAAATTGTTAGTGGGGTGATCCCATAAACCTGTGCCAGGAACAGTGAGACGATTTACAAACCTCAAGATATATAAATGTTCAAATCTGAAATCCTGTACAATTGCTCATAATAAATCACACTAACACATTTAGCCGGTACTTTACATATGGCAACAAGTTAAAACAGCAGCAGCAACATTGGGACACAGTTAGTAGAGAGTTTTCTTGTTTTTTTTCCACATTACCCATAAGTAATTAAAGCCAGATGATGCAACTATTCAAAACAGACCCAACACATTTACTAGCGGTAAGAACTAATCAACTAGTTGGTGCAATCCATTCTATATGTTTAGAATGACATCTTAGCACACAAATCTGTAGCTTACAAAAGCTCAAAGCGCTTTAAAAAAAAAAAACATGCTAAAATGACCAGTGGGTGCTGCATCAACATTTTTACACATTCAAGGTCACAGCACACCTGACGTCTTCACCGGGCACATGCCTGATGTTGTCGGGGAGAGATTAGCACGCTTTCATCGCTGCCCTGCTCTGCCCTGCTCTGCTCAGCAAAATACAAAAAGGGTCAGTCGATCATGGTCGTGGGTGGTTTTTATAGCCCCGGATGTCTTGCTGTATGTGGCAGATCGATGGC
Source organism: Chromobotia macracanthus (assembly GCA_036877525.1). Taxonomy (NCBI): domain Eukaryota; kingdom Metazoa; phylum Chordata; class Actinopteri; order Cypriniformes; family Botiidae; genus Chromobotia; species Chromobotia macracanthus. The sequence goes on along the minus strand of JAZGTH010000080.1, from coordinate 1,682,658 downwards.
AGGGTGAGAGAGAGAGATTCATGAGGTGGACATTAGACGCTAGAGGTAACGCACTTATTTGTGCGAGTAGTTTGCTGTGCTTTCGCTAGTAAACTAAACCTGCCCTGTTCATAACACACACTTGAAATGAAACATCTCCAGTGCCCTTCAGCATCTCTTATGAACTCCATAAATGTAAAGTTTTACAGAAGCATGTTAAAGGAGGAAGAAGGGATGTGAAGGATGTTCCCTGTAACAAATGAAAACGTTCAAAATGCCATTTTGAATGTTTAAAATGAACATTTTTTAGACTTTGTATCAACAATATTGCTTGGTTAAAAGAACGTCATTCAAACACTTGTTAATGTTTTAATGTGTTTCTAGCTTTTTAAAACGTTCCACCAACAACTTGATATATGATAATGTTAAAAATAGTGTTCTACTAATGTTACCGCAAGAACGTTTTTGATAACTTTGAGAGAACTTTGAGAGAACGTCAGCCAATGTTATGAGAATGTTCCCTGTTAGCTGGGTTAGAGACTGGCGCTTTTGTCTTTAGACAGAAGAGGAAGCAGATGAAAGGTTCACGGGGCCTTCTGGAGAGAAGCTGGAGGAGGATGAGATAATAATCCTGGTGTCACCCAAAGCACTGAGCAAACAAGAGCGAAATTAACAGAGGCGGAGGACGTGTGTGTGTTTCATGTGTGGTATTTGGGGGCTGGTAGGCAATCTGTGTTGTAGATCATTTAGATTCGAGTGTTCCTGTGTGAGGTGCATTCAAACGACAACCTTCCTCTTTGTCTCAGCGCGATATGTTGTATTTAACCGTCTCGCACAACGCAACATAAACCGTCACATAACACGTTCTATAAAAAAAGGAGCTCCCGTGGGACTCATGGGAACATTCTCAGAACGTTGGCTAACATTCTCTAAAAGTTTCCTCAGTTATCAAAAACCTTCTTGCAGTAACATTAGTGGAGTGCTTTTTAACATTATATATGGTTTATATCAAAAACGCTATTCTTAAGTTGTTAGTTTAACAAAAATATTATAGAAGTTTGAATAGTGATCATATAACCAAGCAATAACTTTAAAAAACTGGACGTTTTGAATGTTCCTAGGACATTCAAGATGACATTTTTAATGTTTTTGTTACCTAATGGAAACGTTAGAGAAATGATCATACAACCTAAAATGGTTAGCTGGGTTGACACTGACGGAACATTCCGGCTCTATTCAGCAGCTGACGGTGAACACAGAAGAGTACAGAGAGATTAGAGGAGGGGGAGGTGAGGGACAGATGAGAGGAGACAGTTGATCTGATTGAGCCAGTTGGGTCTGTGTGCGTCTGATATTAAATCTGAGTGTCAACACACATGGACAACTGACTCAATGACGAGACAGAGCAGATGAGAGCGTGTGCACAAATACACACACAAATATAAACAGGCATAAAGAAGTTTGAATGTGTTTGTGAGTGCTCTACTAACATCTCACACAAATGACGTTTCACGACACCTGCTGCAATTTCATTAGAGACTGAAGCAGGATTCTTCCCTAATGACACACTGAAGCCGGACGGTCCCTCAGGGCCAGCCTCTCCATCCTCCCTCACATTTTTTATGATCCTGCTCAATATATCTGCAGATTAAATGTGTTGGCGTGTGTGTATAAGTGTGATGCAGTAAAAAGTCACTGCAGTAAAAGCTAATCAATCATGAAATGTGTGGAAAACACAGGATCAGATACACAACCTTTGTTTAAAAAAAATGATTAAACTCCCATTTTAGCTGCATATGTAGAAAACAGAGAACAAAGCAGCACACTTGGGGTTTGTGTGTGTCTGTGAGTGTCTTTATGTGTGTGAGAGTCTGTGTGTGTAAGTACCATCTGAGAAGGCCTCTCTGCGCTGGTAGCCGGTCTGCGCAGCTGGATGTTGTTTCTGTCTTTTTAAGGGCCTCCTCTGACCCGGGGCAGAGCTAACATTACTATCTGTGGACACTGGGCTGCCTGGACGGTGTCCCGGAGGGAGGTTTTGGTATTTCCGTGCGGCTGGTAAATTAAAGGACAGAGGGTTTGTTTAGCTCGGCTTAATCAAACACTGCAGATATGAATGAATTCAGCTGCTGTGGGATGTATATTCTTCATCTGACTGTAGAGTATATCAGTATCTCTGTTTCAATTCAACTGCTTTTAAATTCACGGGTAAATATGATAACAGTTGTTGTAGGCACAACTGTAGTGTAAAATAATCACAGTAATTAACGGAGAGGTACAAATGACATGTTATAATTACAATATTTTAATGTAATTTTTTTGTTACACAAAAAAATTAGATTTTAAACAGTTACTGTAATTATTTAGTATGGGCATAACCGAGTGCTCTGTATGTGTTTATTTAATAGAACAGAAATCAAAGCACTCATTTTAATACCTCCAGATACTGGCAGCTGATGGTGACCTTTCCCAGAATGCTTTGCCACTCGTAGACCAGCGTACTCGGCTGCAGCTGCTACGGCCTGGGCGAAATCTGCATCGGTGAAGAAAGATCCGTCTGATGAGCTGACAGCACTGGAACGACCCGATGAAGCGTTGTCCTCCTCTGATGCTGAGCCCCAGCCATTAATCATGGAACCTGTGACGGAGCTCTCCAGATCACAGGTGCTGGAGGCAGGGGTCTGCTCCAGGCCCCGCAGGAGAGCCCTCTGCTGGGCTAAGTGCTGCTGGTGAGGGTGCATGCGGTGCTGGTGGACCCGTGCCACTTCAGCGTCCGTCTCATCACCTTCCTCCTCCTCCTCTTCCAGTCCATCCGTATCGAGGCCCAGTGGGCTGGATATGTAGCCGTACGTGTGCGGGGGAGACAGAGGGCGTGGCGGAGGGGGAGGGCTCACCAAGAGCCGCCTATGGGAGAGAACGACAGGCAACAAATCAACAAATCAACAAAAACAAACAAAACATCAATGTTTAGGAGAAAGTAAATACCGCAACTGTGTTGAGAGGTGAAAACAAAAACTATGAATGCATTACTGTCAGTCAGATGGATATCAAATACACAACTAATACACAATATATACAATAATCCACAGCGTGTGAAGCTGCTCGTACCTGCGCTCGTGTAGGTCAGCATTGTCCTGCAGCATGGGCTGGATCTCCTCTTGTGGGGACGGGGTGAGGGTCGCAGTGGACTGGTGACTATAGGAGACGGCAGCAGGGGAGGAGGCGGCGCCCCGCACAGGGCGGTGTGGGTCCGCGCTCTAGCTCCACCCCCTCCTCCTCCTCCTCCAGGTCGTCAGGCTGCAGGTACATGCGGGAGGGCGGCATGGGGCATTGCAGCTCTGCATCATAACTGAGAACAGAACGGAAAAACTTCAGTCAGACAAACCGCAAAAGACTAACAATATTTACTACAAATGACCTAAATAACTCTTTTCTTTTACAAAAGTTCTTTTACATAAATGTCTGCAAATTGTAAATACCTTGAATATAAATACCTAATATATATGTATATACGCACACACAAGCACACACATATATAGTGCCCTATAAGCATACATGCTATATGTGAGAGCCCACCTGTCATCAATGGAGAGGGTATATTCCTGACATGGGGGTGGATTAAGTGGAGGAGGGGGCAGAAGTTCAGTCCAATTCATTGTGTTCTGTTTGGCCTGTTTGGTTGCGCGTCCCCCTTTTTTCTGTCCTTGACTTCCTGTACACCAATGAAACGAACAAACAAACACGCCATCAGTACCCTCAGACACAGCTATGGTGATTCCCTACCCACAACATCCCTGAATTCATCAATTCATTTGATTACAAACGAAAACGATTTAATAAGCACTGCTTCATTTCGTTTTCTGTTAGTTTGTTTGCGGGGCTTGATGCATTTGTAGAATAAATGGCACTTTTGCACTCAGGAGAAGCAACATTAATGACACCCACACATAATTTATGCGCTGTAAAACGCTTATGCGCATTATCTCTCTATTTGTAATTAACGTTGTGCTCTCCATCAACAAAACGAGTCGTTTTTCAGAACTAACACTCCATTGCCCAGAGGAGAGGTAGAAAGAGAGGGGGGGAGAGAGGGAGCATTAAAAACAGAGAAACATCAGAGGCCAATTAACAGAGAGGAATTAAAATTCAGAGCCAATGAGCTGTGAGGACCTGCCTGCACTCAGACCCTCTTTAATTGCCTGAACTTCAAATACAATATAAAAATAGCTACACAATGCATTATGCCAGCAGCCTTGCGTACATCACAGAACGGGCCTCATTTATCTTTGTCCCGCAACAAACAACGTCTTTCTGACAACATTATCCCCCTTTTCTTTGAGTCGGAAGGATGAAAGCTGCAGTAATTAATGACGGTGTGGTGAATTGCAAAACAGGGATCCGCTGAATCAGAAACATCCAGGGAAGAATGCAGCAGACCTTGGAAATCTGCAGGGAATGTATTTTTAACTAAAGGAATTAGGAATAAGGAAGTGATTGTAGCTACTGCGTTTAAGACATGCAGGCATGCGCCGCAGAAACAGTGAGGAGGAACAATCGACCTCATTTGTTGAGACGTAAATGTTTTTCTTTGTACTCTGGAGTTTCTTGACCAAGAGGGCAATTTGTGAGTGTTCTGTGGTCATGTGATTTACTGATTCTCAATGTAACAACAAAAGCTCAGAAATAATGTGTGGAAATTTTGGATGGGTGCATGACTGGAGGTATGTATAGTAAATGAATGGATGGATGAACACAGATGGTGGCATGTACTGATGCATGGATGGATGCATGTGTTGATGCACGGACGGAGGCATTTACTGTTGCATGGATGGAGGCATGGATGGACAGACAGATGGACAGATCTCTTACCAGATGTGCTGCTCCCTCTATCCGAGCTGCTGCAGGTTCCTGCTGTATGTGCATCCTGGGCCTGGTTATATGGGATGGTGACCGAGATGGGGCCTTCACCTCTGTAGTGGTCTAAATGGTCAAGAGATTTGTCTTTTAGCTTCTATTATAAAGCTAATAGACTGATATCGGGTAAAAACATTGTTTAGGAAAAACAAATAAAAGCAGTTTTATAAAAGCAGGAACTTTGTAATGGAATGTTTCATAGAGGAACATGTTACAGTCAAGCAGAAGGTTACGTGAGGGTTTTTGCATAAACTGTTATGACTTGTTGGTGACTGGTTTCAATTGTCTACCGAGTGTGAAATATCACACCCACACAGTTAAATTCATGCAAGTCAAGTCAAACAGACAACACAATGACCTTTTTAGTAGCACAATACGGATAATGGACAGCTCAGATCTACAGTTACATTCTCCCTTATTTGTACAGTAATCTAAGATCTCTGACTTCACGCTATTCGGAGACATCTGACACTTCACAAGCTTCTCTGTACCTTCATCCCCATCCAAACAGTAGAACAACAACTGTAAATATGGATTAACTTTACTAGCAGAACGCAGAGTTCAATTACACATACTGTATGAGCAACAGGATCAGACCGTGACTAAAAACAGGGTTGGAAAGATTTCAGGATGTAAGAATGCCCGAGAGGCTATTATGAATAAAAATTGTGTAATGCTTTTATCATTGTCTGGATATGAGTAGACAACCGCACATCAAGACACATGAAGCGATTTGTTGATGCATTTTTGTGGTAAGCTGAGGAAAGCACACAAATACAAAGAGAGTTTTCTAATAGATTTCTTTTGTTACTACACCACCAGAAACCACAGTTTTGGTGTGTTTCTTTCAAGGCTTCGAAATACAGTCGCCGCATCATACCCTGACAAATAAATTCAAATCAATTTTCCTTGTTTTGTTTTTAGACCGGTGAATCCAAGCCGCAAGTAAATCCACAAACTCACCCTTATTCAGTTTGTTTTGCTCCATGATGTTGAACTGGAGCGGCGGGTTGATGTCGGGCTGTTTCTGAGGAGTTCCCTGGCTGCTCTTCCAGCTCTGCTTCTCGTTCAGGTCGGCACTTCCTCCTCCACTTCCTGTACTGCTGCTGTTCATGTTGTTGTTGGCCAGACAGGACTGGATGAGCTGAGTGGTGGCATAGGGTGTCGGTTGACCTCCGGGCCCCACAAAACGGCCGTCTTTCAGATTGGGGCTGTTGAAAGTCTTCATCTCATTGATCTTGTTGGAGAGGTCCACATCGCTGTAGAGGCCCGTGTCTGAAGCCAGGAGGTTGCCAGCCTTGTTGTCCATCTGGTTGCTATAATTGGCGATGCAGTCGGCTGAACGACACAAGACCGGTAAGACATTGTGAAAGCCAGAGGACTTTGTAAAAGCATCCTCTTTAGGGATACATTGGATACATTTGAGCTTGAGCAGATTATGACCTGGGTAATACAGAGCTAACTATTTTCCTTAGGTAACATGTTGTTTTAAAAGTTTTAGGAACATTAAAAACATCCAGTTTTTAATATGTTGTATTAACATTTTTGCTTGATTATACAAACATTAACATTTTTTTTTAAATCTGTAATGTTACTGCAAGAACTTTTTGATAACTTTGAGAGAACTTTTACAGAACGTTAGCCAATGTTCTGAAAATGTTTCCTGTTAGCTGGGTAGCAGTTGTATCACATCTGTCTGAATAAATGAATTATCAAGATGTTCTCTAGCACAATGCTTCTGTTGTCTCAGGATAACTGCGAAACTTCAGCCAACAAGTATAAATGGAAATCCAGTCTCGCCAATTCTGAATTGATGTAACCCTGAATTATTCTCTGGTTTTACATGCAAACCCAATTTAAGTAATAAATAATAAATAATACTTAATAAAAGGCAATACTTGATAGAAAATGGAAAGAAGACACAATCAATTGGTTTTAATCTATGCTAATTACCTGAATATCAAGAAGACATGTTTTTAGAAATAATAAAGGTTAAAATCCCAACAGAGCACCTGAATCCACAAATTCTTGGATAGCTTCGAATACTTGAAATGCAAATACTAAGATAACACTCTCCCTGCCAAAGCCCCTGAGTGCTCACACTGTAGAGTCTTTCATTTTCATCGCAACCTCTCTCTCCGGCCCATGACACAAGCCAAGCGTGTCACTTTGAGTTTCTCGAGCTGCCACAAGAAAGGCAGCCCGCCTCATCAGGCAGGATGTTCTAACACGTCCGAATCAAAAGCCTCCGAAACGAGAAACGCTGTAAAAGACCATCCTCTGACAGATCCAATTTTCCACACCTCATAAAATATTCAAATCCTCTGCAGGATCTGAGCAAGGAGCTTGGCGCGTAAATACCGCGGCCTGCCATTGGACGGATTTTGCACGGCTCGTGTTTCCACAAGACGGAATGGCTATGAACTTCAAAGGTTGGAGTATCAATGATAAAAGATTCCGTGGAATGAGACAAACTAAGTCGTCTATCCAGAGAAGCCCTGTGGTTACTGATCCGGTTAATATCCGGGAGATTTTTTAGTATTTGGCACACCAGGCGGGCGGGTGTCAAGCTTTTAAAACTTCATGCTGTAAGAAGCACTCGACATTTATCCTTCATTCCTTCTTTGATGAAGGCCACATGGATAAAATGTAGTGTTAGTGAAAACACACTCCTAGTAAACAGGAATATCAAAGGTAAAGCAAAGCTTTGGGGGTTATAAAGACTCATCCAAAAATCTTTAGGGTTTCTGTGAATAGCGTGTCCGCACATAAAACCTAATCCTCAAGTCTGCCGATGAATATGGTGGCTAATTTCAGAGCTTCAATAGGAAGACGTTTTTCTAAAGGATTGGATGCATTTAAAAGCGTTTAGGAATGAAATACTCTTAGCTAGCGGCTTAGTCTCACCAGCTAATATCTGAGAACAAAAAGCTACTCATAGTGGTGTGTAAATTCTGTTCAATGAACCAACCGTGACACAGTCTATAGCTTTAAAAAAAGGTGACTGTATATATTAAAACCATTTTGTCACTTTCAGTGTGTGTTCTGGGACTCCTACGTCAGCTTGCCGTTCTTTTGTTTGCAATATATTCTCCTGACTCCTGAAATAAAGCCACCTGGAGGTTCTCCATGACTCCTCCCTCTTTCCTGTCTCAGGTCTGTTTTAACCTCTGTTACTGCTTCTGGTTTCCTGAACAAGTGAGCACTTAACGCATTTAAACGGTGCTATGGAAATCAGGCGGCTGATTGGATTATCTGGACTACAGCCTGTAGGGCCCTTTTGGTATTGGTGGCTTTTATTTTCCTGACGCATCACGCACACACGCAGCTGCGTGTCAAAGGAAGGACGGATACTTATGCTGCGTTCCATTCAATTCAGAAAGTTGGAAATTCCAGACTCCTACTTGAAAAAGTACAAAAGAATGTCATCTGTGTCATCAAGAATTTTTTAAATAATAACCTTTCCAACGCTCCCAACTTCACACAGACGTGAGTGAATGTAGAGGGGTGCAAAACACGGTATAAGCTCTTTTTTGACATTCTGTTGCCAATTTGTTTCTTTATACAAGTTAAACAACTTACAAATAATGTTTTTGATATATTACAGAGAACTTTGAGAGAACTTTTAAAGAACGTTAGCCAACATTCTGAGAATGTTTCCTGTTAGCTGGGAAGCTGTGTGATCGAAGTCAGAATACCCCAACTTCTTTCAATGGAACGCAACACTGTGCCTTAATGCCGTTTTGTATATAAACACAACAACAGATTCACATGCACACATTTGCTTATAAACACTCACCTGGGCGGCTGTAGGTGGCCAGGTTGCTATCGCTGTTTCCATTGCTGCCTGTACAGCAGTTGATGGTACAGTCGTTGTGATTGGAGCAGCTGTTGGGCCAGGTGTCCGCCAGCCAGGGCTGGGTCGCCGGTTCGCCGATATTCAACAGACCTGGTCTGAAAAACACAGGCACAGCTTGATTTATTATCAGCTTTAAGGTGGACATGATAAATGCACAAGGCAGTTGATGCCAACAGAAATCATTTATTTTTAGTTTTCTGACACTTTTATTGACACAATGGAGGACACAGGACAGGAGAAGAGAATACAGCAGTATTACTTTCTTCTCCTGAAATACTTTCATCTCAGCTTTATATGCTAGATAGACATCCATTGGAAGGTTGTTTTCACAGAGAATGATAAAAACTGATGCTATTAAAACACAGAAACACTGGCTCAACCAATGGTGTGAGTTTAGGCTGGAACCATTCATGTGTCTGACCAATGGCAGATGGAGGGAGTGTTCAATTCCCTGTTTGAATTATCTGTGCAATTCTATTTGTTGGTGCAGAAGCTACACATTGTACAACCCCCACCCCTGTTCTCCAAGCATTGGACTGCATTTGTGCTAAATGGATTGCGTTTGCTTGACTTGCTCCTGCCTGATGACCCCGTTTCCCTGAGGCCTTGTGACCGATTGTGGATCTCCCAAATGCTGGAGAACATTGCTGCTCCAGTCTGGGAAAGGAAAACACAACTCATCTGAGCTCAGAGCTGCCAGTTCATGCCAAAATGTCACAGTCTATCACCATGATCTCAGATTCTCCAGGAAGCTCGAAAATATTCAGAATCTGACACAGTACTGTGCAATTCTGATTCTTAAAGAAGCAGTGCACCATTCCCTAAACCGTTTTTTCATTTGATCAAATTACAAATCTTTAACGTAAAATGAATATAAATTTACTACATAACAAAGGATTGAAACAACATGACAGAAAGAAAATGACAGAATTTTCACTGTTGGATGAACTAACCTTTTAAATGTACTAAAAATGTGGTATTGTAAGTTACAGAGAATTAGATCCCAGCTAACAGGGAACGTTCTCGGAATGTTCGCTAATGTTCGTCAAAAGTTCTCTCAAAGTTATCTGAAAAGTTCTTGTAGTAGTGTTAGTAGAACTTTTTTAACGTTATATCACACATTTAAAAAACATTATTTTCAAGTTGTTAGCGGAACGCTTAAAAAAATGTTACAGAATTAAGTTTAAATAACATTCTTATAACCAAGAAATAACATTAATACAACGTCTAAAAAATTGAACGTTTAAATGTTAATGTTTCACATTTCTTTGTTACTTAAAGGAAACATTAGGGAAATGTTCTTACAACCTAAAACTGTTAGCTGGGATAATGCCATAAAACAAGGTCAAATTAAAATGATTCTAAGAGAGAAATAAAGCACTGAAAGGAGATTTTTTTCAGGGACGGGCATCAAAGACGAATCAAAGAAAGAGTTTTGTGCAATGAATCTTCAACGTGATTCTTCAAAGTGCAGCAAATGGCTTCCTGTTCCCCCGGCGCTCGCCGCATCCCCGCAGCAGCTTCTGCCTCTTTCTTGTGTTTTTCTAACGCAACCTAACAAGCTTTTTAGCTTCAAAAAAGGCTGAAACCTTTGCTATAGGCAAGGGTAAAGACTTGGCTAATGAAAAGATGGACTCCAAGCGGCGACACAGAACACATGAAAGAAAAGGATACACACTAAGTGTCCTGTCTCAAAGGAATTCTTGTATGCAGCTATTCAAACTAGAACGAAGACGACATGCGTGTGCATACCCAACAATGCAAACACGCATACACACACCCAGTCGCCTAAATTCTCACATGCATGCCAACAAACACTCGCACAGGGGAACAAGAGTTATTAAATGTAAACGTTTATATATGTTGATACAATGTTGCAAATGATTGCATTAAAAAGGGTAGAAAAGAAATGGCTTTTGTCTCATCTGGTTTCTGAAGGACACAGGTCTCAATGTACAACAACCAAAGAGATTTAACAAAGGCAAACATGCCCCCTAGTGTCTATAAAATGCAACTGCACTGCAGTACACGCCCTCCATATGGACATTATTGGTTTCTGCTGAACATTAACTCATTTTTAAGGTGTCAGATCAGAATATTTCTCACCTTCCTGCACTAGTAACAGCCTCTCCGCCTCTCTGATAGGCCACTGCAGACGAGAAGCAGAAGTAAATAACATTAATCAAGAGAAACAAAACAACATACAAACAAAAATCATTTGCAGTGAAGTCATATGAATACGTGTAAGGGTTTTTTGCTAAATGCTCAGTGAACAGCAAGGTTTTTCATGGCTTCAGAAAGCTTTTTGCAGCATTTTTGAAACATTTGTAGTACTTTAGTGGTGCTTTGTAACACTATATTTAACCGTATGTAATAATAGAGTTTTGTATATATTCTATTGATAAAAACAGCTCATATATTTATATTTTAGCTTGTTTCACTGGCTTTATGGCATATATTACAAGCTCCAAACAGCTACAGCATATCAGTGTATTAACAGGCCGCTGAAGTCTGAGCTCTGATTGGCTGCAGGGTGTGACACAAGAAAATAAGATATATTTTCTCCAAACGTTGAAATACGTATATACATTTGTTTGCTTTAACAACCAAAATACAATCTTTTACATAGTGTGGGACAAAACAAAACCAATAAAAAGGTCTATTCTGTTCACTGATGTGAGCTGCTACAACAGCCTCTCTCTCTCTCTGCTTCTAATTGGCCACAAGACTTCTGATGCCACCACGTCCAATCCCATCCATGGCATTAGGATGGGTGGGGCTGGGCCTTTGATCAACTCCTCTGCCAGTCTTAACAGCCCTCTTTAGTCAAGCAAGCTCCTCTTTAAGTGTTTTCTCTCTCTCTCTCTTTTATTTTTGCCACGTTTTTATGCTGACAGTCCTTGCGAGCGGCTAAAGTTCTCTTTGATTATCCGTGTCACCCTCAGACTGGCTTTAGAGGTCCTTTCTTGTGGAGAGATGTATTTTTGAAGAGCCTCCCACGCTTTGCCTGGTGTTATTCCGCCGTTTGGGGCTCAGCTGGGCAGAACGAATGTGAAAATTTTCTTAACTACAGCCGAGTAATGTTGGGGAGTAACTCAATACAGCAAGGCTACAAACTTTACTACATTTTCAGCAGCGTGACCGTTTCAAAACAGCGTTGTGTTTTTATTAGTGTATAACTACTTTTGGTTGTAGGTAACCATTAAATTTCATTTCAATTATGAGTAGCTTGTAGCTTGCTTAGCTAGTTCCAATCTTTTGTATGAACGCGGCGGACAAAAAATAGACAGGAAGTGGTCACACTCCAGGGATTGTGGGAAATACAGGCATGTGTGTGTAGATGTGTGATTACCTGTGGGGGTGAAGGTGAAGGAGGGCACTGCACAGGGAAAGAGAAAGAAAGAACGCATTTATTATTCATTAGATTCATAATTATAATGCAAAGCATTAATTATTCATCCTAACATTAAACTTAAATATTTATGCATAGAAACACTCGGTTATATAAAGACGTTTTTTAAAAGGCAATTAAAATTATATTTTACTCTCTGGAATGGGTCTGTTACCAGTTATTCACAACAATGAAATCGCATTTTTATGCAATAAAAGAAACAATTTTATGCCCCATTTTTATCTGAAATGTGGCTTTACAGTTGTGGGCTTGTGTTTAACTCATCACATATGTACACATGATCCGAGATATCGTAATACAATACAGTTTAATAAGCAGAAATAAAGAGTTGTTCAAATCCACTACCAGTAAAAACTCAATATTAACCCAGACATGTGGCATTACAGGGCACAAATTTGTGCTGAATACAGTCTGATAGACACTTCATTAACTTTGACTCACAATGTATTCTAACACATGCCCTCCATTTGATAGGAATCTACTTTCTTTCATGTTGATCAAAGGCCCCAATGAGCAGCTGAACACAACGCTAAATCAATCCGAGCGATATGAGGTCAGAATTCGTAATCAACAACCCATCAGAAACATCAAAGTATTCATGCAAAAAAATCTCTTGCCCCGGTTGCTGTCGAGGTTGTTTTTTGGCAGCTTTCTGCAGATACATCAAAAATCAACACCTGCTGTCTGCACCGTCTCATCTTCATCCATTTACTGGGAAACAACCTTTAAAATAGTCAGCTGTCTCTTTTTTTTTCAAATGTCATGTTTATTGACGGCGATCGTGTGGTTCTTGGCAGCTCTTTGAGAAAAGATGAGACTAATAGAGCAGGTTTGTGATGATTTTATCTTCTGTGCGTGAAGGTTCTGAAGCACAAGTAGACTGATGCTGAGCAGGCCAAATGCATCATGGGAAAATAAAGAACCTGATAGACGATAACTAAATTAAATCTTGGAGGTAACTAAATGACTGTCAGGGCTCATTCACAGAGGTCTGGAGATGATCTCTGTATCTTCTGTACACATATTAACACACAAACATACACTTGTGGGCTCTGATCTGCCCGCAGTTACAGGTAAATGCACATACACACAAAAGCAATCTCTCCAAGATTATGCGTCTCTCACCGCACACTTCTGCATCATTCCGCTTCACATGCACGACAGACTACGACTACATGCGTTTACTAACATTGACCTCTGCTCAAACACATACAAGACTTGAGATACCCAGCTAACAATTCTAGGTTGTAAGAATGTTTCCCTAACATTTCCCTAAATCAACAAAAACGTTTAAAAACATTTCAAACATTTTTTAATTTCTGTAACGTTCTTATAACGTTCCACTAACAACTTAATAATATTGTTGATATATTTGACATACAGCACAAAAAAAAAACATTCTATTAACACTACTGCGAGAACTTTTTGGATAACTTTGAGGGACCTTTTAGAGAATGTTCCCTTAGGTCGGCACTGCGAGTTGATTTGTGTGCTTTCCAAACAATAAAGAAAGTTGAATTGCCAACATACTGGACTCATGATAGGAATACAAGGGCCTTGGGTGGTGTCTTTACGGTCCTTGATGTGACCTCAACCAAGTCGTAACCTGTTCACTAGCACAACAAGACACGACCTTTGTTTTTGACGCAACCTCTGCAATCCACGACATTCGTCAACACACAACAAATAATCACAAGCGATTCGGATTTTTAAAAAAATTGAAAAGTTGTTTCAGCTTGTACTAGCATTTAGAAAGAATATCTCAAGAACCATGACTGTCAATCTAGAGCGGTTGTTGTGGAGTTGTTCTGGTAAACGCATTCAGGTGTTCTCAACCTTGAAACACGGACATATTCATTATGGCTTTTTTTGTTCGCTTGCGGTCGACACGTTCAATTAACTTGAATGCGGCCCAGCCTTCGAAGTCTATGAATGCTAACGGTAATGAATAGCTTGGATCTTTTCCTTTAGATTCCTGCCAATAAACATTCCATTTGCTTTATGACCTTGAGACATGCTAGCTACCGTACACAGAAAAAACAGTATTGTTCAGATCTCTCTTACTGTCAACTCATCAAGTGAAAGAGAAACGGACTGAAATGAAAAAGTAGCTCTACATTCAGTCTGTCAGAGATCGGCTGCGACTCATCTGGGGCCAAAAGAGAAAAAAGCTTTTGGAAACATGAAAAAATACATGTTCTATAGAAGTGACCCTGAAGGCAGAGATCAGACTCATCTAATTTAGGGAAATGGGTGCAACTAAGGAAAAACCTGTAAGTATTCTCACATTAGGTGTTAAAAAGACCCTGACATCTGGGATTAGACCTGAGATTACAGTGCAAAACGCAAGCAGCTGTATCGCTCAAGGCCAAACGCGCTATTAAAGCTACAACATGCGTCCAATGTGATTTGCTGAGTGTTACAGACAGACGAGAATGATTTGTAACTTTCAAATTCCTGTATTTCTTGAGAAAGAATAAACAAACGAGCAAATGCAGCACACTGTATTTTGCTAAGACACTTTGCTACACCTTAGCTCACCCCTGCTCAGTTCTAGATGACACACAGGCAACGCCCACTTAATGAAAGCTCACGGGTTCATAATTATTGGGTTGGAGTGACTAACCTGCTACTCATGTCATATCTGATGTTTTTAAATCATTATATGGAACACAGTACAGTGTATTGCGTCAGTTCCGAAAACAACCTTTGACCTCTGGTGGACTGACTGACCTTTGCGCATGCCAGCGTAGCTGCTGCTGAGCCCGTTCCTCTTCTTTCTGTGACGATACAACCAGATGCTGAAGACCATGAGGATGATCCAGCAGGCGGCGCCGATGCCCGCGATGAACGCCGGCTGACGCACCACATCCGAGATCTGCTGAGAAATCGTGTTCTCCACATCCAACGGTGAGGAAACCATCCGACCTGAAGAATCTGAGACACAAATGAGACACAAATGAGACGTTTCTCTAAACCACCTGACATTCCAGCTACTGCTGAATTAGTAGCTTATTAAATTCCCCAAAACTTTTACTTATATTTTCTGCTTATTTTAAAATGCTTATAAACAAACACACAACATCAACAGGCACATAATCAAATTGGAAGGTATTAGAAGGTATTTCTGTGATTCATTAAAGGAGGCGTGATAATTAATGACGTGAGAAAAATCCAAACTCAGTTGATAAAGTGAAAAGCAAGCGCTGCATTTTTATATTTTATGGAAAAGTAATGAATTATGAATGACAAGATTCTGTCTGGAGGAAATGCAACCAACAAAGCAGTCTCCTCTCGCTCTCATTCTTCACATTAAAGTGAACTTGTGTCATCGCCCCAAAAGAAATGTTATTCTGTTGACTGTCTCTTTTCTTTCATCTTTCCAACTTCCTCTTTTTGTTTCATGTGGGCGTCACTTTCATCTTCTCTCAGACTTTTTCGTTTTTTTCTCTGCCTTTTGCTGCTGGGGGCAAACAGGTTCCCCCAAACCTGAATTGCTGTCCCTCATCTTCCTTTATTTCTTTTTCTGCTCTTTCGTTTTCAGCCCATTTCCTCTGTACTTCCTGTTTCTTTGTTGTTTGGTTGTGACTGAGACTTCACTGCGAGGCCAGGGCAGGACAGGTGCGTGGGCTGTAGAGATGCAAGAAAGCCCACGCTGTGACAAATGCTTTTGAGACCAGCGTCCTCGGCTTCCAGCGTCTCTTTCTGCCCGATGTAAGAGTGCAGAATCAAACTCAGCAGGTGAAGCAGCCGTGGTGAATGGAGACACATCAGTCAGTCCGAATAAAAGCTGCTGAGTTCAACCCACGCTGCACTTCACTGAAAGAATCACAATCTACTAGTGGATCTGTATTGTAAGGATACAGTTCAAACCTTTATTCTCAAATGTTTTCTTGCCTTATGACTGGGAAAATGTTACCCAGAATGAAATGCAATTCAAGTCCTGAGTGGTTGAATACAATAAAACACTTACAGCTCAGAAGTTTCTATTTAATTTACACCAAAATACCACAAATTTATAATATAAACATGTCAAATATGATAACATAGATGTTAAAATTCTGTTTTTTATGTCTTCCATTGACATAATTTTTTTATTGAATTTGCTTGTAAGAACTTTTCCTTTTATCTTCACGCTCTTTTGAGAACATAAAAACACACAAATCCTTCAATTGTATCAAAATTCAAAAGGTGATAAAATGTGCATTTCTCTTTTTTTGTTTTTGAACCACAATCTCTCCTTAGCACTTACTGTTCTTACTGTAAACTAGCCTCCACGATACATGATTGACATCTTATTATTAAAACAGATTTATATAACTGAATGATTATTATTCTCCTGGTTCTGTCACGATCTTTTCTGTTTAACACAGTTCAGCTGCTGCCAGAGATGACTGAAACTCGACAAGTTAAAGCTGGTGAGTTTATGTACAATAAACTTTGGAGCAATTAAAGGATTGGCTGCATTAATCTACACTTTGTGTCAAGTCTGTGTCCTTCTCATATATGTAAAGGACTTTTAAAAGGTTGTTATTGTTAACTTCACACTCTCTGGAAAATAACCATGAGACTTAAGTTATAGCTTCACAAGCTTAAGGGAAGGTTGAATTAATGACCGTTATCACAAAACTCCCAGTGATGATGTTGCTCTTTTATCACTGGTGTTAATCACAGCTTTAATCCAGCTTCCAGTATCTTCCCAGCTAACAGGGAACATTCTCACAATGTTGGCTAACGTTCTCTCAAAGTTTTCCTAAAGTTCAATAACGTTAACATATTTTTTTTGTTATATATTATATATCAAAAATGTTACTACTAAGTAGTTGCCTTAAAAACGTTACTGAATTTAAAAAATGTCTGAACAAAGTTCTTGTAACCAAGCAGTAACAATGACACAGGACATTTTAAACATTCCTAGAACTTTTTCTTACTTAAGAAAACGTTAGGGAAATGTTCTTACAACCTAAACATTGTTAGCTGGGTTAGCAAATCAGACCAACGTTTAGAAACGCTGGGCTTCTGATGTTTAGAGAGGCTGTCCAACTCACCCAGCTGGAAGAAGGTGGCCTCGCTCTTCACCCCTGGACCAGCCCCTGTGCTGGCTGCCACTTCCAACCTGTATGGGACCCCGACGACCAAGCCTGGAATCACCACGGAGAGTGAAGAACCGTCCACTGTGCGGTTGATGTGATACCGGCTCTCGTTCCCAAGGCACCAGATCTGTGGATGGAAAAAGTGAGGAATTAACAAAAAACTTCTAAAGTGACAGTAAAAATACAGCACTCGTAAAAAGTCTGGACACACTAACTTATTCAGTACGTGTGTTTCCTGGGAATTAAATCAATGAACTCAATCTACCTGTTGAGCTACAGAAACAAACTAAAAATTATTATTACTATTTTTCCATATTTTAGTATAATACTTAAGTCAACTACAAAACACAAATGGAGGAATGGAAAGTATTGCTGAACCAATTAAAATGGTTTATTTCAGCTTTCACAGTCTTGCTATCCTTTGTCTAGATTACGTCTTCACACGCTCTTTTGAAACTGTACTGTAGTGTCCCTGTGTTTCCTTTCTAAACAGAACACACAATGGACCAATAGACATAAATGTATCCACTATCTTTGCTTGGCTATTGTTACACATTAGTATATGAAGGCTGACAATTTACATCTATTAAATAAAACTGCCTGTCAGAGAATTTTCTCACTCAAAGGTCTGTTTTTCCCTGACATGGAAATTCCCTTTTCTTTGTTTTCATTGTGTGTGGTGATCCCTGCTCTGCTTATACTCTCAGAAACCTCCAGCAGACACGCTGTTGAACGAGCATCAATGTGTGTGCGTGACCCTGTGCATGACCCGAGCTTGGATCAGCTACCCTCACCTTAACACAATCACAGGCCCGGCAGGGGGCCCATTCACCGGGCTGAAATGTGATATAGCTTACTTTCTGCCTGCCTAACTGCGATTAGAGGGTCAGCGCACAGATCTACTGCTAGATGAGGTCTTACGAATGCAAAAAATGCTTTTTTGCATATTTTTTTCCATGCTGATGTCCACTAGTTAATGCAGAAATGCTAATCAGATTCAGGCATCGCTCCCAGCTAACAGGAAACAATCTCTAGATTTCTCTTAAAGTTATCAGAAACAGTTTTTAACATTATCTATTGTATCAAAACTTTATTCTTAAGTTGTTAGTAGACTGTTTTAAAGTGTTACAGAATTAAACAAAATATTTGAATAATGTTCTAATAACGTTAATATAACATCTAAAAAACAGTTCCTGGAACATTCAAAATAACATTTTTAATGTTTTTTTTTACTTAATGGAAACATTTGGGAAACGTTACAACCTAAAATTGTTAGCTGGGCAGATCTACCGCTAGATGAGGCCTTATAAATGCACAAAATGCATTTTGGCATATTTTCTCATGCTGATGTTCTCTAGTTCGGAAACACTAATCAGATTCAGACATCCCTGAAGGCCTTGTAAAAGAAAAACAGATTGCATTGTGGGTAAGTGGGCGAGAGAGACAGAGAAAGTGAGGTGAGAAAAGGGAATGCTCTTCTACAGGTTCTTGAAGTTCTCCTGAAGCACAACAGGGCAAAAAAAGTGTACAGAAGAAACGATTAGTGAGAAATTCTCCTCTGCCCAATTTAACAAGCATGAAATTACTCATTGCTTTCCCTTCCAGTGCCTAAAAACATTTACCTGAAAAATTAACTGGGACTTAACTCAAACCGTGTCTCTTCCTGTCAGTTGTGGCCAACGAACTAAATGACGCAACGCTGCAAACCCATTAAAATTTGAGCCCCTAAAAGGAATATGGTATGAGAGGAGCCCTGTTTACCTGCTCAGACATGATTAGCACATACAGACATGCAGGAAGAGAGCCGGAGAGATAATTGAGAGAGCTGGGAAACAGTTAACCAATTATATTTTCTAGTACGTACAATAATTTAAGAATACAAATACAAAGCAAAATACCAAAGAGGTTAAAAAAACATGAAAAATGAAAATATCTTATGGAAAATAATGAAAATAACACGCTTAAGGAAACACTATGGAAAATTGCCAGGCCAAAATAGATGTTTCTGGGCCGACTTCAGGGTAAAATCTGTGGAATTTTGAACAGATTCATTATGGTAATGTGTTATACGGATCTAAAAGTATTATATTATGAAAGCTTAAGAAAATTAGTCAAATGTAGAATGCAAGAGACGATTACAAACCACTAAACAAGCTTATTATTTTAATAAAGAAACATACAATAGAATTCCAACACAGGCTCAATACAAAGCACACCTGCCTGCTTGATGTTAAAGTAACTCCTTTTAAACTCCACTAGGTGGCAGCATTTCACAACATCTCAATGTGCACCAAAGAAAATCAAACAATTAAGCACTAAACATGTTCCCTTTATTCTTCAGCTCACAGTCAAATGAATGGGGTGAATCAATGTAGTGTAAAAGTGTAATTATAATTTCCTCTTCCTCTCCTTTACTTCCAACCTTCGTTCTGTCGTATGATCTCTTTGTTTCTTTGTCTATTTCCTGTTGTTTGTACCTTATATTCCTGCACCACGCCGTTCTGCTCCTCCTCTGGGGGTGGTTGCCAGGATACCAGGATAGCCGTGCCGTTGTCTCCACTTCCTGTTACGGTGACCTTCTGTGGAGCGGCGCTGGGCGCTGCAATAAAACAGAATGTGGGGAAACGTTACACAAACCTTACATGTGCACGTCTATGTGAACATATATAAACATATCACACACATCTTACATTATGAGAGTGTGTATGTGCATGCATTAATGCTACCTTCACCTTACAATACATACATATATATATATAAACATGCTACCCACACTTATGTTATTAATGTACGTGTGTGTTTGTGCATATTTAAACATTGCACACACCATAACATTATGAATGCATGTGTATAGAAACACAATACACATACATGAACAGGATATTGTGTGTATGTGCATATATAAATGTTACACACACATATGCACGTGTGCATATATACAGTACACCTTACAATAAGCATGTGTACCATGTGTGTGATGTAACCAAGTTACACACATCCTACATTATGTACATACAGTAACAGTATGTATGTGCATGACTGCTGATTGTCTGCAAACTTTTCATAGCTCATGATAGGGTGTGTGTTTGCACACGAGCATGTGTGTGTTCTCAATAACACATGTAAGCACTCGTTTTAATAGCGCAACCCTCTGCGTTATTAGTGCACTTAAATGATGAGAGATGACTGCCAAGCTACATGATTCGCAGTCTAAGTGCCAGCTGCCGGCAGAACGAATCTGCTGCTATAGCTCAGGGTGAACAGAGCTCTGACATTGTACTTCACTTTATATAACTATTATCCACTTAATACTCAAATGAAACCCTGGAGTGAGACATTTGTTTTGTTTGCCATCTCTGACGTTCTGTATTTCGCTTCGTTTTTCTAACACAAGCATTTTTCTAAACGCTTCGTTTTTTTTGGGCACACGCGAATTCTGGGAGCAGACCAAATCCCTGCTGTTCTGCAGAGCCACAGACTGCCACACCCTCAGAACAATTAGCACAGCAGTTGTTTCAGCTTTCGTTTCTGGCTACTCATTGACTGTTTGGCTTTCGTTTAATCTGGCTGCTCCACACTGCCTGAAGGGCCGCAGATCGCACATTAATATAAACAAGACCTTCTGAATGTAGATTAATCCAAAGAAATTAACATTCTACATGTCTGAGCAGTCCATACACAAGACTTTCAGGTGTGCAAATGAATTACGATACAAAATATTAATTTTAATAGATGATACATATGTCATAAAGAAGATCTTTGTGTGTGCAAATGAACTGCGATACAATTAAAACAAAAAATGATTTTAGTAGCAGATAGATTGTTCTGCCTCAAGGAGGATGGAATTGTGGGACTTGATACAAACTAGAGGCATGAAAGCGCTCAGGAAAGCACCAGATGGGAGGAAAGCTCTCCTCACCTTCCTCCAGGGTCTTGCCCACTTTGACATCGCTGTCAGTGCCTTGGAACTCGTTGAAGAAAGGTCGTACTTTGAACTCATAGGTCACGCCCTTCCTGAGCTGGGTGACGACTGCGCTGTGCTCCCCCGGGGTTCGAACCTCAAACACAGCCCATTCCACACGCTGTTGAGCTGCATCTGGGGACGGACGGTACATCACCTTATATCCCTGAATATACTGCGACTGCTGCTCAACCTGAGTGTGAGAAGAAAAGACAAAACCCTCAGAATAAATTTAAAGGGCCACATTACTGGATACATACATGCGTACATTTATATACACCCATATGAAATGAGATTAAATGGAGAGCAAACGGAAACTACTGTGAAGTCTCTGAAGTCTCCTGTGTCTCAGATATTTGTCCTGAGACAAAGACCCGGAAATCTCAAGAAGAGATCCCAACAATGTCTCAAAATGTTTTAGGACATGACTAAATGATGACATTGTTAAAAGCATTTAAAATGTACCCTTTTTTACACACCACACTTAAAACATTAGCAAATGAAGTTATAACCCTTCTAAAACAACTATTGCTAAACTTCCAGATATTCTGTCCACAGTTCACAGACAGCCATCTGTGCCGACCACATATGCATGATATCACCACTCTGAGGTTTGAAACGCCTGTTAGTGATCAGCATTACCCAGCATGCATAGGGGCTAGAACAGGACATGAGGAAGCCTGAATAACAGGCACTATTCAATTTTTGTGTTTGGTGAGTTTGTGAGGTCTTTTTATCTGAACTATGTATTTTATTTAAAAACTTTTGTAATGCCCATAATACATTCAAAAAACCCCTTTAATCAGCTGTGCACTGCTGTAAATAAATGCAAACCTTTGCGGCCTGTTGGCTGGAATTCTTGAGTTGAAAAAAAACAGTCAATCACTTCTGGGCTTCTGTTAACCTTTCATGTGATGTGAATTTGATTACAATCGGCCCATATGGCAGTGATTGAATGCAAAATACACACACTCGTAAAGTTTTTAATAATTTCTTGATCCGCCCCAATAAAAGCAGATGTCATGTCAGCTGTCTGTGATTAAATATGTATTAAAGTGTGAGCAGCCCCAAATGTTAAAGAGAAGCATGCTGGGAATGTTTCTGCTTGTATATTTTGGGGGAGAAGAACTCTAGAACAGCAGAGGGTCAGATAAATCATCTGTCATTTACCACTAATAAATAATAAACATTTTATTCAACATTGCTTCATAAGATCATGAATTATACACTTAAATATAAATCTGGATGTGTTTTCAGTCATTTATTTAGTAGCTTTTTGTCTTAAGGACATAGTAATTCATAAAATGGCCCTTGTGGGATTCAAACCTACAACCCTTTGGTTACCAGCCCAAATCTTTAAGCACTGCATCATGCCACTTTCATTGCACTTTCATTCACTTTCAATTTGATGAGAAACATGGAGGCACTCACAGTCCACTGGACTCTGACAGAAGAAGAAGAGAGAATTGTGGGATTGTGGAGGTGAATGACAACGTCTCCTAATTCCCTCTGGATCTGCCCATGATCAACTCCTTGACTTGTGGGTGGAACGTCTGCTTACACAAATACAAACATACTGATCATCTACAAATGTACACACCTATATATTTCTGCACACACGTAGCCAACATGAACAAAGCCATCAGATGCATTCATATATGTATGCCTAAACATATTTTACATACATGCATACACATACAATGAAATATTACTGTGTAATATATAAGGTGTGAGAGGTCAGAGGTGAGCTGACCTTGTGTTTTGACAGCATCACTGATAGGACTGGGGTCACTCAGGCCGTACGCATTAGCAGCTCGCACCAGGAACAGGTAGACGGCGCTGGGCTTCAGAGATTTCAGGACAAAACTCTCTGTTTTGACATGATCCGCGAGCGTCTGCCAGCTGCTGCCCGCCGCGTGGCTGTCGTCCACACCACAAATCAAATGTAAGTATTTATCCAGCAAACTACTGTGGCCCAAACTTCATGAAATAACCTCATTACAAACATTATTCAAAACAATGAGGTTACCGCAGAACACGGGTTTCCAGGAAACCATTGACATGGCTATGATTATTTATGACACACCACAGCCAATGGACAGAATATTTATAGCATCACCATTATCTTGTCAGAAGTATTTATGCAACACATGCTTGTATAACCAAGCCAACCAAAGATAAAGTAGATGACCAAGTGGCAACAAACATGCAAATTACATGCTAATGACAATTTGTTCAAATAAAATAGTAATACATGTATAACAATATATATGAGTAGAGAGAGGGTATAAATGATGAGAACGTGTTTGTATGTTACCTGAAGGCCTCGATGACATAAGAGGTGGGTGTGGCTCCAGCATTGAGGTTGGGCTTCCAGGACAGAGACACAGAGGTGCGACTGACATCCGTGACCTCTGGTTTAAAGGGGGCGCTGGGAATGAGGTTGGGATCAGTGGGTCTTCCGGGCTGAACCGGAGCACCAAACTCTGAAACAAAGCCACACGAGACACACAAACATGTAATCTCATACAAATTTGGGTTGCACAAAAACAACACAGATTTGCTTTCCAGCTTTTTCTAACACACATTGCACAGCCAAATCTGCATCAAGGAACAATGGAAACCAATTACAGGCAGACACAGGTTTAATTTCAAACTCAATTTTCAAGTTAATTTCCTATCCTCTGTTCCTCCACGACCATCTCTACTGTCTTTTATCTCAGCAGCTCTCAGATGTACCTTGCACCTCCAGGTAAGCTTTCCATGATGCCTCTCCACTGGGGGTGGATGCCGTGCAGGTGTACATGCCTGTATCTCCCAGCTGAAAGATAGAAACCTCTTTATATGCAAATGCATGCGTTTATATGTTTATTAATAGTGATTTTTCGGTGTTGAACTCAAAAAAGATGTCTGTTATGAAACTATATTGTCATTTAACACGTAGATCTTTGTCAGATTGGTTGGGACGACCAATGTTTTGAGAGCTAAAAATGTTTGCAGTTTTTAGGAAATCAACCTATAAATGGCTTACATATAGCGGTCTCTCCATTTTAAGCTGCGATAAGAGAATGAATCTGAATATAGAAAAACACCTGACCTTTAAAATAACACACAATAAATTCCATTATTATGCACATTTTACGAAAACCTTTGCGCTTGTATGTGCATTTACTGGCAAAGTTATGAGATTTTATCAGTTTAATGACGACTTAACCATTAGAAACAAAAGGGAATTACAAATTATACGATGTGGGCGTACGGTAGCTGCATATGGTATGCTAATAATAAAACAAAAGGAAACATTTAAGACTTCAGCCAATCTGTCAGTCTGTGTACACAATCGAGCATGTGAGCTGTCAGAAATAGACTGTCTACTTCAGCAACCGCGGCGTGTGTGTTCCTTTAATGACACGTTCATTAATGCGGACCGCCCGAAGCGCAACAGATAGAGACGCGTCTCCTCATTCCACTTTATCTTTCTGCTATTCTTCCACATCCTCAAGTGAGACATCTACGTTAATTAAAGTCGTATTCTGACAGCCCACACTGTGGGGACCTTTGACCCCTACGAACAGGGAAACCGGGCGTTTGTATGTGTGTGTGTGTGTGTGTGTGTGTGTGTGTGTGGTGTGACAGGAAACACTCCTCTCTCAAGCCCCCCCTTCATTCGCTCAGGGGGTGTGTATTATGGGGGGGGAATGCAGCAGGAGTTTGTGTTCACACATCAAAACCTGCAGGCTGACTGACAGCTCTCTGAACACTGCCTGTTTGTCTCTGTCTGTGTGTGTGTGTGTGTGGGATGAAAGAAAAGCCTGTGAGATAGATACACACATACACACACACATATATGCACAAAACTACGCACACACCCAGAGATCACAAAGGTTTTACTATACTACAACCCTTGTGGATCTTAAATTATTAATTGGGGAATGGTGCATATGAATATACATTGACTCTTTTCTCATAATATTAGATCCTTTAGATATGATTTATGGATATATGCAATATATGCATTTGTATTGTATTATGAAATATTTGTATTATTCGCATGTTAATCTTCTACACAAATGTGGGTATTTGCAGAAAGCAAATGTTTTTGCAACAAACTTGCAGCTAACATTTGCCAAAAATGAAAACAATTTAAAATGCAGTATTTTAAAGGTGAGATGTGATTTACAATGCAGTCAGTAAAAACGTAGTGCCGCCTTTAATATTGCAAATGAAAAGCTTACGGCTGAAACACATATCACATATGCTTTTAAGCACAAACTTTAGCTCGGAAAGAAACAGCCGTACCTAGCAGCAGCTAACCGCATACAATAAAGCCCCTCCCACTTTCACAAACCTCTATGAATAAAATATTATCAAAAACAACAGAGCAGAGACGCTGGGCTTGAGATCAGCAGCTAAGCACAGAACTGCTCTCCATTCCCCGTAAATAAATGTTCTGTGTGGTGCGTTTGGAATGGAAAATTCTATAAAAATCGGTTTCTAAGGAAAACCCAACAAGAGAAACAGTATTTTATGAGAACAAGCTCGCTAAAAACATCGTCAGTTTGGTGCACATACTCAAAACTCCATACGTGGAGGTTTTTAATACATCATGGGTTCAGAGTGGAGTTGCGAAGCTATAAATCCAAGAAGGAGAGGGTTCCCATGAACCAGTCACGTCCCCGGTGACTGTACGTTCATTTGAATGATAGATGTGTCAGGCTTTGATGTAGATATCAGGGAGGAGGTACTGACCCCTCTAAGTCACCGTACCTTAGCATAACGGATCTGCAGTGCTCCTGTGTCTAGCTGCTTGAGGCGAGAGTCGTGGGTGGACACCAGGACCCCGTCCTTCCTCCACAGGATGGTGGGAGTCGGGGTACCTGTGGCTTGGCATCCCAGGACCACCGTTCCATCCACAGCTACTGTCTGGTTGGTGGGACCCTGGCGGACGATGGGTGGAGGTCTATCTGATATCACTGCAAAAGAAACACAGAAACAGAGAGACCATCACAAACCAATCACTGCTTACTGTCTATTCATACAGTGTCTGTACAACACAAAATCTAGATAATTGCCTATTTTACTTATAGTTATTTCACTTTTTCATTATTGCTGTGTATTTTTATCTATTGCTGTTATTTATACATTCTCAGCTTTGACAAAAGAGTCAAACACAAGTTTGAGAGAGTGAGACACAAAGACAGAGAGAGAGAGAAAGAGAGAGAGAGACATAGACATATTGGTCTCATTTTAAAACTCACAAGACCAAGTCTTAAATCCTGACCCACTAATATCATTATAATAACTATAATAAAAAAATGACTTTACTCCAAACCAAAATCCGAAATAGAACCTTTCAGACTTCATAAGAATCACCCAGAAGCAAGCGCGAGTACAGTGAGGTACAAGAGCGCTGAGAAAATAAAAATAAATGTTACCAAGGAAAAAAAAATTGAGGGAGGAAT
This sequence comes from Chromobotia macracanthus, assembly GCA_036877525.1. Lineage (NCBI taxonomy): Eukaryota > Metazoa > Chordata > Actinopteri > Cypriniformes > Botiidae > Chromobotia > Chromobotia macracanthus. The sequence continues at coordinate 1,655,981 of JAZGTH010000080.1, read as the reverse complement.
TTCTGGCAGGAAAGGAGCTGAGTACATGTTTTAACAACGAGCGAGAAACAAAAAGAACGTCAAACAGACCTGGAATCCAATTTTTTCAACTGGAACCAATTTTCAAATCAGTCAACAGCCGTCGCAGAACGATGTTAACTACAGACGAACAATTAATACCAGCAGCATTTCAACAGCCCTATACCTCTGTACCCACCAGCCTCAGCTATCATCACCACTGAAACCCCTAGCCCATTAAAACCACCCCCCGCCGCATGCTCTTCTGTCTGAAAGGAGACCGTGAACGTCTGACTGCGGTAAATGTGACCGTGTTTACGCGTCTCTGATTGTATTCTAGCATTATGACCATTTATACGACCACAATTTGCATAACAGCCACTATCGCACATTTTTGAAGCCCTGCAACACATTCTGTAAGAACCATCAAAAGAATGAATTATGTATCAGGTGACACTTACACGCTCACACACGTACGGTTGTGGTCATGTTGATTCTGTCGTAATTACTGAATAATCATGGCAGTGACCCGAAATTATGCCCTGTGGCTGCAGAAAGAGCCAGAGTGTAGATTGTGGCTTAAATAACTGTTATTATTTTCTGCAGGTCTGTCACAGTATCGGATTTTCATGACACCATTTTCCAATGGATGAGAGCGGACAGTCAAACCTGTGACACGTCTAGGCATTAGCAGTGACTACTTTAACCCGCAGCTCAGTGAACGCTCATGTGTGCTGAGTGAGAACATCTCACCGTCTGTGACCTCCAGCAGGGCTTTGGTGATCACACTGCCAGCGATGTTCAGAGCCTGGCAGCTGTAGTAACCTCCATCCGAACGCTCCACGGCGGTGATGGTCAGGTCGCCCGTTTGAGAGACGGAGAATCGACTGGAGGGAGGAGGAGGCTGAGAGGAGAACAGGAGGTTCTGGAACAGGAAAACGAGTGGAGGAACATGAGTGGAGGTGGAAGATACGAGAACTATCCAGAGGAAAATTTTAATAACATTTCATTCTTTCATAGCTCAGGAGATCTGATGGAGACCTCAGGTGTTTCATTTAAGTATCAACTTTGTCTCAGATGTTCCTCCTAAGATTGATTAGGAGAAATAAAAATTAAAGCAAACAAGACAATTGTTAAAATACATTAATTTTACAGCTCCATACACTTTAATATAGATTGTCAGTTTATGCCAATGTTGAGATCTCCTCTGAAACTCTAATGGAGACACTTGTGAGTTTTCTCAGGAGAAATATCTGAGACATAGGTGATCCATTTAATCTCCTTGCTGTGTAGGAGAAATAATTGAGATTTCATCAATCACATCTGTGATTTTCCTGCCCGATGAGTAAATATTTATAAGTAAAATCATGTTGCATATTAAACTGTTTTTTATTTCATATGACCTAAAGGAATATGGAAATAAAAAATAAACACTAATTTCTTCAGGAATATTCCTCTGTGAGAATGCCAATTCCTACATTTTTCCGAACTCCAGTGAAAACTAAACATCTTCTTGAGGGTTTGATGTAAATGAATTACTGCAGGACAGGCCATGTGATGACGAATATTGTTTTAGGATCAAACGCTGAGGATCTTACGAGTGTTATGGAGATGTGGAGTGTTACTGAGTCACTAGAAGTGTGTGTAAACATGCAGATGGCCTTATAAATCTACCAGCTTCATAAATCTGACTGACTTTAATGGGGGGTGCCATGCATTTTAAACACACCCGTAAAACATGTTCATATGCATGAAAAACTAGAAAAAACACACAGATGTCCTCACCTGACTGCCTTCCTTCTGCCAGAAGATAGCTGGCTGAGGACTTCCTGTAGCTTCACACTGGAAGGTCACAGTACGGCCCATTCCGGCCACCTGATTCCTGGGCCTGACCACAAACACTGGAGGTACTGCAGGAATAGGAGATAAACAGATCAGCTACTGCATGCAATTTGAGAGTACAGTCACCACAACCTCTAATATACTTTCTAACCCTGCCAGAAGTCATTTCAAACAAAGTTCCAGGTTCAAAACAAGTTAAGCTCTGTTCTAATAACACACAGCCTTTTGGATTTGTCCCTCAGTTTGTACAAACAAGAACAAATGGAGTTTACAGTAATCCACTTACAATGGATACAGACTTTTATTGTTATGCACCAGAGTAGAGATTAAAATACACATGGTTTTCAATGTAGTTTTGAAGTTTTGTTTTTACAAACTGATATATGAGCCATAAATGAGGTCGATAACCAGTTATTGCACATCTGTTAAACACTGCTTAAATTTTACTCAACATTCCTTTACGATCAGTGAATAATCTGTGTATAAATTCAATATATGCAGCACACTGGATGTCGACGGTTTTCAGTGCTGCATTAACAGCAGGAGATAAAAGCAAAAGCCAAACTCGTCTTTTATGGAAGGGGAGATGTAGGTACGGCGGAATATAAAAACAGATGTACACAGAATAAAAAAATGCTGTGACCCCCACACTTAATTCATTTGCATGAGCAAGGGCATGCAGCAATAAAATTTACATGGAGATGGGGGATAAATTTGGCCCATCTGTCCCGGACTGACACTCTTTAATGGTGCCGGCATCAGGCAGGCTACTGTTTTTCATGCATCTTAATGACAAACTCCATCTCAGGTCAGAAGCACCAACAGAACCCTGATTTGTGATGGGAAACCCAACTTTAGCACCCATAAAAGCCCGGCAGCATCCAGCTTGTGATAAGGAATGAGTATGTTGATAATTTGTGACAGGAAATATGACCCCGCCCCCACACATACAACCCGAGAGCCAGTGTAACACTAAACCAATCTTCGACCTGTCAAATTGCATACCGCTGTAATGTGTTCACAGGCATTAAGGGAGAATTTTCAAGCAAGTGAGGCACAAAGCAATAAAATGAGGCGATTTTTGACGTTACCTTGTACCCTCAGAGCGAGAGCATTAGTTTTACCCAGGCCTGCTGCGCTGTCACTGCCGCCCAGTGACAGCCCAGACAAGCGTGCTGATTGGTGGAAAGATGGAAGGTGGATGAATGGAGGTTCTGACAACTTCCTGTTGCTGTCAAAGCAGCGAAAATGATGACGGGTGACATTTGCAACTTACCAGACACAACTGAAAGAAGAACAAAAAAACAAGAATGATAAAACACAGATGTGAAGAATGAGCAAATAAGGCACACACAACATGAGGTCAAAATAACAAGACATGCATATTAAACAAAATCAGTGCAGTGATGTATGTATGAGAATAACAAAAGCATAAGGTCTGCACACAAACACACATCGTAAATATATCGCATAGGCTGGAATATATGGGTTAACACATAAACCACACAAAGAAACAATTCTATCCATCTTAAGTTGTGAATACAGAGTATGAATGAAGGTTTTCTTCTGGGCTGGACAAAAGATTTATTAGGTGGTTGATGTAACCTGGGGTCCGACCCTTTTTTAAAAGCTGCAGTGTGTCATTTCTCCCCCACTAGATCTCAAAATCAAAATGAGGCTTTTAACTGCTACAATTGATCATTTTGTCATCAAGTGGAATCATGATTTTTTAGCAAAATTGTCTTTGTATACATATGATTAAATAATATCCCTCAAAAAGGAATAATTGGAAAAAACATGACAAACTATAATGCTATTGGTTAATATAACTTCACCCCACCTACATGGTCTTGATTACATCAGCAGAAAAACAAGGACATTTCAGAGGCAGTGAGAGTTGTTAAATAGGTCAGTTTCAAGTGTTGTTTGGAAATAAACACCAAAATGGAGAGAGAGAAACTAAGGTAAACTATAGATTTGAGAACAGCTGGGCAAAGAAACTCTCTTGGCCAGGCTGGGGCGGGCTTGTTTCCTCTCTTGGCACTGGTTGCAGCTTCCACTCTGCTTGGTTTCCATGGCCCATTAGCAGAGCTACTCCTGGGACTTGCATGGCATTCTAGCACTTTCCTCTAATACATCAATACTAATGACTAAATCACCAGCTGAGAGAGGCCTCATTTGTACCCAGCATTATCTTTTCATGGCCTTTTAAGAGAGAACTGACTCTTATTCCATATCACTTGTCTGAGAGAACGTGTATGTGTGTGCACGGACGTGTCTCAAAACCTAGTAAGCTACCTACATAAACAGCATATTTGTAACTGAATCATTTAATTGTTCAAATGTGACTACGATGGCCAAAAATGCTGTCAAGTAAGCTCAGAAGGGTTTGAGACACAGTCCATGGGTTGTTGCCTAAAAACACCAAGCAGACAAAACACATTTTTTAACAGAGTGATTTCTCGACATTTTGAAATGCTAGGGATGAAATGTGTGATAAATATCATTACTTTGGCATTTAAAAAGCAAATCTTGGCCAAAGGCACATAAGTTGAGAGTCTTTTTACTGAATGGATAGATTATTGAAGCAGATGTGTTTATAAGTCTGGTTCCAATGTTACAGGCTGCCAAACACACATGTAAAACAATAATTCAGTAATATGTGTATGCAGTTAAAAGCAGTAAAAGCAATAAGCAGAGCAGTGAGGTGAAGGAGAAACTGCTCAGGGGTGTGAAGGACACAATGTGGACATTGTTCTCTGAAGACCTGAGGCACAGAGAGTGTGAAAAACACTCAAGGGCTTTAGGAAGAACACAAGAGGATTAAAAAAATGCCCTGGATATACTGCATCAGTAAAAGAGGTGTGTCCTTATATACAGAGGTACGCCTTATATTATGTCCGTATATTTTATATATATATCTATAATCTATAATAATAGATATATAATCTTAATATATATCTCTTTTGTGTGTGTCTTCTGCACATATGTGTGCAAGTGTTCAAATTATATAACTAAGCAGGATAGTGTACATACATTTATGTACCCATGCATACACTTACTGTATGTTTACATACTATATATGTGTATATATATATATACACATATATAGTGTATATATATACACACACACACATATATGTGTGTGTGTGTGTGTGTGTGTGTGTGTGTAATTAATACACGGGATTCTTAAAACACATTTTGTGCACTGACTAACATAAACACAGCTGAACTTATAATGAACATGTAATTATTTTATAGAAATTTTGTGTTTATTTGTTTTAGCTGCAGCTTCTAAAGTTTATAGGAACAGTTAGGTCAAAAAAACTGTAAGCGTTATTCAAAACGAAGTATCCGGTGAGACAAAGCAACCTGACAAACTGTCAAACCACCAAACGGATGTCTGAACCGAACAGCTGTGAATACAATCGTCAAAACAAAGACACCAATTCCCGCTTGTCTCGGTAACTTCAGACTGAAGGTAAATGCTTGTAGGCGTGAAGCAGTTATGTCACTGTCTGTGTTGAGTGACAGCGTGCGTTGAAGCGTTCGTACCGTGGACGGTGAGCGTGGCGCTGGCCTCGGTCTTTCCCATCATGTTCTCGGCCTGACAGGTGTAAGTACCGGCGTCTGCTGAAGTCAGTCTCTTCAGTTTAAGAGTGTGATCCTCCCAGATCTCGTGCCTGAGAAGATGATGAGAACACACAATTAAACCGAATGATTCTGATCAAACAAAACACTTCACAGACTCTTACTCGTCAAGAAGTTCATCAAGAGAAGAACTCATGACAGGAAACACCATTTATAGCTTTACTGCTGAGCATACGTACGATCTGCTCTTCTCAATTTAAGGTAACTAGAAAAAGCACAATCAACATACCGTCCCTTTGGAAGTTCTCCGTCCTCTTTCCTCCAGCGGATGGTAGGTACAGGGTCCCCTTGAGCTTCACACCTGAACTCAACACTCTGGTCCACTAGAACAGACTGACTGCTCGGTTTACGTAAGAAACTGGGTCTCTCTGCACACACACACAAACATACACGTTGGATTTTCATGTTTTATGAGCACATTCCATAGCCGTAATCTCCTAACCCACCCCTAACCCTCAGAAACCTTTCTGCTATTTGAGTGTCAAAAAGATCATTCTGTATGATTTATAAGGTGGTTTCCTCATAAGGACGTAAAAATGTCCCCACAATTTCAAAATTTATACTTGTGGGGACATTTGGTCACACACACATTATGTATGACTTCAAAGGAACCAGAAGACTCCATCTTCCCTTTGAGAAGTTCTCATCTTTAATCTGATTGGCTACTTACGAATTTAGCACTCCATCCTGTCTCAACATATCTATCTTACCATTTATTAATTCTCTCTCTCTTCGTTTCAATCAACCCTTCATTTTTTCGTTTAGTTTGACTTTTGACATTATTGTTTTAGCCTAAAAGTGCATTTAGCTAATCCTAAAACAAGCTTCCTCTCAGATTTGCTTGGATTATGTAACTCTAACACTAGCATACAGCAAATCTGTTGGGATTATTGTATATCCCGCTGTTATGAGGATACAGCACTGCAGGCCTTTTAAAAGCACATTTATCTCTGCTGTTAATTCATGTGCATTGATCGCGTGCAATGTAGCTATTGATTTTTTAATCTGTGTTGTGTTTACTACAGTCTGCATTTATATAACCGTGTATACAATGTGGCATTTAGGACAAGCTGCCATTAGACCTTATTTGCAAAACATAAGCAGAACAAGTATTTGCATAAATCGCTTGTGAAACCATTTTATGCCATTTGTAAATTGTAAAGATAGTAATAACAATGGTCGTACTGCTGAGTGGGACAAGAGTGGGAAGTCTCCAGTCTTCTGCACATTGATTTTTTTGTGGCATAAACTGATGCATTAATATGTTGGATAACAGACAAATATATATATATTTTGTGTGTGTGTATGCTCGTGTATGAATGAATGTATGAAGGGTAATGTTTAAACCATCTAGTGTGTGTGTGAGTGTGTGTGAGATGGTATTTGTGTCATGGCAAACACTGAGAAGTTTAATGGGTCCATGTCTCCTAAACAGAGTCAATGACACGCTCGGGTCTTCCTGCAGCTATGCACACAAACTCCAAACATCTGGATGCTCTCCTGCTTTGCCCATAAACAAACACTTCATACGACGTGTGTTTAAGTGAATCCATCTGCATTCAAATGCACTTGAGGTTTGTGTGGGAACCTGATTATATATACATGTGCATCTTGAAGGAAGCAAATCACGTGCAAGTATTTTTGAATCATGAATCAGATGTCAGATCTATAATCTGTAAAATAAACAGACTTCTGAACACCTGAGGATTTTTACTGGAAACTCTTAATCGTGCAGTATATAAAAATGATGTTTGGTTATTACGTACCAAGAACAGTCAGCTCTGCGATTTCACTCTCGCGCTCCCCCATCATGTTGGTTCCCACGCAAACGTATTTCCCTGCATCTGTCTTCCGGGTGTTGGTGATCATCAATTTTCCTCCGCGAATCTGTTAAAAAGAACATATTAGTAATTGATTAGTAGCAACATATACCTAAACACATACAGCTATATAATTAAATACATTCATATACCTACAGTATACATATACATGTGTGTGTATATACACAATCTACATGTATATATATATACCGCATTCATATAGGTGTGAATATAGGTGTGAAATAAAAGCATTCATATAGGTGTGTGGTCTGTGTGTATATATATATATATATATATATATATATATATATAAAAAACACACACAGACCACACACCTATATGAATGCTTTTCAGTGTGTATAAATGTGTGCATTGGCTATAAAGGTCAGCTTATATTTTTCCCAGGGTTTTGATTACAGACCAAAGGGCCCTTTCTTTGTTCTCAGGCAATCATCGGGCAGCTGGGGGTCCTCATTCACCTGAGGAAGGACTCGCACTCCACACACACATACGCGACAAATCTGATCCTTGCATTAGGGGACCACACGGTGAGAGTCGATGAGGGGAAGCAGAAAATGGCAGCTCTCCTGTGACCCCCTACCTGACTGCACTTAAACAGGTCAACATGTGGGTTCACTTTCTGCCAGCCCACGTCATGTCTCATTGGTTATCATTCGCTGTGGTCAGCGTTGGGTCCGGCGGTTAGATCAGAGCATGTTAACATGTGGAATGTGTAAACATGGTCTCAGTGATAAAGACCAGAGGCGTAACTAACAGATACATTGGCTGTATATCCCATCATTTACAAATTAGTTACAGATATTACGCTTATGCGGTCATGTGCAGTAATGCCAATGTATGTGCACCGAACCGTGACATCACAGCTGGAAATGCCCAATAAAAGCAAAAATAGAACAAATGATAGAACAAACAAATGATCGAAAGATAGGCAGACAGAGGGACAGATAGACAGGGCAGACAGATAGACAGGCAAAGAAATGAATGAACAAGCAAAAAGCAGACAAAACAAATGAAACATTTATCAGCCCTCACGGGACATCTCCAAGCACTTCCTAACCGGACACGTTCTAGAATCTTCTGAAGCATTCTTGAACTCTGTCGCCTCTCCTAAATATTAATGATGGAAAGAGTCTTTAAACAAAAGAGAGGGCAGAGGGGAAAGGAAGAAGGGTGAGTTTATTTAAGACACCCCACGGTGGTGGAGTGAGTTTGAAGTCTCATTATGTTACTGTTTGTTTGAGTGAGAGCTTAGCGGCTGATATGGCACGAGACGCACAAAGCAGACGAGGTCAGGTCAGGCGTAAGAGTGTGTGTGTTTGTGTACCGAGGATAACTTTACAGTGTGGGCGGGAGAGGCAGAAACCAAAGAGAAAGTGAGACGCTACCTTAAGGCAAAGGCACAGCGAAGACCTCTGTGCTCCAATGAGCACAATAATGAAATACAGTATTTTATATTAGATGAAATATTTTTAATCAACCCTAATGAAAAAACTAGACTAGTTCTGCTGATCCTCTAGTCTGGCTAACTACCTAACCACCTCAGGCTAGTTTAAACAAGTTAATTTCTGTAAAAAAAAACATTTGACTTTGTGAAATGGCTACCTTGAATAAAGTTTTCACTGAGTTTGCCGCAATGCGTTCTGGGATGGTCTCATCTGCTCAGGAGGCATGCGAAACTGCCTTAGATTATAGCCATAATGAGGTATCCCTCAAAAAGCCTTTTTTTCCCAGCAGTGTTCATACTAGAAAAGCATGCCTTTGAAACCTAAAAATATTGCCTTGGTTGGCAGCTGGATAATCCACAAATTCAGCAGAATTTCTGTAACCGCCCTCAAACTTCTCTTCATAAGCACATACAGACACATATTTGGAGTTCCATCACGGCAGGATTGCTTTGCTGTCCACCCAGAGTCAATGAATCCACCCTCGCTCGCTCTTCTCCCGTAACAACAGGAGGGCCATTGAAGACGCGATCAATCTGAGTGCTGGGAGATTGCTATATTTGCTTGTCCTTTGTCTTGTGTTGTTTGGCAGGGCTGGTTGAGCAGAAGTGCTCGTACGGCACTCGCTGCGCAGAGTCATTCAGCAGATCTGATAATCACAGGCAAACGTGAAACAAAAACGCTGTGAGACAATGCCGAGCGGCTCCAGTTCAGTATTTTAGCAGGCTGCAGCAATTACTGCTGAAACGCAATTAATGGTGAAACTGGAGCTTTTTAATTTAGAGATAAGCGTGAACTCCAAACAAACCAATTATGCTAATTGTTATGCAGATGTGTGGTTGATCCAATGTTTCAGTGAGCCTCACTTCGCTGATGTGCAGAGGGCATAAATACAAATTAAACACACACACAAGCAAAAATATAACAGGAAAGACAACCTGCCCCCCAAACTACCCAATGATGTTTACCATAGTGCAAAAAATTACAGTATTATGTATTGTACTACATTTATGCTTATTTAAATAAAAAATGTATCACCGTATTTTATTGTGATACAGTAAACAAAAGTAATGAAGCAATCATCACTGAGGAAAATGTAAAACAGCTGGATCCATTACGGTAATGAGAACAAAGCATTATGAGATTTGGAGGAAATGTGCTTTTGTGTTTGAGATGATGATTCACTTTACTGTCTGAATACACACGGTGTAGACTGGAGATAAGATACACACAGCAACAACAAACACACTTGCCCTCATTTGATTTTACTTTATATGATCACAATCACATACCAGAGTCATAACAGTTAAACTCCAGAAAGTGTAATATTGTGGGCAGTTGTGGTTTACTGGTAAGTGAGTCGGGCTTGTGATCAGAAAGTTGCTGGTTCGATTCCAGCGCTGGCAGGTAGCAACTGAAGTGCTCTTAAGCAAGGCACCTAACCCCCAATTGCTCCCCGGGCACAGTAGTGTGCTGCCCACTGCTCCGGGTGTGTGTGTGTTCACTCCTCGCCAGTGATGGTTAAATGCAGGGGTCACCTTTCGGGTATGGGTTACCATGTCAAATATGACCATTTGTGACAAATATGTCACTTTCAAATATTGAATGTTGCTTTTTCAACCACAGAGAGCCTTGCTGACAGGGAACATTCCTAGAACATCGGCTAACGTTCTCTCAAAGTAACATAAGTAGAACGTTTTGAATTATACATCATATATCAAAAATATCACTCGTAAGTTGTTAGTGGAACGTTTCAGAGAATTTAAAGAGAATTTCAGAGAAAAGAGAATTTAAAAATGTTTGATTAACGTTCTTATAACCAACAATGTTAATACAATGTCTAACATTTTTAACATTTTTGTGTGAGGGAAACATTCTTACAACCTGAAATTGTCAGCTGGGACATTTGTATTCTCAACTGCTGCCAGCAGTGTGATTAAAAACAACAACCCCAAACCACCTTTAGCTTTATTCTATACAAATAAGCCAAATGGAAAACGACCAGCCCTGGAAACTTCAAAGTCGCTCTTTTAATGACAAAAGAGGCCTGATTGATTCCGTTACTTAATTTCTTGCACATTTAATTAGAGGAACGTAATTGGTGGCCCTGCTTTAAAGACTGCATTAAATCAGCAGAGAGAGTTTTCGGCTCGCGAGCGCTGTGAAGGCAAACTTTTTATTCCCTCATGCCCCTCCAATCAGATGAATAGGCTCCATTAATTTTCCCTGACAGAGTCGGCCACGACGCAATTTAAACGCTCATCAGCAGAAGCCCTAATCGGCCTTCATTTGCTTGAAAAATGCAGCAGAAGCAATTGTTATTCGCACATTTTGTGGGAACTTCGTTTCTGTGTGGAACACATTCGTTTCACTCAATGAATCACTGAGCTTTTGTTAGTAACAATCAAGTGGAAAGTAAAGCATTAAAAATCTGGTTTACTTTGCAAAAAGTCTGGTAATACGAGATCTTTAGCTTGTGTAGCTGCTCACCATCATCGTTTGGAGCTAACGGGGCATGATTTATGCGTGATGCTGGTGTGTTGCTTTCCCACCAGCTTTTTAGCTGGTGGGAAAGCTTAACTAGCAGGACTTCCTTGATCAACCAGCTTTACTAAAAAGCTAGTAAACCCACTATGTCTATATGCTGGTCCAACAGCATTAAGCTAGCATTAACCAGCAGCTGAACAAACATGGAAATTTAAGCTGGAACAGCCAACAGGAAGCACTGAGATGTTCCTCTTACCGTGATCCTCTCATCCCTGTCGTCTATAGTGACTCCATCTTTTTTCCAAGAGATGGTGGGTTCTGGGTGCCCACGGGGTGGCTGGCACTCCATGACTGCAGGCTCGCCCGCTGCGACCATCACGTCCACAGGGTTCTGTCTGAAATCATCCCGAAGAACTAATGGAAAGAGAGAGAGAGAGAGAGATTAGACACATGATCGACATTTCCACATCTCGGCATTTTCATATGGGAAACTGTTCATGCTAACATCTAAGGCAGAGGAATAACGAATGAGAAACTGCTAGAGAAACATTGTTCTGCTTCTGCCTAGTGTAAAGCACTTCTAATCTATTTCAAACACACCACGATTAGGTCTAAAACTTCTGTTTACATTAGCTAAAATGGTTAAAAAGAGGTTGAAAATGTTGGTGTAGACCCTGTTACAGTGGAGTAAGTGATATGAATGTGGAAACCATGTGAGCAGTGAAGACTGAACATTCATCTGGACCACCAGCCGCTCATGTTTCATGCTCAAGTGTGCAGTAATGTCTAAAGTCTGCTGCACAAGAACACTCAATGTATATTTAAGATTCTAAGCAAGTTAGTCAACCCTGTTATGTTGAACTGTGACAGATTTGCTTAAAGCAGTCCCATTAATCTTAGACAACACTGTTCCAGTGTCGCATTTATACAGTACAGAAACACATTCGATTAGTCCACAGGTTTTCATTACACCGGCTACACATGACATGGGAAAAACTCAAAACTTTCTCACTGAACATACTTCCTCACTGAAAATATAAATATCATATTTGCAATTGTATGTAGCATTTACATCTAATTAACTGTACACATAATGTTCTGGTGTATTTCAGAATAATTATATAATCATGCTGAAAAGTATCAGTATCAATAAAAAAATGATTTCATCAAACTGGAAATAAACACTTTTTCACCCAGTTTCTTTGTGATCCAGATTCAACCTTGTGTTGCCCGGTAAGCATCACAGCTCACTGTACAATGTACTAAACGGCAGGCCACGACCCTGACAAAACCAGACCTTAACAGTATTACAATAAACAGCTAGTTTCTTAGTATTTTATTTTAGGTCACTCAGGAATTCAAAGATCTCCAGATTACATACATATAAGGATTTTTGCCCTTTTCTGAACTTTGGTTTAATTCGTCAGAAACGCAAACTTCTCACGACCCTCACCGTGTTCCCGTCGGGTTGATTAACCTCAGTGTTAGATCAAAGCGAGATGCTCACGGTAACCTGAACTCCTGACTGCCTTCAAATTCCTCTAAGACTTTAAGCACTTAATTGGCCATATGATTCCAGTTTCTACTGCTTGTAATGTCACAGCAGGTAAAAATCCCCATTTTAACCTCTGAAAAGTCCAAGACGAGGTGATTCGCTCTGAACGAAATGGAAATCATTCTGTTTTCCATTCCCTTGCATATTTTCTCTATAACATTCTCTCAAGCACATCATTTCTTCCAGCGAGGGATTTAAAAAGGCTCCTCGTTTTCCTTGACCGAAATAATTAGTCCTTCCATGAAGGAAAGCCACACACAGCAGATCATCTCTGGAAGGTGGAGAGGTCTTCTGGGAAGATTTAGTATCTAATGCCGACCATGTTCACCATTTGTGGATTAACACAGGGGTTCTGATTTTCACACCAGATCAGACAAGCATCCAAGATGGAGTTTCCAAACTTCCTCATTTTGATTGGACCTCTCAGCTGAGAAATTTGATAACGTGCTCTCTGTTCTAACAGGGCCTTGTGGGAGAGGCTCTGTGTGTGAATATGTCGAGCTCTGAACATGTGTCTACAAAATTGGGGATAGTTGAGTTCTGGCAGTGATTTAAACCGCTGGAGTGAGACCAAGAGCGAGAACATGATGGTAAGTAAGAGAAGCCAAGAACTTTTCTTTTAACCTCAAGACCGAAAGACTGTAACATGCACCGACATGGATAAAGTACAAAGAACAAACAAAAAACATCCCCTACAAATTATGTGACTTAATTGTCTGGATTGATCATGAAATATAGGTTGTGCTGTTTGTGGATTAGTTGTTCTCACTCTCTCCCCGGATTGGAGACCAACTGCAATGACTAAATTACATCTGACGGTATGCAAAATAAATCTTTACAAATCTTTACAATTATCCTCAGCTTCCACAGAAGTTCACGTGGCACCATGGTTACTGAATTGGCATTGTTTTGTGCTAAAACATGGCAAGCCAACAGTGGCTGCACAGATTCAAGAATTTTGCAGATCTTCGTGCTTCATGGAAATTAGAAACAGATGGTGGTTATGTCAAATTAAAATGAGATTTGCGTTGATATTCCTCTTACATTAATGAAAATGAATATTTAATACCGCACTCTGGCTACGGAGGGATGATAGCATAAAGTCTGTTGGGCGGAAATGAAATGGATTCTGCTGAGCCACCACAGAAGGTTTCTGGAGTGTTCTACTGGAGCCATTGGGGAACTGGAGATCGGCTAAAAAAAGCAATTCGTAATCCTGAGCTGGCGGAGACGTGGGGAGCTTTGTCAAGAGAAGGATTGTGAGCTTTTCCACCGGGACTCCAGACACCCTTGCGGTACCAAAAGGAACGAGTGAAAAAGAGAAAAAATAGTTAAGATAAAGCATACACTAGTCAAACCAGCATAGAAATGTTCTCCTAAACCAGCAAGAGCACAATCACTGAGCAGTTTAATAAACAAATAAACCGTTGCTACACCATCTCAACCAGAGAAACTGCTCATCTAGCTTCATCAGAAAGATAATCTTGGCTGACCAGCACCCTAGATCAGCAACATAAACCAGTCAGAACAGGCAGGAAATTCAAGTTTGTAGGTTTGCACTTCTACCTGTTCATCATTGTTTTGACCCTTTTTCGACTTCTTTACACCACTCAATAAATCACACAGGTCCAGTCCAACATCACGTACAATGTCACGGTCCAAAATGATGGAATCTTGAGAATATTAGAGGAGACAGAAATGAGAACATGAACAGAAGTGAACTGTTCGAGAGAACAATTCCATATGAACAATGCGCGCAAACGAGCACAATCGTTCCCAGATGTGAACCCTCTTTGCCAGCTCCCCTCTGGATCATCTGTCCACATGGTGCCTGCTAAGCATAATACAAAAATGGAGGGATGACAAATTAGAGCAAGACCTCATTGAGAACAGTCTCCAAAACCTGGGTCAACACACCACTGCAGAGCAGATGCAGCGTGAGTCTGGAGCTGTTCCACTGGCTGATTATCCAATATTGAAGACCAAGAATGAAGGAGACAACACAGCAAGAAAGTGTGTGTGTGTGTGTTCTGGTTTGTGCCATTGGCTGATTATCCAACATTGAAGACCAAGAATGAAAAAGAGACAAAACAGCAAGAAAGTGTGTGTGTGTGTATGTGTGTGTGTTCTGGTTTGACCTACATAACAGCGACAAAAATGACCTCACAATGCAGGAAAACAAGAAAGTAGCTATACAGTGAGGACACCCTTAAGAACAATCTTTATTATTTAAATTTCTTTATAAACATAAACGACAAACATCATACAGATATGAGTACCAACAAATGTGTGTGTGAGAGAATGTACGCACACATCTGCCGTAACAAAACAGTACTGCACTGGCACTAAAATACAGTCATAGTATCAGATAATAACATACACAGTACTTTAAAATATACCATGGTACCATGATAGAGGAACTTTAGCATGATTATTAGGAAGATTAGCATGGTATTAGCAAGGTAGTGTCAAAAAATACTACTACAGTATTGCTATGGTACCTTGTAATACAAAGTAATACCATCATACTTTGTAAGGGCATGCAAAAAAGTTATTGCAGTAATGTTAGTAGAATGTTTTATTAATAGGACTTAAACTGTTTAAATAATGTCTCAAAATGACATAATGTAGTGGAACATTTTAAAGGTTCCTAAAACTTTTACAATAACATTTTTTATGTTTTTGTAACTTCATGGAAACGTTAGGGAAACAAAACTGCCAGCTGGGAATGCTCCTCTATTTCACTTTATCTTCCCAAAACTCTCCCTGAATTCAACTTCTTCCATTTTTTTCCCATCAAACCATCTTAAGCCCACTCCTCATTCATCACTGCCTGCTGCTTGAACCCTCTCTGCTGTCTGAGGGGTCTCCAGGGCTGGTGAGGGCCAGCACTAGCCGCTGGAAATATACACACGAGTGAAGACATACTATACCTGCCTGGAGTCTTAAAAAGTGGATCGATACGCTGCTCTCATTAGCAGTGGAGAGCTCAGAGGAGGGTCGGGGAATCTTTACAGCCCCCGGTCCATCTGTACAGCCGCCGCATTCACTGCAAGCTAACCCTGCCCGTAGGTGCAGCAGGCGTCCGCTGGGGGTTTACACCTCCCGCTCTGTTGTTCTGCTGCTCTTTCGATCTCTGTAGCTGATACCTCTCATGCGTCTATCTTGGCAAGTTTCGACTTTAAAGGAAGGCCCCCAGCTATGGTGCAGTAATCCCTGCCTCTGCGCTTATGTGTCAGCCTGGTCAAGGTCTGGTGTGTGCGCGGATAAGGTGACTGTGAGGAGAAGGGACGCAGTGAGTGATCTCAGAGGCAAAGAACGAAAGCTCGGGCCAATCTCTGTCTGTGCCAATCTCATCATCTTTTTACTTAAAACCAAAAAAGCTCCCATTGTGCAGGACCGTGAGTGCGGCTGTGAGCGCACGAGGCATCTGGTGCTGGGGTAAACATTGCAGTACGCTTCAGCTATGCAGAAATAAACAGACAGAACTTGAGGAGCCACACTGAACTTCTTAAGTCAGTATCTACAATAGAGATGAGGAGCTGAAAGAAAAGCTTAGACCAGCAAGAACTTTTAACATAAAGCTGGTTTATGCTGGTTTACAGCTGGTCTAGATGGTGGATGAACCATGGCATTCACCAACAAAACTGCTCATCAACCAGAATTGTGCCACCTAACCATGAAAATCTAGAGAAATCTAGAGAAATCTTCTACAAGGGAAATCAGTGGGGCACTGCGAAACAGTCATAACAGACCCATGACAGAAACACTTACAACCCACCACACCTGACAGTCACAGTTTAAAATCAACTCGCCCCTATCGCTTTCTCGATGACCTCAGAAAGCAGGTCTTTCTCTGATGTTTCTCTGTGTGTGTGTGGAAATAAAGACTTTCTTTCAACCCCTCTTTGGTCTGTTAGTCTAGCGGAGGCCCGTGGAAATGAAACAGCAGGCACGTGATTTTACTGCCATATGCTTTGCTTGGAGCTGATGAAGGACAAGTTCTGCCTTAACTATTCAATTACCTAGTGACCTGTTTTTTTAGGGGTGGCAGACGCGGTACAGGGTGTGTAGTGTATTTCAGCGGGGTGATTTAGAGACTCTTATATCTCATTTGGGAGTGATTGTAAAAGCTAAAGTGATTTAACGTAGAAAAAAGTTACATTGGGAGAGGGGGGTGAACTTTTCCTAAACTCACTCGACTTGGCCGTTCGTGCGGGAGGGATCATGATGTCATAGGAAAAAAAGAGGAAGCTCCAATCAGGCGAATTAAACACTGACCGAACTATCAATAAACAGACGAATATGTGGAAACATCGTTTCATTGAGTATTAAATTAAACTGCTGCTCGGTCCTCAGAAATGATATTCCTGAAGTCAACATGAGCCGAGCGCTCACTAATTTAAACTTAGCTTAAATGCCTACGATTATGAAAACATTCAACAAGTCGGTGTAAATCCTAAACAAAAACAAAGTTAGAATCTAATGGAAAAGGTCTTGGCTGATTAATAGTGCATGTCAGGTTTTAGTGACCTGTTATTTTAGGGTGGTGGACTAAGAAAAGAGCTTATTCATCAAGTTTAGTAGAAGAGGACCTAAAAGGAAACCACTATTGATAGGAGCCCCCACCTCATTTAGACAGGGGACCCCCACAGCACAGGAGACAGAGAGTCTATTCACACTACCTGTTTATTAACATGAGCAGAGCTGTCTGTACCTACTCTCAGAACAGCAGGAGGTTACTAACCCCACATACTTTACGGCAAAATGACAAAAAACAATGAAAGTCAGTTTGTGAAAATCTAGCTCATGTAAGTACACGTTATCACCGCTGAACAAAAAGGCCTAAGACCAGCTGAGACCAGAAACCAGTTTATGCATGGTCTGTAAGCCTCAAAACAAACCAGTTAAAAACAGATAGTATATTGTATTATAGACTAACAGGAAATGTTCACAAAACATGGCTAATGTTTTCTACAAATATCAAAAATGTTAATCTTTTGTAAAATAGTTTGAAAAAGTTACAGAATGAAAAAATGTTTCTTTTAACCAAGCAATAACATACTAAAATAACAACTACACAAATGGATGTTTTAAACATTTCTAACACTGTCAAAGTAACATTTTTAATGTTTCTGTTATTTAATGGAAACATTACAAAACGTTTTTAAACCTAAAATTGTTAGCTGGGTACTTGTTTATTTTTGAGGCACGATAAGCAATTTCCTTTTAAACTCCGGGTTCAAATGAAACAAAGTTCTCTATCAATTTGATCAAGACTTTGACACGTTTCCCACAGTGCTAGGCTGTGGCTGTCATCAGGGAAATCGTTCAAAATCATCATACAATAACAGGGCCATAGTGATGGGGGAGGGTGCGAACAGTGTTGTGAAAATAAAAAAGCTTTCAAATACACTGTCCAAATAAACATATTGGGCCACTGGAGAGCTGGTGTTGTTTTGTGTGAAGACTCTTTAAAAAAGCTTGTCAGACAAAGTGTAGCAGCGCATCTGACAGGTCCTCATGTAGCCATGGGGGGAAATTGCCACCATGGAGAAAAGCGGAGCGACGGCCTAAATTAGTTGACAGCATCAATTTAAATGAGTCTTACAGAAAATCAGAAAGTCAAAAAACTGGACCTAACCCTGTTTACTTTTTCTTAAGAAAATGTTTAGAAAGTCTTAAGAAAATGAGTGGTGCTTAGAGCAAAAGTTGTTACAGTGCTGGTGGTAACCAAGGCGTTGCTATGTGGATTGTACTGCACTGTTATGAGGTTGCAAACACAAAATTATTTTGTTGCAAGTTTAAGTTGCACAATACTACTGTAATGGTGGTAACCAAGGCATTGCTATGCAGTTGCTTTGTGAATTTTAGTTAAAGTTAAAGTTAAAGTTAAAGTCAAGTTAAAGTTGCATCTTGCAGAGTAGTGTTTGAAACAATATACAGAAATGTACATGTTGAATGTAAAAATGTAGATCTGCTTAGAAAACAGTGACTGCGAAACCAAAGTTCATGTCAATGCAAATGCAGGACCTCTATTGTTCATTCTAGCTATTTTTCTCCTTAAGTGAAGCAGACATCCAACACTAGCGTTCAGGCAATTCGTACAGCCCCCTGAGCAGAATGACCTCCAGAGCACATACACACACACACGGGGGGGCATCAATCCCTGGAGCTAGTAACATAAGCCTATACACACACACACAAACAGTATATTACATCCCCCTACACTAACCTTACCCCTACACCTAACCATCACAGAAAACTTCCTGCTATTTTAGATTTTCAAAAAGATCATTCTGTATGATTTATAAGCTTGTTTCATCATGGGGACCAAAAAAAATTATAGGTGTGGACATTACATTAAATGTAGACTTGTGGGGACATTTGGTGCATATAACATAGTGAATACCAGGGCCACACACACACACACACACACACACACACACACACACACACACACACACACACACACACACACACACACACACACACACACACACACACACACACAGCATTCTCCTCTGTGGTAAGATAATGGTGTAGATGCAGGTCTGGCAGCCATGTTTGCCTTGTTTTGTGTTTTCTTTTGTTTGGAAGAAAATTGCATGATTTATTGGCTTGATCTTCAGCTGCGATCTTCTGCGTTTTACCAAAATTGAGATTTGCTGTATACATAAACAATCTGATTTTCATACATAAACAAAAAGACAAAATTTGAGCACGGATTAGGTCTAAATGCTACAGTTCTTCTGCAACCACCTCGCCATATTAGGAACAAAGAGCAACAATTTACAAAGAAAGTGTGTGTGCCTGACGTCTCAGGCATGCAAATAAAAGCCCAACAGCTGTAGTTGTTATCTGGCCTGCATGCTGTTTCCATCAGCCCAGATACAGATACTTATTTCCTTTTCTGGGAGCCGAGGGGCACTGCCAAAGCTATAAACACCAAACGCATCTTCATAAATCCACATAAACGAACATAAATACACATACAAAGATAAATCATATGGCCCATAGCAGTGGGAGAGCAGAGGGGATATGCCTTCTGATTTGTCTGTATGGATTAATCCAGCTGTAGAACCACAGAGTTCTGGTTTCCTGAAGAAACACTCTGGAGACGCAGGTCTGGAGACGAGGGACTGTGGTTAGCTGTCGTGCTGTTTTTTCTTTTTGGAAGTTCAGTACAAATGTATTATTTATTCTTTAGGTCAATACTGAATTTTGGCAGAGAGAGGGTAAAGTGATACATCAGAATGTTAAGTTGTAAACGCTAGGAAACAAAAATCAGTGGTTTAAACAAAGTGCAGGTTACCACTGAGGTTTGTTTATCTTTGTTTTTTTTTTGTTGGTTTTTCTTTGAAACTGTAAAAATATCCAGAGGAGCTTAAGAAGATCAGCTGGTGGTGATTTCTTAAAATCTGAGCCACACCAAGCAGAACTGAACACTCCCACCACCTGCCATTGGTCAGCCAAACAGGTAGCCCCGCCTCAAACTCAGTCGAGCCAATGAGGCTGTGCTGGGCTGCTCAAACAGAAAGATATTAAAAACACCTCACACTGTGTAGAAATCTGCCCTATAAACACCTTTAAACACACAAAATCAAATGTGTCACAACATGACTACAAACGCTAAAAGCTTCGAATGTGAGCACAAAATGTGCTGGAATTTAAGTGTGCAATTTCTACAGCACTAGCGAAGATGTTCCAAAAATGATGACAATGCAGACATATATAGAATATTATACTATATAAACAAACACTACAAACAGTCAACTCATTTTTAACACCTTTGCTTCTCATGTTGGCACTCAGCATTTCAAAGAAAACGTTCATTATTCCAGTGATGCATTGTGGGAAGGTGGTGTATTAAAAACTGCCAAGCCAAGCTGGTTTTGAGATTTCAGGTTGTTGACATCATTTGTAGCTCTTTGGCAAAGTGTGGCTGTAACTAATTATTGTGAGCTTTGAGAGAGAGAGAGAGAGAGAGAGAGAGAGAGATAGAAAGAGAGAGAGAGAGGATGAGAGTGTGTGTGAGAAAGAGTGCACTGAATCGGATGAGAAATTGAGATTACGTCAGTCACATGAGGAAACACAATACACTGTTTTGGACTGTTTTACAGACTGTTTTACTGTCATAACATTGACAAAAAGAAGAGAGAGTGACAAAGCAGGAGAGAGAGAGAGAGAGAGAGAGAGAGAGAGAGACAGAAGATCTAATTTAAAATGTATACATGAAATTAGAGTCAAATTTAAATGAAGTGCATTGTGGGATGCAGTATTTCACCCAGCTCACTACATACTTCTGATACAGAAAGAGTTTATGGTAATATACACCAAATTAATCTTAAGCTCCAGTTTTGTCCAGAATTCAACAGCTAAACACACTGTAAACAGCTCGACTGACTCTCACTGTCTGAAATAATCCATCAGGTCTTTCACAAGCTGCTTCCAGGCGCAATTTTCCTAAACATCCTACCGACTCTGGTTAACACGATGGCAACAAGAGACCGAGAAATTTAAAGAATACAGAGGAAAGAGAGACAGAGACGGGGGTAATTGGAGAGGGAACGCGAGAATGAGAGGGTAAGGAATGTTAAAGAACGCACGACCGAGCAAATAAGGGTCCCAGGATTGGAGCTAGACAGCAGTAGATCCAGAGGGCCACATCTTTCTCTGATCAGCTCGGGTCTTCAGCCCAATGGCTTCCACATGGATGCTAACCTACACCAGATGAGCCTGGAGAAGATGAAACAACGTTCATATCCCATATCTGTAAGAAGAATCTGAAACCCAGAGAGGACGACGATGGAATGAGAGAAAGAGAGAGAAAGAGAGAGACGGAGAGAAAGCAACGTCTGTAAAGTTGGAAATTGCAGTTCTGGTAGAGTTGCAGGCTTTTGTGAGAGATTTTTTTCTGAAGAGAATAAAAGTAATGGGTTACCAAAAAAAATTTTTTGTATATGTGCGTTGTTTTACAAAAAACATTTAAACGCTGTTAAAACAAGATCAATTTACTTGAGAAGCAAAATTGTTTTCGATGAATGACCTGTTTTCACAGAAAATGTCTAGAATTAAGTTTATTTTTCTTACCCCATTGGCAGTGTCTCTTTTTTGTTGTTGTTGTTGTTTTAAGCATAAATCTAATTCTCCATTTACTGAGGTTTATGCTTAAAACCAGAAAAACAATTTGCCAGTGGGTTAATTGAAGAAAACGGTTTAAATGAACAATAAAAATCAATATGTTAACATTAAACTACTACAAAAAGACTAATTCAGACTAATTCAATTTTTGTGGTAATGTTATGAAAAAATATTTCTAATGAAACAAAATAGGTGGTACAGACGTTATTTTAACGTTACAATAATTCTTTACACTGATCCAGAACACGCAGACAAAGCAGAGCACTGTGGGAAGGCCGCGCAGAACTGGAGCAGAGGTCACTGAACACAACCATATTCTCCTCCACGCGTTTTACTTTGCTACTGTTAACATCGTAAAAACATTCCGCCATATGATCTACGATGCAACTCCCCTCACGGCACTAAACAGACCCTGCCAAAACGTAGGACTGCTAAATTCCAGTGTATTCCTAAAGTTTATGGTGCTGATCCAGGCTTTCCTCCGATGTAATTCCTTGTTTTCTCTTTAGAAACAAAGGAAGCACATGAGAGATTACTGGACCATGAGCAATTTTTTTAAATACATTTCTCTATCCACCACTGTGTAGCTCTACTGAGACACAGGTCATGCTAGAAACTACAAACAGCGAAGCTGCTTGAGGCAAGAGTTTCCAACACTGTCCAAAATAACAATTTACTGCCAAAATACTGGTATACACTTTATTACACATCTGCATTTGTTTGTATTGTCTGCACTTATCCAAACACTGCATTAGGGCAGTCAAAATTGTAATGCATTAAATATACATACAATGTGTTAAACTGTCTTTTGAAGAAATGTTTTCAGAAATTGAGACTTTAACTATTTAACTATTGTAAACTAGATTTAAAGGTCTGAAATATGTAAACATAATTCAGTGTTGGCTTCTCTAGCTCTTCTGGGGACTGTTTGGAAGCAGCAGATGTTTTGCATGCTGGATCATCTGTGCGCAGGTGGTTCTGGGCTCTGGAAGCGGAAGTGAAGACCTCCAGATCACCCTTTCAATTAGAGGAGAAATATAAACAGAACGGATAAAAAGCACAAATGCTTGCGTATGAGGAGGCAAGAGGGGCAGATCTGCTGTGTAACAGGCCAGTTTACAGATGTCATCTGGAAAGGAAAAAGCAAAACAAAAGAGGAAATGAAACGAGTGTAAGATGAATGGAAAGGGAGAGAGAGACAGATGTTAGATGTTTCTCTGCCAGAGTAAAGTAGCTGACTTTGTGCGCTGTGGACTATGTTAAAGCCTGCTGTCAACAGACAGTCTTGAGAACTGACGGCTTTAATCAAACGAGCGGAAGAAAGTATGACAGGGAAAAAAAACAGAACATGCATTAGCGGAAAAACACATGCTTCCCTTTAAACATCAGTCTGTGATGCTGGAGGAAACCAGCGGCTCATACTACAAATGGTGCTTTTGTGTTCCTTAAAACAAAACAAAGAAACTTTTAAAGAGTTAATATAATTGTTTCTAAGAAATGTACATAAAGTTTACATAAATATTCAAAATTCAAAGATTTCAACTTATCTATGGTTTAGTGATGTTTGTCTATAGGGAGAATTATAATACAATAAGCTATTCCAATAATATAAATATAATAAACTATTGTAATTGAATGACTTGTCAAGTTCAAGGCTTAGTAAATAATACATAAATATGCAAACATTCTGATTGGATGGTTATGTGTTATTAAAGTCTGATGAGATTTTGCTTTTAAAATTACAACAATTATTAAAAGGCACAATTTTCATAAAATGACCCACATCCAACTTATCTGATCAAATGTGAGACTTTTAAAGACGGTCATGAGGGCAGCAGGACAGGAAATATGGGTCAGATAAGCTCTGTATGTCCATATGCTGACATTTTTAAGGCTAATTTAACAGTCAAATAAGAGCCACCCAAAGACAGTTAAACTAAAAAGCCCTTTAGTCAACACACACAGAGTGCAGGTAAAACAAACATTGTGATGAGAAGATGAGAAGCTAGATAAGCTCCCTCTACGTTCCACACGCTGCAGAGATAAGACAACGATTTCACCCCAGACCAAAACAGTCAGTTCAGGGATCCCACTGTTTCACGTATAAACTCAAAAGATGCACCAAAATATGACAACAAAAAACTGATAAAGCATCCGTGAGGTAAAACGCTACATTGTATTCGACTCTGAACCTCGTGTTTCAGTCAGAGGATGTGACGGGACACGCTCGAGCGGGCGGATTCGACGCTCGCTATCTCCAAAACAAGAAGAAAACAAAATCAAACCCACAGAGCAGACAGGCCAATACGGGCAAAGAAACGTTCCATAGGGGCAACGCTCTCGACTCAACAAACCTCCCAGATCCCAGCTGCTCTACTTTCCCAAAGTAAGATAATGCCAAATCACAGGCCAGAGGCAAAATCCGTTGTTAAATATTCAGCATTAAAACTAAACCGTCAGTCCGCACATTATATTTCAGGGCCTGAACACCTGAACCTTTCCGGTTACGTATGAATCCCTCAAAGGCAAAGATGTTACTCTTGTCAAGCCCAGAGTTTTGGGTCCTGGTGAAGCTGCACACCTGCACGCCACAAAAGGGAAGAACAATACGAAGCAGCTCATTGACGCTCACCTTTGATGTGAATAGCTGAGCGAAAAGGCCCTCAGAGCCTCTCCACCATCCCTCAGCCGCAATCGTGTGGTTTCATCTCTGCCTTTGAGCACGGAATGCTTTTGAGATTCGAGAGAGGGAACATTTTTGAGGTCACGGGACGGCCTGTCCGACCACAGACCACGTGAGAGGGTGAGTATTCTATCACAGACTCTTTAAAGTATTGTTTAACATTCTAAACCTGCTCTTGAAATGGGGCTATTATTGTCGCCACGCTACCGCTACGCGACCGCAGTAATCCCTTGTCCTCTTTTGTTGACTTATATTTTCATTTTGGAAGTAACGTCTACAAGCTCGGTTTCTACCGCACCACTCTGGGCTGTCTAAGTAACTCTAGTCATATTTTGGCACTTTCTAAATCCAAACCAAGCCAGACGCTTTTCAAACTTCATACGCTCCAAGGCTAAGTGACACACTGCAGAATATGCTTCACCAAGGCCACGTAAATAGCTTTTAACTGATGTTGAGGCTAATTAATGCAGGCTATAAAAATGGAACTGGCAAAAACTCGCAGGCACCAGAGGTCACCAGCAGTGTTGTTTTTGTTGGCTGGCTAGCAGACTTCTCTTTGCGGGATGGCGAAGCGAAGATGACTTCATTTCTGTTTGTCTTGGAGGGAGTAAGGAAGTCAGAACCCCCAAACTCTCACCATCTCCACAGCGTCACCCCAGGAGGAGGATTCACTCGCGTATCGTCGCCCATCCTGCCCCTAAATGTCGCCCAGCCGTGAAAAATCAAGTAATAAAGAGTTACGGTTTTTGGTTATTCATAACCCGTGCATTATTCGACCCAAATAGTAGACTCTTCCTGGCATCTTTCCCATGCTGTCTGACCACCCAGAATTCTTTGCATGAAGGGTTTGAAAAGAAAAGTTCAGTCTCTGATGTCTACATCTGAACAGATGAGGGCGGAATGATCAGGGCAGGACAACCTGAAACCCTGGAAATAAAGACAATTGAACAGCTTAGATCAGTTCGTAGATCCCTACTCTTACGAAAATACCACAGTTAATAATGTATCAAATAAAGCTTAAGCATTATGGCTAGACATTATCTAGAAAATTGTCCAAAAATTATTGCCTATTATCTAAAAGTTCTGTAGAACTCTCTCTATGCTGATTTCCTCAAGAATCGTTTCTTCTGAAGTCTTTTCTCACGTTTTGTAAGACTTTTGACACATTTCATTCATTGTAAATAATATACTGCAGCACAAATTCTTCGCTTCAATGTCAAGTCACAAACACTGAAGAGATGTTAAAGAGTTCTGCATGCACAACTAAACTTTCAAACTGTTGACAGTTATTAGCGCGTCATCTCCTCGCTGGCTGCCGACTGGCAGCTTCACTTTGTTCTGAACGGCGCTCGGTCAGACCACCCTGCGTCTGTCTCCACAAAATCACAGCCCTTCAAATTCAACCAGCTCTTAAGAAAACACAAACACTATTCGTCTGCCTGCGCTGTGGAAGTCCTCACATAACTCGTCAGCTCTGCTCATTCACACTTCCATTATATCTCCTCGCAGCCAGAGAGACTGAGGCCGTCTGGGACTTATCATCGTCTCAATATCTGTTTCCTTTGGGAAATTCAACCTATTCCATCATCACAACTTTGATGATGGCTCTAAAGGGAGAGAGAGAGAGAGAGAGAGAGAGAGAGAGAGACCAGTAGGATAAAATACATAAAAAGTTAATTTCCTGACCCGTTGCTTTTTCACTGCCTTTCTTATTACTACAGTAATGGAGAGAAGATGGAGGTAGATGAGTGCAGAATGACCTTCATTGAAAAAACATGTGGAAGCAGGTAGCGACACATACACACTCATCCAGAGAGTTTATCTGTAGGCAGTACTGAGATCAATAATGATGCCCCATTTATAGTCATTCACCAAAGACACACTGCATTATTTCATGTAAACATGCTGTGAGAATGACCACAGAATGAAATGTACACACACATGTATGTATTACATATGTGTGTGTCTGTGTATACATTATGCACACCTATGTAATCGCAGTATTGCAGTATTTGCAGTATTTGCAGTATTTACGTATACACAATAATTGCAGCATTCACACTGTAGTATTTATTTCCTCAATACTTTGCATGTCCACCTCTATATATAAATTTAAAGCTACTAACGAAATGTGACTTGAGACATTTAACTACATAAGACACAGAATCACTCCTACACTCTTCCCTCCACACTGATGTTGAGCCCCAAAGAAACTTTAACAAGCACAGGGTCCACACAGAGCTCCAGCAGGGGCTTATTAGCTTCTTCATGCTCTTGTTCTCAAGTTCAATGAAAGCCAGATGGAACAGTGTAGTTCCGGTGATTGACCCTTGAGCCTCTGGCCCGCAGCCCGACGGCTGAGACAGAACAGTGTCCACACCAGGGATGTGACCGTGACCTTCTCTATGTCTCCATGACAACAGCTAAGCCCGACTCAAAGCTAGAGGTGACCTGAGATCCAGCGTCTCTTATGAAGAGCCAAAAACGTTCTAAAAAAGTTCTCTCAGTTTTCTAAAGTTCTTACAGTAATGTTAGTAGAATTTGTTATTTATGCTTTACATCCTACATCTTAAGCTTTAAAAATGTTATCGAATTTAAAAAAGTTAGAATAATTACTAAGCAATAATGTTAATACAACGTCTAAAAAACTGGATGTTTTGAACGTTCCTAGAACTTTCATAACATTGTTTATATTTGTTACTGATAGAAACATTAGGGAAAGGTTCTTATAACCTAAAATTATTAGCTGGGTCTCACCTTCAAGTTCTCACCAGCTTGGAAAATGTGAGATAAGCTACCAAAAGTCAAATCAACATCTCAGACATCTAACTGTAACTCAAAGACAAAGCTCCTTTTGTTTCTTGCACATAAAATGGATTCAGGAAACAACTCAAATCTTGTTTATCCGTTCCTTTCAGTGCACACTGTACATGATTCCCGGGACTGTTCCCTCAGATTGAGGACTTCCACACCCCACAGTCCTGCTCTTGTCCTGAAGAGCTTTTCCCCACAGATAACATCTGTAATGATGGAAGATCTCAGGGAGGGAAGAGCATCTAATTAGCCTTAAATGAAAGCAATTACCCTTTCATTTACTCACTTCCTGCATCAACGCAAAAGAGTAACTGAGGGACAATATTCTCATGGAAACAACAGAGGGAACCACAAACCAACCATCATGAACCAGCCGAGAAGATCTGCCAACCGACCGAGCGCTCTGCTGCTGGTCTCAAGATCGCCACGATTTGGAAAGTCACTTTAAAATAGAATGAAACTGAAACTGTGTAAACAAAAATCACTTGTAATGTATATACACTTGTTAGGAAAAAATGTGAAAATTCAGGTCTGGTTTAGCAGTTAGCACACAAACTCTTAACACACCTTAACTACATGCCCTGCTCTACAGAAGTGGCCAAACCGGCAGCGTGTACTGTGGTTTTCACCTCAGCCAAACACCTTCCCAGCATCCTCTCTGTGCCTAAGAGCCTCCTCTTCAAACTGAAGCCACATAAGGGGTTGTTTTGTGTCAGCTTTCCTAATAAAGAGGCTCTGAGCTATCACATGAGCGATAGAGGGTGAGAGGGGGGATATTTCAGATTACATTAAAGACATTCCGATGGTCATCCTCCCCACCAGCCTGGCCGTTCTGGATCCCTCACGCCAGACAGATGCCGCAGCCATTGTTTCTCGGGCTTGGAACCCGACACTCCATGACTGCGGGTGTCACAGTGAGACCTGTTCTTCTCCAGAGCGTCATTCGATCTGTTCTGTCTATCACTCAAGAACGCTTGCAAAACCTCCACCATTGCCGTTGGCCTCCAAGCAGTGTGGTCAACTTCACTTGTGCATCTGCTAGTTTGTCTGAGCGCCTGATAAAGAAACTTTATCCCTGCCTGTGAACAGACCTGGACCATGTCCGTCAGGAGCTGCTCTGGTCACTGTCAGGGTAAAGTATAGAGGAAGGGAGGAACACTAAGGACTTATTAGTCATGTCGAATAGGGTAGTGAGTGTAAGATCAGGTGCCAGGGTGAAACTCACACAACTCTGAGCTCATTTATTTAGACTGCCAGGGGCTTTGAAGACTGTTTGACTCCCAACATGAAACACGCACATACATAAACAATAGAGGCTGTACACATATGCCTAAAACAACTAGGGAACATTCTCAGAGCGCTGGCTTACGCTCTCTAAAAGTTCTTTCAAAGTTATCAAAAACGTTCTTGCAGTAACGTTAGTAGAATGTTTCTTTAACATTATATATCATATCAAAAACAATATTGTAGTAAGTGGAATGTTTAAATAATGTAACAATTGAAAAATGTTTGAATAACCAAGCAATTATGCTACAAATGTAAAGAACCTGGTAAATAAAGAACTTTCAAAAGAACCTTTTTCATGTTTTTGTTAGTTAATGGAAATTACAAGCTAAAATTGTGAACTGTTAACAAATTTGCGACGGTAACTGTTGTTTCCACCAGAAGACACTATGGTTGACATAGTAAATGTTTTACAAACACTGAACTAGAAGGAAAGTATATAAAATAAATACAACATTGTCAAAAGAAGAACCCACAACCTCTGTGACTATAAACAGTGGCTATATATCTTGTACGCTTTTCTCTGCATCTCTGCCTGAGCTCTCAAATTAGCATAATCCAACACACTGCATGTAATTTGTGTAGAATTAATTCACTCCTAGTTCATTATAAAGCACAGCCATTAAAAACAACTGAATTACCATTTCAATGAGCTCTACATAACGCTTTGTGTTGCAAGCGTTTCACACAGTAATTGGCTCTATTAAGCCAAAAGAAATGACACTTGTGTTGATCAGAGGGACATTAATTGGGTCGGGTCATGTGTTATCGTGTGCACATCTGTCATGATAGTAATCCAGAGTGACTGTGAATCACAGCTGCCTGTTTACACATTCATTTTGTGCCTTAATCACATCTCTTTATCACAGTTGTTTCTACAAAACCCTAAGTATTAATGAATGATACTGTAACTCATATCAGGTGGGGAGAGATGCACTATCCTGTTTTAAATAATTGGACATTGTATGTTCCATAACTAGAGACTCATCTAGGGACTGAAATATCTTTTGGAGCCATAAACTAGCAACCAACTAAACCCTAGCAACATCCAAGCAAAACTTCATAGCAAGCTTGGCAACCACATAGCAACGCTCCTGCAGCCACCCACGACACCCTACTAGAAACGCCCTAGCAACATGCCAGGAAGTTTTGCTTGGGAAAACAACATTCATTTTGTCTGTATAAAATGTAAACAATTCCTTATTGGAAATTAAACAGTAATTTGTGTCCTTAAAAACCCTTCAGGATGTTGAAATATCCAAACATGAGGACACTGCACAGTTAAGCCTCTGATCCAGATGCAAATGCTAACAATCTCCATATCTGCATGATAACATTCCTGCCCCATCACAAAGAGAATCTGCGACACTGCAGCAACAAAATGCAGGAATTCGCTCCTGGCTGGTTTGATAAATCTGGTCATTGGCTCAGAATGGGGTTCAATTCAGCTGGGCCTGATAAAACGAGAAGAAAAGACCCTGAATGACCTTGAATCTACGACAGCACACATTTGTTTTTATTTCACCCTCTGTGTGTGTTTGTGTGTGCGTGTGCATCTACACAGTGTGTGTGTGTGTGTGTGTGTGTGTGTGTGTGTGTGCATCTGAAATCCATCATAAACTCTCTAATTACATGCTTTTTCATTATCAAAGCTCACATTGTCATGCAAAAATGAAAACAGCTTGGAACAAATTTAATGTAGCAATGCTTCATGTTTCCAAATGATTTTTCCTTCCTGTCACGTTTCTCTTTTCTCTTTTGGTCTATCTTTATCTCTAACTGTAATGGACAGAAGATATATGTTTATTCCAAGACAACTGTGGTTTTGTGTGTTTCTGAGTCTGACAGTATTGCTTCGTCTGATGCTGGTACAAATGCCACAGTGTTGGGGAGTAACCTGACTTTTGAAGGTAGCTGCAGATGGGTTTGTAGGCCACACCAATCATTCTATAGAATCCCCCCTTACCCATCAAAGAGCTTGATTAACAACCCTGGCTCTTTTATTTCCTCATTCCTCTCTTCATTACTCCTCCCCTTCCATTCACTCCGTCCATTAGGAGCTCAAGGTTAAAAGACTACAGTGGCATTTCATTTAGCGGGTGAGAGAGATAAAGCATTAGAGAAATTTAGACAGAGGGAGAGACTGAAACAAAGAGAAAATTAGAGATTTCAGCCACCTTTTAACCCCATTCCCTCTAAATGGAACGTCACCTCGTACAACCTGGAGAGGACGACGAAACCTGTAGTGTTTTAAAAGCCATGTTTCACGATTGCTCGTGCTGGCATTTCAAACGCAGACGATGCTGCATTATCTCGCAAATTAAAGCGTGCTGCGCGTGTTTGTAACTACAGCTGTGTGTGACCTCACGCTCTCTGTTCTACCTGACTGCGGGCGGAATGCAAACCGCAGGTGTGAAACTGAACGAATGCTTCCAATTAAAGAATAAAAACACACACATCTCATATGTATATATGTGTGTGTTTGTGTGTGTGTTTGTATCAGTGACTGTGTTTCTATTACTGAATAATAGAAACGCAGTCAAATACAGCTCTGTTGGAGCTATTGGGTGCTTTAAATAGTTCTTTGAAATTTACAAAATTACAGTGATAAAATAACGTTATGAGCAAATTATATTTGCTGCAGATTTAAGTCTCTACCTTTGTTGACTTGTTTTAACATAACATTACGCAATGTCCAGCATGCTCTCCTCTCCCAGTGAAGCGCGACAGGCGGCTCCTTCGGTGGCTGCATCGCTACACTAGCTACGAGCAGTGAGGTCACGTCTGTTTTGTCTTCTAAGGGGAGGCCACACGCTCGTCTTGGAGTATGTCATTAGCTTTCATCTTTGTGCTGAGGTATTCCAGCATATGGTGCAGAACAGAAGAGGGGTTGGTCTGTCCAATCTCCCTGCAGAGACCCGTTTGCCTGAGAGACTTCCTGGGACCATGACCTCATTTGTTCCAAATTTAAATGCGACAATGACAAGTCTTGACATAAGTGCTGGTTCTCCACTAGCTTTCATCTGGATTAGTAAATGACTCCCTAGCGACACTGAAGTAGATTGTTTAGACTGCAGATGCTGAGGTGCAGTTCAAGGAAATCCAACTTAAGCTAGTAGCTGTGTTATTGAACAGGTTAACTGGTTTCTAGCTGGTCATTAGCTTCTCCAAGCTGGTGGACCATACTGGATCAACAACACACCAGCTACTAGCTGGTTCTACCAGCTTAAGGTGGTCAAACTGGTATAAATTGGGACCAGGTTTGAAACATGTAGGCTGGTCAGCCAGACTGAACCAGGTCTTGTTCCAAAATCAGCTACTATCAGAATAAACTCTTTATGGTTCAGATTTGGGGTTCATACGCACCTTGAAATCATTCCTTCATAGCTTATAAATGCACTGACTTTAATTAAAATCAAGTTGACTACCTAGGCGGTATGGTTAACAAGCAAAATAATTAGTATCCCTGGTGAGTCAGCATGGGATTTTCTCGTTTATTCGCTCACGCCCTTCCTCTTTCTCGTTTCTCCCTTCATCTGCTCTACAGAAAAAGCTACTGCTATCTCGTGGGACCACCTTGACACAAGCGATTCTCTAAAACAATAAAAGACCTGAGTAGGCCAGAGTACACACATCTGGTTTGGATGACTGGATGCTGTGTCCTCCTGAGATGATCGCTTATTTTTCTTTCATTTTGAGGCTTGTCCTCAGGTCTTCTCCCTAACGGGGCAGAAGACATCTTCAAACTCACATCGGCTCCCTCTATAAGCAGAAGATAATTGAGTACTGCAAACAGGCCTCAACTGCTGCTCGGTGAAACAGAAGCTAAAGTAAACCTAAAACAAATCATAAAGGAAACAAACAGGCACAGGAGGTGTAGTGGGCTGTAGTGTGTAGTGTACATAGCAGTGTGGGCTGATCATAAGCATGAGCAACTATAAGACACAATTTAGATTTGTATGTGAGTGTAAGGAACAGAAAAGCACTAAGCTTTGTCTAAAAAGCACTGTCTAGACACCTTTTGCAAAGAACCGTATGTAAAAAAATTGCATACAAATGGTATATACATGTACACATGCACACACATACATTACTTCAGTGTCGCTAGATCTAATACAAAAACTAACAGCATTTATCGTTCTTGACTGATGATATACGTGTGTGTGTGCATATATATATATATATATTATATTATATATAGTGTATTGTGTATTTTCAGATGTATGTGTGTTGGGGGAGGGGGCATTTCATTTGCAGCTTGAGAAAACATCTCTACCCTCCAGCTGATTTGTTTTGCATTTCTTGCAATCACA
Organism: Chromobotia macracanthus; assembly: GCA_036877525.1. Lineage (NCBI taxonomy): Eukaryota > Metazoa > Chordata > Actinopteri > Cypriniformes > Botiidae > Chromobotia > Chromobotia macracanthus. The sequence goes on along the minus strand of JAZGTH010000080.1, from coordinate 1,622,928 downwards.
TGCACTCAAGCATGCGTCGTGTTCATAACAGAGCCGTTTCTACACCAGAACATGACATGCTGACATCATCAGTTACTCTGCTACAACCCGTGCCAAACACAGAGGTGAATCGCATTCTAGAAGATTCCACTGAAGAACTGACCTGGAACAGACCTAGAAACATCTCTTCCTCCCTCCGTCCACCCTCTCACTAAGTGTTTCTCTGTGCTCATTTACTGCATAGAACACGTCCATCGTGAAGGATGAGGCCTGCTCTCCTTTTAGTGCGGAAGATAAATTGACAAAATATGCTGATTCTCCTGTGGAAAAATGAATAATTCCCACCAGGAACGTCGCTCGAATAACTGTGTCTGCTTCCCTCGGGGGACGGGTATGGTTTTGTCTTTTGTCTGATACGGAGGACACACATAACCACATTTACTGATAGCTGAAAAAACAAACTATGGAAGACTATCTGGCAAAAAAAAATCTTTTTGCTGGTTTGTTGCCAAGCAACTTTGCAGACGGAATTCTGCTAATCTTGGAAAGTAGCCAAAATCAGGGCCAAATTTGTTGTTTTTAATTATATGGCACTTGGTGGCAGAGAAGCGAATTTCGTAGGTCAGCTCAAACAAACAAATGAGTCTAATTTAGTGCAATGAACCAACATATTCAGTCAGATAAAGCTATAATACAACATCTCCTGTATGGAATGCACATGGCTTTTTTATCTTTCATACAGTTCTGTATTCATCAGCTGAAAAGAGACACATTTCCAAAAAACATCCAGAAAGGACTGATAAAAAAATAGATGTTTAAAATAAACAGGACATAACTTTCTCTTGGTTGTTTCTCTTTAACAGTGTTATTGAGTTTAACTATCATCTCCTCATTAAACATATTTCACAGTAAGGTTTATTGATTTACTGCAGTTATTTCCAGATCTGCCGTGAGTGTGTATGAAATACAAAAACGAAGCTGGCAAGATGACAAGATATTTAAAGAAACATACTGATACTAACTGCCAGGCCATGACACTCATGTGCTCCTTAAAATAAGCTTTTAGGTCAATATCCACAGAAAACAATGTCAAGAAAACAAATAAGGAAATGTTTGTTCCACTTACAATGAGCGTCTAAGAGGAACTGTCTCTAGAAATGTGGAACAGTGAAATCATTTTTTGTTTAAAAAAAATCACATATGACTCAACTAATTTCTGTTTTCCATGAAACGGCCCCTTTAAAATAATATTGCGGGTTCAATTCAAGCTAAGTGCTACAGAAATTAACAGTGACTAATTTTATAAACAAGCAAAAAAACAAAAGGGTCAACTGATCAGCAATGTTCTGAAATGACTTCAATGCACAATGTAAGCAAGAGTTTTTAAACTCATTTCATGGTAAAATGCCGCACAAATGACACCGGTGTCCATTATGCTCTGTTCAAGCTTGTCTAATTGCAAATATGCCTAATATAGTGTATTAATCAATAATTTAATAAGGTGAATCAATCGTTGTGGCCTCTACTGGTTTGCTGAGAGAGCGTTTTCAAACACTCTTAATTGAGGGAACCGAAAGTAGAACAAAAAAAATTAAGTCTTGACTTGCCCTCATGCATAAAGAGCCTTTGTGTGATAATTGTTCAACAAATAGTTCAACAAGAGTCTCTGACCTACTAAGTGCTTTCCGGACAGCAAGACACACACCCACATACATATAAACTCACACACACTTGTGTTAAACCTACACCCAGCTAACAATTTCAGGCTGCAAGAACGTTTCCCTAACATTTCCATTAAGTTTTTTCCATTAAAAACGTTACATTAAACATTTAAAAGTTAAAAATGTTATTTTGAAAGTTCGAACGACTACTTTTTTATAGATGCTGTATTAACATTATTGCTTGGTTATAAAACATTATTCAAACATTTAACACATTTAAAATGTTCCACTAACAACTTAAAAATGCCACTTTTGATATATGAAAACATTTAGAAAGTTCTAGTAGTGACTGCAAGAACATTTTGGATAACTTTTACATATTGTTAGCCAACGTTCTGAGAACATTCCCTATTAGCAGGGACAATGACATTCACAAACCTTCCAGGAAATGTGCTTGCTTCGAACAGACAAAAACATTCTCCTAACCGCATTCCACGTCACTAAAATCCATAAGTCTAGTCTAGTTTTTGTTCTTTAGAAAGAATCGTTACTCGCAGTTCTCCTATTGAATTCTAAACATTGTGTTCACACTGGGACTAATTGAAGCCTTTTGCTTCCAAACAGTATCATGTAACGTTTTCAAAGAGAGGAAGCGTTCTGCGACTCATTGCCTGCAGTCAGAGTGTGTGATTTTAACCACCGCAGAAATGGAGACTATGTTCTCTACGCAGACAGAGTTTATAGGCAAAAGGCTTTCTGTTTCCCTTCTCTAGAGACAAAAATTTGGCTTAGGAGTCATTTCAGGCCAGGAAATAACCAAAGACTAGATCCTGCTATACTGCTGTTGAAAGCCAAGTTTTTTTTGTTAACCAAAAACTCTACAAGGGAATCCTCAAAAATAACAGTATTATGGAAAATTATAGTGACATCCATTTTGATATGACAACTAGGAATGCACAAAATCTCTTTCATGGCTTTTTATAGCCTGGAGAACCTTTTTTAGGAAGAACCTTTTTGTGCAATGCTAAAGGTTCTTTATGGAACCATACATTCTGATAAAGAACCTTTAGGGAACCTTTACTTTTACATGGCTTTATATGTGGATCATCCAATTCGATTTCATAGCTGAAATGATGCATCTTAACATAGCGATTATGGGTCCTGTACAAAACATTAAAAATAGTTGATAAAGAGTGAACACAAACTGTGATTTCACAGAACTTGAGATGGGGTCTCATGCAGCACCTGTCTTGTACTAGCACGTCTCACGTCTCTGAAGGCCAAAGTTTATCCCCAACAGCTGTCCCACACAACACAAAACTCCTCTATGCTGTGCAATTAACACCAGCACCCCTCCACACGCTCACCAGGACCTGTGACCTTTATTTAATAGCCCTTCCTGTGTGGAATCTTCAGGCTGGGCGTGTCCTTGGCTGGCTCGGACGTTTAATGCACCACTTGTTATTGGGTTCCTTTGTGCGTTAATGCATCATTATTTGTAGGTAAGCCAAATAAGGTCATGAGGTCATTCGCCCCTGACCTGGGAGGATTCCGGGTGCTTGATCAGTCTCTGGCCGATATTGACAGTCAGTCAAAAAAGAGTCATGTGATTGGGGTTTCGGCCAATTGCAAGGGGATGCAATTTTCAGAATGTCAATGAAGGGAATTAACAGTCGATAAGGAAAGGGCAAGCCAATCAGCACCGGTCCCTTTCTTTAATGGTTACAGGTCAACCAATCAAACACCGCCACAGAATACTAAACAGATCTTGTGGCGGAAAGCCAATGTTTCGCGTCAGAGAGAATGACAGAGTGTAGACAAGAGAAGATGAAGACGACAAACGAACCCAACATTGTTTCACTATAGTATGCAATAACAATAATGTTGTCATGAAAATCAAGATCAGATAAAAGACTTAAAGGGATCGTTCACTTAAAAATGAAAACTGTTATGGCTTTCTTTTCTTTCTAAAAAACACAATAGGATAATGTTGTTTGTTTCATGCAGTTACAATGAATTTGTATTGAAGCTTTCAGACTTTAACAATACACATATCACAATGAAAGTCCTCATAAAAGTGGTCTTGTGCACAATATTGCATTCTTTTCGTACAGAAAGCTTGTACGGTTTCAAATATATACAGGAGAAACAGCACGCAGGTCGCTTGGAGCTCGACTGTGCTACCTTATTATGGTGCTTTTGTGTCCCATTTGAAGTCTGAAAGCATCCACCCCATTCACTGTAATTGCATGGAAAATAGTGGCCGCCACACACATCAGAATCTCTCCTTTGTGTTCTACAGAGGAAAGAAAGTCACACAAATTCGGAACAGCAAATAAATAAAAGGTATTTGATGAAGTATGCACAGTCGGCCACAGGGCACATTTCCTGCAACGGGCCGCTGCACCAGCTGCGAAGACCTCATCTTTAGTGTGTTAGCAAGCGCGTATAATGCATATGTGCTGCTCTACTTCTTTTTACCTCTTCCTGTCTTCATTTTTTCCCCCTGCTCGAGCCCTCCTCCTCCCTTGGCTCGCCATGATCTCTGGTAGCACTCAGCAAAACCACGTCTGCCTGCTCAAGTCTCAGAGCTTCACTAGCGGGCCATATAATGGCCTAATGTCTTCCTCTGTTTTCAAAGAGGAAAAACACCAAGCGGAGCCAAGATGGGTTTTTTTTACAGCCGACGGCGTGATCAAATTGAAAAGCTGAAAGACACCAGGAAAGAGTTGCGCGTTTTCCGCATTTGCGTGAAGCAGCGCTCTGAAAGTGTTTTTATAAAATTTGCTGATTGATTAAACGATTTTTGACACTGGTAATGATCAGAGGCAAAAGAAGGACTCTATAAATGTCTTTATCATTACAGAAAAAAAAAACTTCCATAGGCTGCATGGCCATAATTCAAGTGAAACTGTACTTCACTCATGTCTCAGTAAATCAAAAACAGAGAGAGAGAGCGTGCCTGAAAAGAGAGTAAGAGAGAGGAAAACAGACAGACAGAGAAAGAGAGAGCTATCCACTTTAGTATCCTCACATTTATTCTGTAGATGCAATATAAATGTAAACAGGTTTTTTTGCTCTGAAATGAAATGGACACGTGATCAGGTCTCTGTCCGCTCTGTCAGTCTGGCTGAAGGCTCTTGCTGTGGATATGCGAGTCCCTGCTGTGGTGAATCTTTGTAAGCCTGAATCAATGCTGTGATCTTTGTCTAATCAATGATTCATTAGCAGCATGAGATACTGCATGCACAGTTTACCAAAATCTGCCGGGAGGCAAGAGATGCAGATCAGCTTATAACCCATCAGTCTTTAAAACTCTCAGTGCTGGATTACTGTCTCAAAACATTTACTGTCCCAAAAACGCTCAAAGGTAAGAATGAACTCAATACAATATACATAATAAGTAAACATCTTTAAAGTAATTAAAGAAGTAAGTAAAGTAAATAACTAAATCATCAGAAATGTTATAGGCATGAAAAGAAAGTCAATCAACATCTAAATTACAAGCAAACATCATTTAAACAGTGAGATCATTCCTGTGGACCAATCCGATAAATCTGTCAATAATATCGCTCATGGTTGCCTTCTGAACCTCCTCCAGCCTGTGACAGAATAAATGAGATGCAGTTTTCCTTCACTCCTATGCACAATGAATTTAGAGAAAACAGATTAATCAATCTCTGCTCATTTTTGTTTTCTGAACAGTAAAGTTAGCAGGGAAATAAAAATCAAATCTGAACATGACCAGAATATTCTTCCTGTCATTTGTAAGTCCCTTCGTCTTTTTAAAAAACAGAGTCGCTCCCTGCCATTCTGGAAAAGCTCATCTCTCCAGCCCTGAAGCAGCCTGCTGTGAAGATGAAAAATCTCACTGATGAACAAACTACCAAACAGAAATGAAATTAAGAAGGATAATAATCATTCTTGAGCACAGGTGTTGACAACACAGTCATTTTCCTGCGAGCGTTTCAAAGAAAAGACACGTTGCGGTTGGTTATGAATTCCTCATTGTTCTGTCATCCAGTGTTGTCAGTCAGTTCGGTGTGAAACAACAGCTTGACAAAGAAAATCATTAAAAGCAGAACATCCGTCATGAGTTCTCCTACAGTTGCACGTCTAATTACCATCCATATCTGGAGGAGAAGCATACAGCAAGTATTTCTACTGAAAGAGAAGAGATGAAACATAAACAGAGTAGGTTACACTTTGATGAGGACATATTTTGCCAGGATGCAAGCATTGTCAATGTTTTAAAGCTTTTTTAAGATTCCAAATCTGTCACAATGGGGGGCTGTTGTAAGAAAGCAGTGTGCACCTTCAGCGAAATCTGTAAGGGTGTGTTTGTCTCTTTTAAAGATTTAAAGCAGAGCTTATCAAATAATTTCGGGGGCCTGTTAGGTTGGGATTATTCAGATGTGGTACAGACACAACTGGATAACTGGACACAGCTGTGACTGGATCCTGACTGCAATATGTTGTCATTTAGAAACTGGTCTACGTGGATTTGCAGATGTCTGCTTCTTGCTTTGTGTCTGTAACTTAAAGCACCTTTGCATAGACCAGCACTGAAGAGCATAAACCAACCTTACCAGCAAACGAATTCATACTAGTAAGGTTTATCTAAGATGCCATTTTCAGACAGTTGTATTGACTAGATTATTTAACCCAAGAAGCTTCCAATTGTCCATTTTGAAATCCATCATAATTATAAATCATAAAAATAGACTGTCATACAGCAGATTATTTCACCACATACTGCTTGAACCCGTGCATCTGCTGACCTGCTCTTCTGGTGATCTATCAACTCAAAGTGATTCTGACACTCGGGCGCTACAGTGTGAGAGGTTAAAAGGTCAGGCCAGCCTCCTTTATCCTTCATTATTCCTCCCTCATGAGGAATATATCTGGTTCTGGCTTCGTCTCCGTATGGTGTGTTTTCGCCACGGGAAAGTCGTAAGTCACCCATAACTGTTTCCTGTGATGGAGACGGCAACATTCGGGACCTGCGTGATGGATCGAGCTGCTCGTATCTCAAGATGCTGCACTGAGAAAACAGAACCGAGAAATATGGAATCTTATTAATTAAAAAGAGAGAGAAATGAGAGAGCGAGAGACCTCCCGCAGAGCTACCATATAAAGCCCTGCAGCGTGGACCTTATTAGCAGCGGGTTCGAGAGCAGTGGGTCTCTGTCTCTGCTCAGATCCCCAGCAAACACACGCCGTGCCCCCACCTTCACTCAGCTCTGTTCCATCCATCACACAGCAGGTTAATGGGCACATACACACACATTTATATGTCTCACGCCCCTGTTCCAATGTTTCAAGCTCATAGCTCAAATCCGTCATCATGAACCCCCGTTTAACAGAAAAACACTGTTTAAATCCATGACCACATTCCTGTTACAAAACGAATAAAAGCAAAAACTAGCTTCTATTAAACTCTTTATTATAAAGCACCTCACTACCACTAACATAAACAACATGAGAACACGTCTGTCTTTTTATACACACTAAGACAAACAGACAGATAGACAGACAGACCAATTTTAAACTGCACACCATATAAGCTCTGAGCAGTTTTAAATTATTAGACACCTAAATATTACATTCATTTTCAAGTCCTTACAGGCATTTATGATTTAGTCATTAAAAGTGAGAAACCAAGCACAATTTCCCTTTAATGCACAGAAGTGTGCCTCTCTGATCCAGAGCAAGACTCACTGACAGACAGAACTGTCTGTAAAATACGGCCTCCAAAGAAGCAAACTAAAACTGAGCAAAAAGAGAAAGTCAAGGACTGCGGAGATGGAAAGAGAATAATTTATGACACCTGGATATTTTAGTAGGAATTTTTTGGTGGTAAAAATCAAAAGCTATGACTAAATCCACTGGCAACTCTAAATGAGCTGATTTACTCATGCATGCATGCATGTGTGCAAGTGTGTTTGTGTGTGTGTTTCTAGGCAGGACAGAGGGATAACTGCTCAAGCTACTGGCTAAAGGAAATCCTACTAATTTGTCTGCAGCTGTTTTGAGCATGTGCAGTTCACTAGAAGGTGAGGCTGAACTGCACATACACCCCTGTAACTTCAAATGACCCACGACCTCTGTGTGTCTAATAACTTGGGCCACCATTTCGGGCACGACATTACGACCCCCAGGGTCCGATATGACCCCATGGTGACACCTGATGCACAGCGGTCCTACAGCTGTCACCCCTGACCTGAAATCACACACGCACACCACTCACATCAATAACATCGAGTAAGATCTGAATTCCAAGAGGCCGAAGACTTCCACAGGGTTCTGTTTGTTATGCAGGCGAGTGGAATGGGCGGCTGAGTGGATGGGTCCGTGGAATGACCCCCGGCTAAGGGAGAGAGCCGTCAATCAGCAGACCAATTTACTCTAAAGAACCAAAAACATCTCTGTCAACCTGTTCCTGTGTGACACATGAAGTGATTGCGCGCACACACACACACACACACACATAATTAAGCCTGAACAATTGGGCAACTTATTTCTGAATGTTATAGGCAGCGTCATGTGGATGGATTGCTGTGTGTGTGTGTTTGTCCTGGCAGGTCATTACCACACAGCCATATTTAAGAATCCAAGAACAATATCCAACACATTTGTGCTCACACACAATGCAACACCTCCCCAAAATCTGAGCAATCCCTGTCATTCCTCTTACCCCATTTACCCTTTTTCTGTTTCCATGGAATATGACGGGGACAATAAAATAAAAAAACAGGCAGAATTCCAGCTTCATGCGGGCAGCCCCGCCCCCATCATTACAGATTCCAGTGGTGGAATTCCACGTCGGGTCCCATCAGAGCCAATAAGAGGAGCCTCTGATCCCAACTAAAGAATCCTTCAGATCAGAATCCTGCATAATTTGTATCTCCCAGTCAAAGGTGAATTCAGGTCAAACATTAATTGCTCTTGTCATATGCGGGATGAATTGTGGGTAATGGGGGAATTGTTCTTTGTTTTTCTTTAATCATAAGAGCCTGCGTAGGACAGACTCTCCATATAAAAATAGAAGATGTATTGGTTTTATTTCGGTCTCTTGAGATCTCGCAAACGGAGCTTCCTCTTTCACACACACACAAATACCAAGGGTCTTCTGGGATGGCTCCTTGCCCTCCCATGTGACTCCACACTTCCCCCGTGGACACACAGTCGCTCTCAGCAGCAAAGCGACCGCTAGATAAATGGCCCTGTCTTCACGAAGGGCCTCTAATTAGTCTCTGTATTGCATGTTATGAGCTTCCTCCCCCAATGCTGTCTGTATGTAAAGCCCATCTAGTCCCATGTGCATGTGCACAGGCCGGAAGATCCCAAACGACTGTACGAGGAAGCTCTGAATGTGATGTTTCCATTATTATTATTCATTTGCTTTATTAACAAAAGTGGTATTTCCCCTTTGCGTCAGTTTAAAAACAGGCATTTTTTGTATTGAACTGTTTTGCAATTTTGAGTTATTATTAATATTTATCATAATAAAATTAAAGCTGCAAGCCGTGATCTTTTTTTGGTTAAAAATAAACAAAAAACAAGTTACAGAGCACGTACATGACAGATTAGTGTTCACAATGCGCTCCTTATTTTGGGTTTAAACAAAGATGGCGGTAGAGAGGTGAACGTTACGGATTTAATATTATTAATCATTATAGTATTAATAATATTTAAAATTTTTATTATTAAATTGTATCATTTTAATTGTACATTTGGTAGCAAAACGTGTACCGTTTGTACTTGGATAAAAATGTCTGCTAAATAAATGAATGTAAATATCAGTCACAGGGCAAGCTGTGCTTTAAATATCAGTATTAGCCATTGAACAACCCATATCATTCGACCGCTAGTAACAATATACTGACAGCAGCATTCTATGATTACTGTATTCAGACAGAATCTGTTTTCATTTGCCGGAATAAGAGTCTCTTCTTTAAACAGAAAAGTAGAAGAAACGAGTGAAACGTGTTTGTCGAAATCTGTTTAACAGCGGTTAAAAGAACGAACGCATGTGACATTAGAGGCAAAACGCGGGAGGAAAAAGATACGAGCTCAAAAAAACCTTCTGATTACAGAGAGAGAGAAAGATTACAGGACAGAGAGGGGCTATCTGCTGAAACACACACACACACACACGTCTTCTCATGAAAAGGACTGATAGTACTGATAGAAGATGGAGTGTGTTCATTATTTCTGAGAAAACAGTGAATTGCGGGAAGTGGTTTGTCTCGGTGGACCGTCTTGGTTGGACGAAATGAGAGAATGTGTCAGAATACTGGTCAAGCACAGAGACTTTAATTGCTCTGGTGCTCTCTAATTAAGAAAGACCTCTGTCCTGCTGAGTGCTAGATGAGTGTGTGTGTGTGTGTGTGTGTGTGTGTGTGTGTGTGTGTGTGTGTGTGTGTGCGAGGCAGGTGAACTGCACATGACAAGATGATCTCTTTGTTGGAATGTAACTTCATTCTCTCTGTCTCTTATTAAGCTATCTAAATAGTATAGAATAACTGATTATAATCTTACCCCTGTATTTGTTTAATTAATCAATTTCCTATTAAGGACGTCCCAAAGCGTCCCCACAAAAGGTTTGGTCAGATAAACCTCACTTCTGAGGACAATTTCATCTCTATAGCCATAAATGTACACACACACACACACACTCACACACACACACACAAAACAATCCATATCTACTGTTTCCATATAAAGCTAATTATAAATATTATAGTATCCAAATCACTACAGACTAAACCAAACCCTACACACAAAAGAAAGCCTTTTAAATTTCCGAGTTAAAAAAACGGTTTCAATTTTTAATCATTTTTGCTTCAGAAAATGTCCCCAAAGGGAAATTTGATCATTTTACCTTACTTTTAGGACCAATTGTATTACCACAGCCAAGCAAACAATCACACACACATCCTAAAGCAAAACACAACATCCTGACACACACCTCCCAACCCTGCCCCCTCCCTCCTGCTCTAAAAACACACACACACACACACACACACACACACACACACACACACACACACACACACACACACACAACCTCTCTCTCTCTCTCTGGTTATCTGAGATGGTCATTGTTTTTACGGTTTCTTACCGTCTGCTTGTTCAGTCGTTACATTAACAAACTCGCACACAAATGTAATGACCTCTTTGAAGTGCTGAGGGGGATGTTCATCTGTGATCAGCTGTCTGTGTGACAGAGCACTGAGAGGTTTTGTGTTGGCCCCTAAAAACTGATCTGAGGTCAGTCCTGCTTTTAATAAGCTGACAACGAATCAGAATCCGCCTGACCCTGGATCAGTGCTGCACTGGCCCGTTTAACTAACAGATTTGACTGGAACAAAATTCTGCATCTTAAGCTTCACTCATTATATCATAAAGTCACGTTTTTAACCTTTTATACGTACAGATACAATATCATTAACATGCTGCAATGTAAGCAAAAAATTAATATGAACTTAATTTCACCTCACATTGTTCCCACACCAAATTATCTATCCTCATTATTAGGTTATGCGCTACCATTTTCTCCTGACACACAGCGGACATTTAAATAATGTAATTTTCACATAACTAGTTTCACTAAACACTCCCCCTGCCTGCCATTGGTTGAACAGTCAGACAGTAACCAAAAGCCCCGCCCCAAATTCACACAACTGGTTTAACCAATCACTGCACCAAAACATGACGCATATCTTTAAATGAAATATAGTTGAGACATGTATGAGCCAATAAAAGAGAAATACAAGGCTGCTTTAAGATGTCACTCCTACATGCTCTTTAAACCAGTTCACATGCATTCCTACTGTATATGACATTACTTATTAACCTTTCAAAGATGCTTTCAGGCAGACAGAAGCACAGATCTGAGACCTGTTGTTTCTAACAAACAAAAGGCGCATCAGTCAGTATGCTACATCTCACATCGCTACATTCCAAGCCGTCAGTCTAGCGTTTTCCACGTCAGCTTGGAAAACGAATGTTGCTTAGAGGCAAGTCAAATAGATTTGATTTCACTGGTATCTAGTAACACTGGATCTCTCTCCCTGTCTCTCTTTCTCTCTGCCTCTCTCTCTGTTTCTCCATCTCTTTGTCTGTAACAGTATATTCCTTGTTGGAGGCCCCCAGGAGAAATCTCAGCATTTTGAATACAGAGCATAGCTGAGGAATGAGAGGAGGGAGGAAAATAAGCCGTGCCGATGCTCGGAGCCGCTCCGCTGGGACGGATCTCATCTGAATCTGACTAGGAGAGCAGGAGCGAAGGAGAGCGAGAGGGAGAGAGAGACAGAGAGAGGGGGTAAGATAAAGAGAAAATCAATAACCCAGCAGAGTATGCTGACATGAGCCAGTGCATCTCTCTCTCTCTCTCTCTCTCTCTCTCTCTCATCCTCTCACTTCACCATCAGGGCATATCGATTCACACCAATGTGACTATTTGAGTTCAGACCTTTGGCATTGTAAAGAAATATAGAGTCATACCAACTTCTCAACAGTTACAGTAACAGCAAATGCTCAACACATCTACACTAGGGCTGGACGAGATATCTAAAAGATATTATGTATTTTATTATGTATTATGTATATAAAAAATATTTATGCATTTTTAATTCACAGTTAGCTATTGTTGATATTATTACTGTTCCTGTAGCTAATTGAACTGAGCATATACACACATACATATATACACACCCCCGGTATATATTTTTACCATGTATAAAGAAACAAAGCAGCTGTATTACCCAGCAAAACATGCAGACAAAAATATGAAAAAAACATCACAACATAAGCTTAATTCTCTATCTTTTTCTTAGTTTGTGTCACTATAAGGCCACCTCATGGACATGACTCTGCATGAGTCACTTTGGCCCTCCGAGAAACTTAAAGCCCCTCATTATCAGAACCTTCTAAAGAAACGGACTCCCCGGAGAGGCCAAACGCATGATACCATCTTCTGACAGAGGCACCCAGACGCTAAAGAAATGAGATACCGTTCAAATGAGACCGAACAGAGGAGGACGGGGGGTCAGTCACAATATCACCATCCAAAAGCCTCTTATTCAGTCAAAGTGTCAAGTTGAGGGCAAGACCGTTCGAACAGGTTTATCTTTGCTCTAGCTTAGATGTAGGCTAATCACTCATGCCCTGACACGTGCTGAAAGGGTATTTCCTCGACTATTAGCAGAGGACGCCATTTATCAGCTGACTGTTAGCACGCTTAACCTTTACTACGAAGAACCTTATCGATTTCTCTTTAAGCCAAAGACTCAAAACAAATTATTCTGGCCCAAACCGCTGACCCGAGATCAGTTTGCACATTTCGTGAGACTATGATTAAAGTCGAAATAATCACAGTAAACAGGGCTTGTTGGAGACCTGTTGGAACACTGGTTCTCCCAAAACACACACAGTGCAGCCCGTTTTGTTTGCTCCTTGTTGTGACCCCTTTTTCACCCCTTAAATGGACAAAATGATGGACAAGGAAAAGATGGAGGTTCGTCTGAAGGGTGAGCGGAGGTCAGGGTGTCTGTTTCTGGAGCATGAGAAGTTTGAATCCTCATCCAAAGCTGAACTCACAGGTTTATCTTTTCGGGCGATTCATTAAAAGGAAATTATGAGACTAGAAGCATCACCAAAATGGAACTGCAAAAATAATGACTATCAAACTGTCAAAGGACTGACAAACAGAGAGTCTCGCCTGAGGAAAGCTCATACAATCAGAGCCATGTTTTAATAATGCCACAAAGTTTTAGATTTCTGAATATTGAGCTAAAACAAGAGAACATATTTTGTCATTAAAAAAGATCCTGAGAGCGTTTCTAAAGACTCATTGTTTTGGAGTAAACAGTGTGAGGTCAGAGCAAAGACCTTGGGCGATATGACTGATGCAGCGTGTTAATCTTTTACACATCAGAAGTCTTCCTGATCTGTCATCAGAACAGCTCTTCTCCATTCAGCTGCATTCTGAAAGAATGAATAAGAGGTGATGATAGAAGAATATAAAGAGAATTGCCCAATAAATTATAAATGTTCCTCTTTCATGACAAACTATGATTACTGGAATTATAAATAATGAAAGACACGCAGAATCGCCAGAAGCCAGGATATAAAGTAAATTATCAGCTAACAAAGAAATACACAAAAAATAAACATTTACTTAATTAAACTATGCAAAATAAACTCTTTTTAATCACTTAAATTCATAAATAATAGTAGGAAGTATATGCCATAGACAAACACAATGGAAATGTCACAATGACTAAATAAACTGCAAGTTAATTGTAAATAATCACTATTTGCCAAAGATATGAGAAGCCAGAGGTTTTCTGCATTTATCTCCCCTCAAATCAAAATGTTTGCTGAATTAAAAACAAATACCAGTCACAGAGGTGAAATATTAGAGGGATTTCAGAAGAAAGCAAATAATCTGGCATGCAGCTTTAGTCTTGAGTTCCACATGATTTCGGCTTTCACTGCAGTCGGCATTTTGTCTGCAAGTGCACGTCTCCAGATGTGAGGCTCACGAACGGTGCCGTTCTAACCCACAAAAAATGTGTTGTGTCTTCATTTTAAAAGGAAGCGCACACTCGAAAGAATTCCCAGTGTGAGTGATGAGTGGGAATGTTTAATGTCTGGCTTCCAAAAAATGTGGAATAATTAATGTATGTCGCCCACACTGGAATTTTCCACTTAAATGAATTTAAAAATTGAAGTAATTCAAGTCAATGTAATAATGATGATTGCTACCCATTATACTTCTAAAAGGTATTTCTGATTTATACAGTATATTTAACAAGCAAAAACAAAAATTGTAGGGCGGGGCTTAATTTTTGTCAGGTGATGTCAGTCCTAAAGGGAAGTTGTTTCAGAGAAGGGGCATGTTAATACGTTTTGCCGAAAAATTACAACAGCGAATGGAATAAGGGCAGGAAAATGCACTTATAAATAAAGAGGGCCACGTTTACTTCAAATCCACACAGAAAGCCTGTAATGTGTGCAAATGACAAAGTTGCTATTCTATCCCACATTCTGATTTCCCTGGGATTCAAAAGAATGCCTGCCACATTCCGAGCTTCCCTACAAATTTGTCCTCTGCTTTTCTTATTGCAGGCTGCGGACACTCCTCATTATCTTTGAACACAATGGCTGGTTGCGGGTTGGATATTTTTACGTTTAGCGAGCTCAGCCCGTGTTTCCGCAGGCTCTGGCTCGCACCTCTGAAGGGTCTCAGTTTAGCTGTGGTCAAGGTTGTGTGTTCTGTTTGGATTTGGGCCGTACCGTCTACGTTTGCCAACACACACAGAACGGACTCATAACTCACTCAGCAAGGCCCTTCGGAGACACAATGCAGCTGGGACTCCAAACTCCAAACAGAGACCTACGGCCCTGTGTACAGCCTCTTATTCCATCCATCTCTCCTTCTATCTAATGAAGAGAGACTCTCTGTAAAAAGGTCTCATCTCTTTTGCCCTATATCTTATCTTTTGATTTCTCATCTAATATTCTTTTTATCTCTGTGTAATGAAAATTGGGATTCAGTGCGTGTCTCTCACTCTCGCCCCCCCACTCGTCCGCTCTAACACTGTCCATCAAAAGGCAGAACTGAGGGGTTATATCGACTCTTTCGCCTGGCATGCTGAAACCTTCAATTTAATCGAGGAGTGGAAACAGACTGCCAGTCTATCTTTAACAAAGCGCCGCACCATTTTCTGGCCCTGATGAGATCCGCCGAGCTCTCCACGGTTCCCGGGGGTCCCAGGCGTGCCTTGCGCGTTCAAAGGGTGTCAGCCCCCATTACTCGCCTCTGAGACAGACAACTAATAACGGCGGATCAGCCTGGCAGACCGCAGTCAAATTCGCTCACTCAATTTGACGCCTGGTTTCTCTCGCCTTGATTCCTGTTCGTGTTTAGATCAAAATGGTGAGCGACGATGTAGCCGAGATACATCAAGCGAAGAAGAGCGCCTAAAAAGAAAGACAGGGGGAGGGGCATCACCAGATGTCAGCAAACTTTTAAGGGAAGTGTAACGTGCTTTGCATTGCATGTCAGGAGGAGTGTTGAGCTGATACTAATGTTCTGGCTTCAGTACAATTTCAGTCTTTGGTTTCTTACTGTCATATATATTCTATATGTTATATGTATAGGTAACACAAAACGGCCTCTGGCAATGGATGAATGAAACTTACTATCAATTGAATCTATACATCAATGTCAGCTGTGCTCAAACACACTGCATTTATCTGCTTTAAAACAATGGAAAATGCACACACTGAATTTACTAAGTAACAATGTGAGTTTTAACAGTCTTGTCATTGGTTTTTGTACAAAATATAATACTTGTCCCATTGTTTAAAATCAAATTCCATCATATAAAGTGTTAAACATATTTCACAATGAAACTTTTGGATTTTTTTAATTAAACTTCTGGATTTATAATGTATCAATTACAGTCTAAAACAGTTATATTTTGTAAAAATGATAAAAATAAATAAATGCTTAATCATAAACACCCTAAAAACATAAAATTTTAAAAAATTAATAATTTATTCACACTGCCTGTACTGCCAAGCTGTGCTGAATAACAGCAAGCTGTCCTCTGAGATTTGCAAAACACAGTACATTGTTGATACCATGGTACATATTTAGCACTGGTTTCATGCAACCCTAATAAGTAGGGTGCAATCATGCTACAAAGGGGAAATCCATGTCTTCAACAAACAACCCGCATATACGCCCCAATATTAACTGTGTTCCTCCTCCCCCGAAATATCACTGCAGCGGCTACATGTGTTTAAAGGCTTCATTATACTCAGGATGCCTCTAAACAGACACAGGAATATCAACCGCTCTCATCCACCAGCCAATAGCCCAGCAAAAATCACTTAGCATCTGCCTGCCATTAAATCCAAATCCAGAGCGCAGCTGTCCGCAAAAACTCCAACAAAGTGACCCGAGTAACTCAGTCTGGTCAGATGTGGAGGCCATAAACAGGGCTGCAAAATTCAAAGCCAAAACCATCTGCCGTTGCAATGTACGCAATGCTACGACTGCCAAATGCACGCAGGATCTGGAGCTAAACAACATCAAAGTCCAGCAACGGAGGGACGGAAATGCAGAAGAGACGTTACATTATGCCTGTTATTAACGTATTTGCGACTAAACAACCGTTTTGAAAATACCATCACATGCTGTAGGAGAAAAAACGTGTGTGGTTCTTCAAAGATGGAGATGCTGATTTTAAAAGCACTATATGTAGACTACACAGAACGTTACACTTCATGATCATCTTTCTTTCGATATAGTCAATAAATCACTTTTACAATAGCACTTTCTTCTCTTTATAATCCTAAAAGCTAGAGAAGTGAGCTACTAATATTGTCCATTAGGGTCTTGTAAGGGCTCTCAGTGTGTTAGGGAATGATGTGTGAGGATGGGTGAGTGAAATAAATTCTCAACAGACGCACACATGTGGTATACCTGTACGCAGTGGACACACATCAGGAAATCCTATGTCGAGTGGGGGATGAGGGATGACAGATATCAGAAAAGCCACTATTTTTTTTTAAATAAATTTTGGGATTTGACAGGATCTGACTGGGGCCAGCCGTACGTCACCCGGGGATTCACATTCACATACTGCGGATGTTATTATCCAGAAATGTCCAGCATGACACTATGGGGGAGATACCGAATCTATGACGGATAGCGCAGGTGTGTGCGTGTAGATGTCCGTGCACATACGTTCGTGTGGGCTGCTGTGTGTTTCCTGTCACTCTGCCAGCCCACCATCTGGGGTTGTGCACTGACTGTCCTTAATGAGGGGATTAGACCTCATGCGTTGCTGTGGGACCCTCAGCGCGGGCAGATAGCGCCCCCCTCCCCCCGCTTGTCTTTTATATGGAAAACATTACAGCAGGGTGGTAGCTAAGGGAAAGTCAATAGTATAGAAGGCCCAGCACGGGTCCCTGATGAACCCCACTCAACCGCGGCCATTTCTCTGGGCTTGACTTTGGTCTTTGTGTGCACGTAGGTGTACACAACAGAGGTTTTGCAGGTGTTAGATCGGTGCGTGTGTGTACGACGGAGATTGCCTGCGTACGTCGTACCGTTTTAGGCCCCCGGGGTCTGTGTTGGCAGACCTTGAATCAGTCTGTAATGAGCTCTGCCAGTTGTAAGCTCCAGACGCAGGACAGCAGGGACCACTGGAGAACAGTGCGATTCTCTGCGCTCTCGCTCCATCCATATCTTACTTTCTGCCTCCCTCGGTTTGACGCAAACAAAGGACAGAATAGATTAAAGGAACAGGGGGCATGTAAATGGAGGGGCCGCGCTCCTGAGGAAGATAAATGGAAGAGTCAGGGCTTTAATAAAGAGGAGCTGCTGGCTTGTGGTGCACAAGTTCCCCAGTCACAGAACGCAAACTTAATAGAACTATGAATATGCTGCAATGAGGATATGATTATAGTCGTTAAGGACTTCTGAAGCCATGTTTTTTACAGCGGTGTGGTCAGGGCCTGCAAGACTTAGACTGCAAAAAAACGTATTTTCATCCTGTTTTTGCTGGTAAAACATCTAAACATCCTGAAATATGATACAATTAGCAACACTGCATGAGATATTCAAACTTTTGTCACCTCAGTTCTCAGAGAAATGTATCTTAAATATATGAGTATCTCGTCTCACTGCACTGGCAGATATTTACACTTGTTTCAAATATAAACAAGCAGAAACAAGTTAAAAAATCTGCTAAAATACAATTGTATTCAATATACATTGTATATGAATTGAGTATATTTGTTTTGAT
This sequence comes from Chromobotia macracanthus, assembly GCA_036877525.1. Taxonomy (NCBI): domain Eukaryota; kingdom Metazoa; phylum Chordata; class Actinopteri; order Cypriniformes; family Botiidae; genus Chromobotia; species Chromobotia macracanthus. Next base: position 1,604,453 of record JAZGTH010000080.1, on the reverse strand, counting down.
GCTACCATTGGGTGTCCTAGCTGGTTGCCAGGGTGTTGCTAAGTGGTTACCTTCTGGTCCCTAGATATGGCTCGGCTCCTCTTTCACTGTACGTCTGTGGAAACTTAACACCATATTAACAAAACTGTCTATATATACAAGCACTTAGTGACCCTCCTGTTAACAACTGAGCTGCTTTCCTTCTCTGTATTGGACTTATCACAGAGGCACAGTGTGTTCAGTTCTCCAAGGGCCAAACACTGAAGTGGCCCTTAATATCCAGAGCTAATCATTCAGTCCTCAACAGCACCTGTTTACTATGGTGAAGTAATGGCTGCTACTCAGCCAAAAGAATAATACATCACAGAACATGGCAAAGATCTGGCAAACCTTAAGAACTGATCTCAAACCAGGAGTCGTTTTTTTCTGAGGGTCATATTGTTGGGGACACTGGGAACATTAGCTGAGAGTTCTCCAGCTGTATTTAGCTGTAGTTCTGTTTGTTAATATGCCCGGGGCAGCGATCCAACTGCGTAGGACATGCCGAACAGAAGGAACCTTGTTGTGCTCTGACTGGCAGAGATCCACTGGCCACCTCCAGCCAGACAAGTTTATTCACAAACACTCCAAGAAAGCCCTGATGAACTAGCAATGGTTTATACGGGCGAGCAGCCATTCGACTCCCCAATCGCACACCCAGACATCTTGCCCGGTCTGAAAAAGTCCAAAATGTCAGCCAGCCTGAGAGCGATTGTCTTGCAGTAAAGAACTCTCTGTCTTTCTTCTCCTCTATCTTCTGAAGAGGTCGTCTGAATACCCTCTCTGCTCTTTATACACTTGTCTATCTGCCCCTTTCTCTTCTCCTCTGCTGGTACGGGGACTCAGAGGAGGGCAGGGGATCTTAAATAAAGCTAGCAGAGAGGTGACATGCGTGGCGGAGGGGTAATGGCAGGGGCTTTGTCATTCGGGAACAGGAGGCGTGGAGACCCGGAGTTAAAACGCTTTAGAGCTGAGAGCCAAACGCAAAAGAACGTCTACTGAAAGAGCCCCGGCCGATGACAGGACAAAACAAGAGGCCCGTAGTCATCAATTAGAGATCAGCACAACACAGCTGGAGCGAATGGGGCCTGCTGGAAGTCAAGGGCTTAGGAATTTCAAGGGGAGGATGGGAGGAAAGAGCAGGAAAAGAGTCAGAACAGCACTGAATGAAGGATAGAGAAAACAGGATTGTGGGAGTCATGATTTAGAGACGAGGAAGGGAGGATGAGAGTGCTCAGGCCTTATGCAAGCTTAAGAAACGGATGGGAAAGAAACGATACGAGAGGAATCCACCAGTTTCTCTGCATCTACTGTAATTTCACAGCTGTCGTTGTGCTGTAAATTCGTGCTTGTTTTCTTTAGTTGTGTAACAGAAGAGATGCCAACATGTCACATGGAGCTTGTGGCTGATTTGAGCTGCTAAACGCCTGTGCCTTGAAGCCAAAAAAAGAAAAGCAAATGTCTTCCGTGAGCAAAGACAACATTTTGATATTTGGACGTCTGCATGATCTAGGAGCCCAATATTGTGCAACAAATCAATTTGTCCGTAACAAAAGCATGCACATAACTTTTCTTAAACAATACATCAGTATTTAGATGGTAACTATGGTTTCAATCCCAGCTAACAATTTTAGGTTGTAAGAACTTTCCCAAGTGTTTCCATTAACTAATAAAAATGTTAAAAATTGTATTTTGATAGTTATAAGAATGTTCAAAATGTCCAGTTTTATAGACGTTGTTTTTATATTACTGCTTGTTTTTAGAACGTTATTCAAACTTTTTTAATACTGTAACTGTTTATAAAACATTCCATTAACAACAAATTTTTGATATGATATATAACATGAATAAAAATTTTACTGCAAGAACATCTTTTGAATTTTGAAGAAACTTTAACATAACATTAGCCAATGTTCTGAGAATGTTCCCTGTTAGCTGGGATTGTACATTTAAAGAAATCAGAGCTTTGATTTGCTCTATTTTACAGACTCTTACAGTACCACAAGGCCAGTCTGAATCTTTGCGGACTGGTTCAGCTAGCTAGCGCTGTGGCCACATTGTGTGCATTGCCTTTATTTGACATAACACCCTTCAACAGCCCTCTAACAAGACAAGAGGGCCCCAGTGTACCAGCATAGGCAACACTGAGGACAGATCTCCACCTCTTCACACACACATACTGTTGTGATGACATTCACAGCTGTTCTGTGTCTGTCAGAGACTCTCGGCGGCTGTTTTGTGTCCTTAGCTAGAAACACTAATGATAGATGCCATATTTCTCTCTCTGGCCTTTAAGACCAGGATCTGGGCCATGACTCCATGTCTGCTAAACCCCACAGGAGGCTACTGGATCTGTGTACGAACAACAAACGCGCTGAAACGATCGGTTTAATTGGTTCAAATAGGTCACATGGACAACAACCCAAAATCAGACAGAATGAAAATAATACATACATACATACATGGAGAATTCGTTTATAGAAACTCAAGAATAGCAATAACAAGAATTTACTATCATCAGAATTCTCATTTCATCCTTTGAATTATTCTTTACATCTGCCTCCATAATGATTAAGGTAGCTTGTTTGATTTCCCATGATGCATTAGGCAGGAAACCAACATGCAGAAATGTCGACGGGCAGAAAGCAGCGTGCTTTACATGCATTACTGTCACTTTGAGCGACACACTGTTAAATCAAACGCCTAACATATCAGCACTGTTGTTTGCCTAAACTGCGATCAAACGATGCATTTGAGCATGGACATCAGTCACCGCTAAACAGATTTGAAAGGGGCAGGAATAGCTCAGTCATGGGCACATGTGGTGACGGGGTCATTTGTGGGGCCTTTCTTTTTCCACAGAGGTAAACGAAGAGGTCTGGGGACGCGCGAGGTCACCACATGTTGAGCGATACAATCCATCACCACACCTACCTTTCACCACAGACGTCTAAATCTTACAGGCTTGGACATGTACCCACATTGCTGACCCTGATGAGTACTGGATCGCCTGTGGACCGTTTATGCATTTGTAAACAGGGTTTTATTAATAGCCGGCTCGTTAAACCATTAGAGCTCTAATCTAATGCCACATGAGGTCTTCTGAATCTTGGCATGAGAGAAAAGATGCATCTGGAGCATGAGGGGCATCTGACAGGTGTGGATTCTGACATGAGCACGGGGGAGGGGGATTTGGGGGATACGGTGTGAATTGGGTAGGCAAGTTAAACCGAATGTTTAAACATGTCGCTTGACTTGAAATTTATACTATAAACGTATAGCGTAAAATATAAATGTGCATTAAATTAACCACTGTAGATTCTATATATTTTTTAAATATATATAAGAAAGTGTGTATGTATATGAATGTATATTCAAAAGCAAATTTGAATATAGTTATATACATATACGTGTGTATATATATATATATATATATATTTCAAACACTCATTAAATTCATTAAAACATCAAAATTTCTCAAAACAGACAAATATCTTTCCAATATATAAAGTCTATCTTTATCTTTTGCTGATAGATTTGTAGTGGAATTCTAATGGAATTCCTACAGATTTCCACATTTATTATGGAGACAACAGGCAGAAACACTTCTGTCTGAGCTTGAGTCAGTAACTGAGTGCCATGTGTAGACTGTTTCTCACAGCTCACTGCTGGCTCCTGTCAAAACGAACCGTGTCAACTCTGGCAAACTTAAACACGACACAAATCTGTTACTTGAGCGAGTCAACAGCCCCTCATCTCAGGGACAGATGTGTAAAACACAGGAAAAACACCCAGGAAGAGAGAGAAGGGGGTAGGCATAGCAAAGGAAGTGTGAGGGGAAAAATGAGAAGGAGAGGGAGCAGGCTGGCAGGACGGGCGGCCATTTGCTGGAAATGTCAACTGCGTCCTTGGTGTTTATGTTAATAAAAGATGCAGCAATGCTGTTTTGAGAACTGTGTGTGGGCTAACAGTATTAGTTTCAGTCGTGCAATGATAGAAGAGACAAACCGGCAAAAATAACCTGACGCAAACATCCTCGAACCAGCGCAGACTAAAGCAATGTCTGCCATCAATTAAAAGAAGGCTGGCCTCCTTCCTCAAGCTTTGGACTGTTTGTTCTTAAAGCATTTTCCCAATGTTTGCCTTTAAGGCTTTGTCCAAACACACACACACACATTCTTGATTTTCCTGGCTTTCTCAAGGCCCGTGCACATGCAAGCGTCACAATAAAAGAGCCTCAATTCAAACAGCGTGAAACAAGGCGCTTTAAGCAACAGGAGGTGGAAACCGAGCGAGATAAGACGACACTGCAGGTGGATGATTACCATGTATGGCCGTTGTGGAACAATACCAAACAGGTTTCATCAGCAGGGCCCCTCATCCTACTTCTGCTGGAAATTACTTCCGAATTCTTCTCCCGACCCTCCCCTTCGGCATGTTTGTGTGCGTGTGCACTGTCTGGAAAATGCGGGCTGGGAATTTTCTGTCTCACCTAAATTGTCAAGCATTGTGGAGAATCTTTCAGATTACTGTTTGTACCTTTAAACACACACACATTCAAAATTGTATGTCTACAGTCATTACTAGTCAAAGAAAGTGACAACCTATCACGGGGACCACAAAGACAGGTGAGACTGAATGAAACGTTACACACAATCAGAGACATTGTGTTTTCTGGTCACTCTTTTGATAAGAATTGAACTGGTCTGAATCTTATAAATTGCTGTTTGGGGGGTTGGCATATGCCGTATGCGAATCGTAGCTCTGATTGGTCAATCATGGCATTCTGTGATTAAATATTTTTGTATTATGTACTTTCTGTTGTTTTATGTACTTTCTATAATAAATAAACAGGTAAACGAATAAAATACAGTATTTAGAAAAAAAACAACATAAAAACAGGCTAAAAAGTAAAAAGTTCATATTAAAAATAGATATTGGTACCAATACTGTAAAGGAAAAAAATAAATAAAACTATCACATCAAACACCATTGAAAAACTAAGGGGTAGATATCCCACGATGCTTTTCAGGCTGGACGTTCTTTCCCCATCAGCAATTGAAAAGAGACATTAATTAAAATTTGGTTAACAATGCCGTGGCTTTCGAATTAGTCCATCTGACCTATGACCTGTACTGAGCCCGAATGCTGCCTAGAAAAACTATGTTATCAACTAATTGAATCCATGAGAGATTTTATTGCTACAATACTGGAATAACTTAAAGTGCCTTAAGATACAGTGTAATGAGATGCTCTGTTAGAATCCTTAATTGGAGTCAAGTTAATTACCTAGTGTAGTGATTAAGACAAACGAGCAGTATGAAATAAACGTCTGAGAATTTGCAAAGTACACACACCGAAAATGCATTCTGCCAACATATGCAAAGGTTACCAGCTAACAAGGAACGTTCTCAGAACATTGGCTAACATTCTCTTAAAGTTATCAAAAAGGTTTTTGTAGTAACGATAGTAGCAAAATACATATATATATATATATATAAAATTCTGAAGTTGTTAGTGGAGCGTTTTAATGTTACAGAACTAAAAACAGTTTCAATAACGTTCTTATAACCAAGCAATAATGTTAATCTAAAAAAAATATATATTTTGAAAATTTCTGGAACTTTCAAAAGTAACAAAGAAAACGCTAGGGAAACATTCTTACAATGTTAGAAAAAATTTTTGTAAGTTGGGTAGGAGGCTAAATGAACACCAGACCAGACATCTCCCACACTAGTACGACTTTACACCAATAAATAACATCACCCCCCGTGACACATTCCTCAGTAAACCCACCCCAAAAAAAAACAACAGAACCGATCTAACCAATTGATAATCTAGAACACAAACGAATCTGTAGACACACTACATAAATAAATATGAACTCCGTACCCTCCTTAGCCCCATTTCAATCAAGTCAAAAGACAGAAAACAGACTTAGCTGCTGGGTCAAAGGTTGCCCAAGTCTAAATTAGGGAGTCCCATGTGAATGGGGGGACAATTACCCTAAATCCTTCAGTGTCTCTCACACTCCCCTGTCAAAACGCTGCAAACAGTATAAAAGCGAGATGCTCAGCCCTTTTCAGGCCTGTCAGAATGTATATAGTTTATAAACAGGGATGGGTGGGGTCAAAGGTGTCGAGGTGAGAGGTCAGGGAGTGAGAAACGGGGAGATTGAGTGATTCAAACACTCTAGCTGATGGATAACATTTGTGCTGGGAAGTGGCTCGCTGGAAAACTGAGGACCACACAAAAACCAATACAAAGACATTTCAAAGGGTTCAAACTTCTCATTCAGTAACTGTGCGTAAAGAAATCATCACTCATCAATAAGATAATGTGTTAATTTTGCCTGAATTTAAGATGCATTTTAGACCACAAGCAAAACTTAGGCACAATGTCTCTGGGCCTTAGAAACATATTAGATCATATACTGTGCATATATACACGTATAAACAAATACATATGCAAAATAAATACATAAAAGCACATAATGTGACACCATTAAAAGGACCTTGACATAGACTGATAACAGGTAAATACCTTCCAACAAAAGAATTTTCATACTTGCTAGAAGAAACCTTGAGGCGGACTACGGTGCATTTAGCTGATAATTGTGCTCCTGGGATATAGGCATCTGCCGGCTGTCTGGAGCATTAGATGATAGAGGTGCTGTAATTCTGATTAATTTAAGAGCTCACAGTGCTTTCAGAAGCCTGTCATTACTGCCACATTTGAGATAAATGCAGCAGCGAGGGCCAAACCTTCACCTGTAATTTCATTGTGTTTCTCACGTCCGTTCTTAAGAGTGCTAAAAGAGTCTTTGTGGTTTGAATGGTCAGATTGCATTAGGGAACTGATGCTTGTTCTGACAGCGTATCTATCTGAAGATCGCCTGGCAACGCTATTGTGTCAGTGTTCATTCGATGACCTTCAGGAGAATAAATACATCTGATTAGCTCAACGGCATCATGTGAGATACAAAAAGAGTTTGATTATTGATATGAAAACTAAGATGTCCTTCATAATGGTGCCCGACAGCATTGTTTTATTAATCAAACTATATTTTACGTTGAAAATTTAATGTGAACTGCTTGTGCAAACTCAAAGCTGGTGGGGAAACAAGCAACAGAAACCAAACCAGAGTAAAGTGTTTAGTAGGCATCTATCCAGCTAACACAGAATGTTCTCCGAACATTGGCTAATGTTCTTTAAAGTTCTCTCCAAGTTATCAAAAACAATCTTGCAGTAATGTTAGTAGAACTTTTTTTAACATATATCAATATATCAAAACGTTATTGTTAGTGAAAAAAAGTTTGAAAAACATCTTTATTTTAAACCAAACAATAATGGTAATTCAGTGTCCAAAAACTGGACGTTTTGAACATTCGTAGAACATTAAAAATACCGTGAAATGTTAAGAAATGTTCTTACAACCTAAAACATGGTTAGCTGGATAGATCCTACACTATCTGGCGCTGTTGAATTTTAACTGGTTATCTGGTATCTAAAATTGGTAAATTCCATCAGCATGTCACAGCTAACAATGAATAAGCTAGCTTGCAGTTCGTTTGTGACCATATACACAAAAAGCACAATGTCTCTTGGCCAATCACAGAAAGGTGCCGTCAGCAGTGTGAAGAAATTGCAGCATTGCATGATGGATACTTTGCTCCCAGAAGGGTCCAAGTCAGACACTGGAAACTGGCCATGGCTTGAGGAGCTTCATTCACATTACACACACACACTGCCTAAAGATTTCCCCATGGGTCTAATCCATCTCACTTTGGTCCACAAACACATCTACAGACAGATTTCAGGGCATACGAGTGGAAAACCTGCTTGCAGAAGAGACTGTTTAGCTAAGCACTGACCAAGAACGATACAGAACTCTGTGTGTTTCTCAGAGAAGTGTTGATTTTGGATGACCCATGAGAAACCCCTGACTCACAGCAATACATTCAGCCTAAAAATGGGAGTATGGAAAAGGGATAAAGGTGGATAAACCTAACATAAGCTACTCCTGGCATTCACAAAGCAGGCAGCAGAACCCTGGCAAGATGATTCTGCCTAGAGATTTGAAACAACATTTCATTGGGTCAAGTGTCAAGGTGCTTTGTAGGGGGTAAGACCCGGATGAACGCCCACATCTTTGGTTCTTCTGAGCTCTGACTGTCTATCACAATGGGCATAAACAGCGGAATGGACAGGATCCACAATGGCTCCTTGTTTCCAGACCAAGCAGCAGTTGTCAGGCCAAGCGCTCCCACGGCGGCGATTAGACGGACACCTCGGCAGGGCTGTGCTAATTCCTCATCCAGTGCTGCTGGAAGGGATTAACCGGCAGAGTGATGGAGCTCTTATCTCCCCTCATGCTGATAAATCAGGTGCTAACACAAACCGCTGCTTCAACAGATCCATTCTGAAGAGACGAACAGAAGAGATGGAACACGACGCAAGCCAGAGACAAACCAGCAACTGTAAAACAAGAGCGCGATTGTGTTAAAAAATGTCCATTTGCTTCCTCCTGGCTCATGTCAAGCCACTGTGAGATATTAACTGCCCAAGGATGTTGGCTCTAGAATTTACCTGGAATGAAACGCTATTCGGTTGTTTTAATCAGAGTGGAAATGGCCACACAGTTGGCGACAGCTGCATTTCATCAATTCAGAGTTTTATTTTGAAATGCTCCGATAAAAGCCATGACATTTGGGGACTGTCCCTGAAAGATATTAAGTGACTAGTCTATTGTGGAACAGCTCGGAGCTTAACTTAGGTGAACAAAAGGAAAACTTTGATGACATAAACTCTGAGATTCCCACAGCAGTAGAGCTAGCGTGTCGATCTGCTTAACATCCACCAATAGGAAACGCGCTCTGACATCTGCTCTCAATAGCATGAAGACAACATCACCAATGAGATGATCTGCTAAAACAGGCAGACAGCTGAAACAACTACAGTCTCAATATGGTCTCATCCCAGAACAAAGTTGCCTTTAAGTGCCCCTTTCCCCAAGGGCCAGGAAATCGAAACTGGGTTGGATGAAAGCCCATAATATTTCATAACAGTGTCATCTCTGTCACATACACGACTGCAGATGAATAAAAACAGAGCAAAAGGACAAAACATCCATGCCTAACAGAAGCCCTTTTGTGTAGGTTGAGCTATTCTACCAAAGACTTCGTCTGCTTTCCCTGGACTGAGGGGCTCAGGGTTCAAGCACACTGCCCACATTATTCTCTCTGTTACTGTATGACTCTGTTTCAGCCGGCGGACAAAAGAAGAGACTGAGGGTTTTTGAGAAGCACAAAAAGAAAGAGATAAAAACTAATTAATAAGACTAATGTATTTTTAAAGACCTGCACTGCAAAAAGATATTTTTCTCCTCCTATTTCCAATAAAACGAATCTAAAGATACTTGAGAATCTAAAAGATACTTGAGAAGCAGAATTACTTCATAAATCTAGACTTCAACCACAACAAAAATTCAGTCAGTTTCATGCTAAAATAAAAAATATTAATTTGTCAATGGGATAAAATAAAAGAAATATTCTAAAAAAAGTGTTAAAAAATATAAGTGTGGAAGTATGTTGGTTAGTATTAATGATTTCATCAATAACAAATTAGAATTTATACCTATTTATAAAGAGGCCGCATCCAATTTTGTTATGCTTGGTTTGTTCATAATATAGCAACAATAACAGCAGCTTTTGACAGGCGGTATACCATAACATACCAGATAGAACGTCTGTACTGGAGGTGATTTATGCTAATACAGGATTAGGTGAATTACAGCGATCTTTTGCAATAAACAGCTTGCATTTATCAGCTGTTGTATTTCATTTATCTTGTCGGGAAAAAGATGCCAAAAAGGCAATATAGTAAGGGTTATACCCCAGGCTTATCTAGACCTCTTATGAAATGAAATGCATAGATTTTCTAACACACCGTAAGTGTTTGGGGAGTTTGTGAGAAAAGCAATAATAAATATCCTAGCGGAGAGCAGCTAGCCGATAAAGAGCAATATTGCAGCCACTGAATGCAGAGAACTGAAAGACCAAAACCAATCTTCCTCTCTAATCGCAAGTCAAATCCTCTTGTTTTCACACTGATATTCAATTCATTAGCACGCTAGAACGGACCGCAGCCCATTTTCTCAAGCGATGAAGACTCATTGATTTACGCAAGGGCGGTTAACTCCAACAGCTTATCAAAACTTATCATCTAATGAAATAAATGAATACGGCAGAGGGTCTGTGGGCAGAATCCTTGCGTAAATATCTGTCTACCAGAGATAAGATGCCATAAAATGTGCAGTGGCTTGTGAAGGAGTGTAATAGTGGTCTTAAACATTCTGAATTGTAATGTACTCCCTCGAGATTAACTCGCTGGGACTCATTTTACCATCCAGTGATCGCTGCCTGACCAAGCAATTACCTTCATCAAAACATTCATAATGGACACGGACAGTGGTGAAAGCTTACAGGACCGCTCAGTCGGAAAACACATGATAAATATCTAAAATGGAAGAAAGAAGCACAAACAATGCAAGAGAAAACAAACTAACAATTACATTTCGTTATTGCGGCTATTTGTTAGGTACAGAGCGATAAACACACTGCTTCTCCAGGCAAATCTGTTCTCCCCCCTTAGAGAATTAACATTATAACCTGGGGAACATCAGAAGATCTACATGGACAGGTAAGCTAGACCTCCTGAGTGAGAAGATCAATTTTAAAGACAAGTTCTGTCTATGCCTTGAACTGCTGAACAGAGGGAAATGGCCAAGTCCAATGCTAAAAAAGGAGCCAATGCAGTAGACCACACCCCAGCAAACAGGGAACGTACACAGAACGTTGGCTAATGTTCTCCAAAAGTTCTTTTAAAGTTATCAAAAACAGTCTTGCAGTAATATTAGTATATATAGTCAAAAATGTTATTTGGAAGTACTTAGAATGATGCACAAAATGTAAAAATATATAATAACATTAATACAACATCCAAAAAACTTTGGAAAGTTTTGAACTTTCATAGAACTTTGAAAATAACATTTTAATGTTTTTTACTGAATGGAAACATTCTTCCAATGTAAAATTGCTAGCTTGGTCTAAATTAAGTCCATTGATGTTGCCATAATAAATCAAGGCCCACAAGTCCTTGCACTTTCAAAATGTTCATTTTCAAGTTGCATCAGAGCCAGAAGGAACATCATGACATCAAAGGCTGTTAGCACGTCTCAGAGGAAAATTCTCTTGTTCAGAAGTTCCTATATATTTTTATAGCTCTGCAGACTTAATGGAGGTCTCAATTATGTTTCATTTAGGCATTAACTTGTAGTATTAACTTGTCTCAGACACTTCTCCAAAAACAATTCTTAATAAAATAAAAAGAGACACAAATTGTTCACATACAGTAAAAATACAGTACAGAGGTTAACATGGACAGCAAAGCTCTGATAATTTGGTCAAAAGTCGAACTTGTTTGTTTTCTTTTCTACAAGGCCCCAAAGAACAACAGAAAGTCATTATCTACATAACTTTTTAAAGTCTACAGCAAGACAAAGCCAAGACATTATTTGCAGTTAGGCTGCGGCCCAAGAATGACCCTGAGTGGTGCGCTTTAGTGAGAGTCTGTAAAGCACACTGAGATCTTGCAGTGCTCTGTGGAGTACTTACACAACACTGTGCTTTCTGCATGTATTTGCCAACAGCAAATAACTGCGTGTGCCCCATTTGCGCCACCTCCAATGGGCAAACAAATCACCCTACTGTCACAGTGAAGATCACTGGACTGACCTATCAAACACAGCCAACGAGAAACAACTGTGAGCTAACAGACAAGACAGAAATGGTACTACCCAGCTAACAGGGAAAGTTCTTTGAATATTGGCTAACATTTTACAGTCAAAATCCTCCAAAAGTCTTTCAGTAACGTTAGTAGAATTTGTTTTACGTTATATATCGTATCAAAAACGTAATTCCTAAGTTGTTAGTGGAACATTTTAAGAATGTTACCTGATTAAAAGAGTTTGAATAACATTCTTAAAACCAAGCAATAAGGGTTAATACAGCATCTAAAAACTGGACAAATAACATTTAACATTTTTGTTACTTAATAGAAACATTAGGGCAATGTTGTTCCTACATAAACATTCAATGTACAAATAATGTATCTGGTGTTAATAAATTGCATTATGTCATCTTAAACCATATTAATACATTTTATCTTTAACACAGTCAGATGAAGTATATCTGTATCATGCAAACCAGTTTCAGTGTGAACCCTCCTTGTTTTGCACACTTCAGCACATGAGGCTTCTGACTCTCTGGCTGGTGTCAGCCCGTGTGGATCTCATGTCAGATACAGTATAAAGAACGTGCCGGGGTGCTGGCATTAGCTGGGCAGGTGCCAAAAGAAGCCCGCAAGGATGAGGCTTCTGGGATATGTCTCAGCTGGCAGACTCTCAAAGAAGCACCAAATACAGACAGACACACAAACACACGCACAAACAGACGCATTCATCAACACGCACACACCCAGACCAAACTGTTCTGAGAGCTGCCAGCTGTCCGACGTTCTTTCATCACACCAGCAACCACCTGTCCTCTTATCTTTACCCCGCAAGCTACAGCTACAGCTACCCCACAGCTAGCTTCTCAGGGCTCTCTCTCCTTCTTTTTCTCTGGGTCTCTCGCTCCCTAACTCTCTCCCAGCTTGGAAGTCTTCAAAAAACTTTTTCCAAATATTCCGTTTTTATTGTGGCAATGTTAAAATGCCCAGCTTTCTCAATGTGCGTAGAATGCTTTTTAAAGCAAACATGCATTAAAAAAAAAATTGACAAAATTGTGATCTTGTTGTAAACAATTTATTGGTGCAGATTATTATTCCACCCTTCCCCCCAACCATTTATCAAATAGCCTCACTTTACAGTACTTTTTTTCTCATTAAATTTTACATTTTCCGCTAAAATGTCACATTAGCAAAGTAAAAATGGTTACAACGCTATTTCTAGATGTCTTCAATATGAGTAGAATGTTATTTAAAGGTTAGAATATCATTCCTGACATTTATCTATCAAACCATAAGGTTGATTTTTAACATTCAATAGGAACTCCACCAATTTAAAAAAAGTGTTTCTGAATATAAAAAGCTCTATTAGCATTCTTTTGAAAATTTTTCTTCCTAACATCTACACAACCTACATACGCCACCTACACTTTTACATGTCACATACTTGGCCCGTTTCCCTAAACTATTTGAACGATTTTTTTCCTAAATCCTGATTCACACATCTATCTGCTTTTCACACAACCATTCTTATCTTCATCCTGTTTGTTTTTCTTCCTGCGATTGCTTTTGAACCATTTGCCGAGCCTGTTCGGGGTAATCTCTCACACATTCACAGTGTGAGTTGATTTAGACGTCTTTTGTATACAAGCGTTTTGGTGGGCCGGTCACAGGAATGGCAGGGGCGGTTGTGAGATCATGAAGGGTGACGGAGGGGTCACATCTCTTGCTGGCCCTGACATCACTATAAGATAAGGAATGACCAATCAAGTGCTGTGTCAGCCAAAGCAAGGTGGAGGGTCAAGGTCTGTATGCTTCTCCTATCCATCTCGCCTCATTTTTCTTTGGATCATCACGTAATGTTTGTCTCCGTGTCAACGGAGCGTTTATGTGTGGACAGGATGAGATTTGCCAGACCTGAACGAAAGCGCCAGCCTGGAAGGATGCAAACAACCCCAGAATACCTTTGAGAAAGCGGGTCAGGCCGTCGCGGGTGGAAGAAAGGTTGCCCAAACAGTCGTTAGCAGCGCACGCTGTTTACCGAAGAGTCACATCCACGTAGAGCCAACGATGGAAGCTGCTGATGCAAACAATGGCAGGGGTCAAAGGGCGAGCAGGTCTGAAGGATGAGCAGGGATGTGCGCTCGGACGACTGTGTTAAATGCGCCGTGAACGGCACCTGGTGCCGGCCGGTCATATAAAAAAACAAGATGTGCAGTTTCCAGGTAACAAAAGCATAAAGTGCGTGTAACAGCCTAATGGACAGCAGCCCCTCTGTGAACACACGTCTCTGCAAACAGTAAAAAATGCATAAGACTGATGTACCAGCCTGCTGTGGATGTAGCTTATCGGAAGCTAAGTTCTGATGAGGGTCAGCCTATTTTGGGTTCCTTTTAGGTTGTAGGTTGTAAGAACAATTTTAGGTTGTAAGAAGTTTCCCTAAAATTTCTTTTAAGAAAAAAAAAACCCTAGAAAACTTTTAAGAAACTAAGAAAATTTTTGTTCAAACTTTTTAAATTCTGTAACTTTTTTAAAGTGTTCCACTAACAACTTAAGAATAAGGTTTTATATATATATATGTGTGTGTGTGTGTGTGTGTGTGTGTGTATACATTATAAAATAATTCTAATTTTATACCTTTGAGAGAACTTTACAGAATGTTAGACAATTTTCTAAGAGCACTTCCTGTTGGCTGGGTGTACAGCTTGGAAAAAATACAAGAAGAAAAGTCAGTTTATAGAAATTATGAATGTTCTCACATTAAATTCAGGTAGTATCATCCTGCTAAACCAGACCAGCTCAAGCCGAGCTGAACGTTTTTCAATGGCAGTCCACGCTGGTCTATGCAGCTCAACCTGCATTATGTTTTCTGGTGACAGAATCTCATGGTGAGGACCAAAACATAACGCGCTAACCAACACAATAAGGCTGCTGCCAAGTCTTACCTAAGTCGTCTGCAGAAACCATCACACTGTTTTTGAGCCAAACTATTGTATTTCTTATTCCATAACAGTAACATTTTACTATTCAAGTATATGAAGCTTATATTATAAGCAAAAATAATGGTCAATAACAGGTGTTTATATAATGCAATGCCTCCAAGCTTGCAGATTAAACATGCTAAACATACACCAACCCGTGTCGCTGGGATATCAGTCAGGTCCAATGCACTGAAGTGGACACAAATTTACACCGAATCTAAAGGCCCCGGGGGCTCTCCTGATTGAATTCTCCTCACCGGCTTCTAACTGCGATTAACTTATTCCCTCCTCCGTCGGGCGTCCTTCCGTGCCGCCTCACTGTATCTCTGTCAGCCAATCAATAAGCTATTATGGCTCCCAAACAGCAGGTGAAATTAACTTATAAGAGTACCTGCAGACTCGGCACTCTGGTAATCCTGTTGGAAAAGGTCTAATGAGGGAGAACAGGCCACAGCAAAGGAGCATTTCAATGACATGCACGCACACACCTGCAGCAAACCCACAGCTGTGCTGGGAAAAGCAAGGTCAGGTTTTGACGACACCTGCATTGCAGTGTACAGGACTAGGGAGAAAACTCCAAATATTAGAACAGTGTGCACCAATGTTTGTGCATTCTTCTGCCATATAATTTGTATACAATCTTTGCACTCAATAACCCTCAAATATTTACCATGGTAGACAGTTTCCACCAAAATACAAGTTACTAAGTTGATTTTATTATTTTTTATACTACAAACACTACAAATACTGATTTAACTATACTAAACTGTTGTAGCTTGTTTTTGCCTTTGTTTAATATGTTTTAAGTTGGAAATATGCTCATTTTTAAGGTAACACTTTACAACAAAGTTCCATCTGTTAACAATAATTAACTACCTCAGTTAACATGAACCAACAATTCTCTAATGTTAAATGTTTCAACATTTGCTAATACATATTTTAAATCAAAAGGTATATCTGTTAACATTAGTTTATGCACAATGAACTAGCATGGACTAACGTTGGACTACTGTATTAGCTTTAACTAGCATTAACAAAGATTATTAAATGCTTAATTTATTAAATTTTATTATTAATGATTATTAAATAAACTAATGTTAACAGATAGATCCTTATTGTAAAGTGTTTTTCATTTATTATAACCATTTATAATGATTTTGCAGTAGTGACACTGACTAAAAGTTTTGGAAACTAGGGTAACCCCAATAAATGTGCTGCTGTGAGACAAGAAAAATGACTGTATGCCGGGAAAATGCTGTTCTAACTTTCTGCTAAGTTGTGAAGAAACTCTAAACTTGATAAGATCTTTGTATACGAGCCATTTGATGTGAGGAGTTGTACTGACAACATTAAAGCTCATGTTATCTCTCCTGAGCTCTGCTGACAGACTCCCAGCATTAATATCACCTTCCATCAAACTCTTTATTAAGTTCTAGAGAAAGGAGAGAAACTTCTCCAGGAAAGAAGATGAGAGTTGTGGAGAGAGGTAAACATCTTGTGACTATTTTTACTAGCAAAAACCCACATAAAGTCCCACAGTACTATGCCTTTTATATGATGCCATGGTAATATCATGTCAATACTTGGGTATTCCCATGGTACGGGTCCAGAAAATACTAGGATCACCAGAGGACCAGTGTCTGTGTAAACGTGTTTACGTGTGTCTGTATGTGTGTGTTCACAATTGTTTGCGTCTGTATGTATGTGTGTGTCTGTGGAACGTGTTTGTGTGTCTATGTGTGTATGCGAGTGTATTTGTTTATGTTTGTGTGTGTGTCTGTTTGTATATGTATGTATGTGTGTGTGTCTGTAGGTGTGCATGAGAGTGTATTTGTCTGTGTATATAAGTGTGAGTGTATCTGTGTCTCATGACACACTGACCCTCAAATCACTGTCATCACCTGATCCACAGGCACTCTTCAAATTAAATCAGTCCAGTCACCCCGGGCAGATTCAGAGAAACCTTCCTCAAAACCCTTCTCAAAGGTTCCTTTCAGACGGGCCTCTTCTCTTTATTCCCCTCCATTCAATCATTTCATCCGTGTTCTTTGTGTCTGTTCTTTATGGTTGTGCGGTGTGGGGTTACACAGGAATGTTACAGTCTCACAGCCACACCCAGAACCCAGAGAGACTGACGGCAGGAGGACAAGAGAGACGCTGTGAGATTCTGTGACATTTTCAAACATCTTGTCTTGCTGCTACAGCTGTTTTGTGACAGCAATTTGACAATTTCATCTCTTCCCCGCGGTGCCACAGCGAGAAATCTTTTTACAGAGCAGCAATATAGAGTTGAATAAGATAAAGACTTCATAGCTGTAAATATACAGTCGGCGAACCTGTAAATCAACATTTAACAGATGTATTGGCCTACACAAACACCATTAATCTTTCAGTCAAACTCAAGGGGGTTTCTGTTTGCATAGAACAACTACTAAATATAGCTAGCCAACATTTAGTATGTGACCTCACACCTCTGAATAGATAAATGACATATTGGGCCCAGATTCTAATGTGGTGTAAACGGAAATTGGTTTAGTTATTGCTGCTCTGTTTCAGAAGTTTCTCTGCTAGTTCTGGTCGCAGTTACAGTCATTCTATAATGGTTGCAAGTCACTCTTATCTGATGTGACTTCGAAACTGTTCCAAGGTCAGAGTCACGCCATGTTGTAATGTTCTTTCTAGAAGGATTAGCGCCATAGTTGCCATGCCTCAAAGAGTGCCAAGCAAAGCCAAACGCATCTCTTCTGATCTCCATCTGGGGCAGAGGTTCAACCTTACCTCACCACTTAAACCTTCATGTGTCCCTATTTTTCTTTGTTCAATTTTTTGTCTTTCATTGTATCTACTGTAGGATACCGTAACAGTTGTGGCAAACACCAAATACCGTAAAACTTATTACATAATGTTACATAATATAATTAATTGCACAATTAATTATAGATTTAGATTTATAATTGTATTTAATAGCTCGGTCTTCCTAAATTATCCCAAAAATGTAGACCAAAAATCAAGAACCACATTCTTAAAAAATTGTTACGCTACAGCAAATGAGGAAAGACTAGATGTATGAAATAGTTCTTCGGAAAATATCAAGTTACACTCATGTTGCATCACTTACTTCAAGACTTCACTAGCAAGAGGTTAATGAGCAGCGGAGCTACCGATAAAAATATATAACACTCGTACGGGATGATCTCAGTTTTTTACCAAATGAAGAAATTGTTGCCTCGAATCTCTGCTATTTTTCATCGTTCAAATTTCTTAATCCTCCACCAGTTGATTGAAAGGCTTCGAGCAACAGCTTAACCTTGCTTTAATAAACTCATAAGTTTAGCAGAGCGGGACAGCATCATAAAGATGTTAAAAAAAACACACTTTTTCTCAATCCTAAAGGCCACAGGAGGCTCTCAAATCAAAAGTGGAGGATTAGAGACAGCAGCAGGACTAATACTT
Source organism: Chromobotia macracanthus (assembly GCA_036877525.1). Lineage (NCBI taxonomy): Eukaryota > Metazoa > Chordata > Actinopteri > Cypriniformes > Botiidae > Chromobotia > Chromobotia macracanthus. The sequence goes on along the minus strand of JAZGTH010000080.1, from coordinate 1,586,214 downwards.
CAGCCCTTCACTGGAGGGGGAAGATTAGCCTCTGAGAGACTCTTCCTATCTGAGGCCTCCGACCGAGAGGGACTATACAATCAGTCCTGTTTATCGCAAATGGAGTTCAGCCAACAGGAAATCACTCTGAATCACATGGGTCGTATCAACAAGCTCTTGCCACAGGAGGACCAAATAGTTTCGGCTACGCTACGTTTATCAGGATGCCGTGTACGGGGCCCAGGTGGGGCAGAATGCTCACTGTGTCAACAAGACAGGATGAGTCCATATCAAGTATGCTTTTCTACAAGGTAGCCCCAGCTATCAGGGAATGTTCTCAGACTTTAGCTAATGCTTTCTAAACATTCTCTCAAGGTTCTCTTAAGGTTATCTAAAAAGGTCGTCCAGTAACTTTAGTAAAACTTTTTTAATATTATATAGCATATGTATCATTATTCTTCAAAAATTCAAAAATGTTACATAATAAATGTTGAATAATGTTCTTAAACGAGCAAAAACGTTAATACAACATCTAAAAAACTGGACGTTTTGAACATTCCTAAAACTTACAAAATTTTAACGGTTTTGTTGCTTAAAGAAAGCATTAGGAAAACTTTCTTACAACCTAAAATTGTTAGCTGGGGCAGTAGATATTCAAGAGCAAACTGAACTGTTGGACAGAACCCTCAATATACCCCTATAAAGTCGTCGCTAAAATTTCCAGAACAGGCTTTGATAGGAAATAAATGCCTTAACCATAACAATTTTATAAATTAGGGTGCATGCTTCAAGGTAAGGGATGGTTTGTGCTAAGCCACCTGGTTCCAGAGGGATTTACCTTGCATTTTTAGACTGCAGGCTGTAAAATGACCTCAGATGAAATCTAGCCAAGATTCTCACACAAGTTATCTCCACCTGTCTGAGGATGGAGCACATTTCCTGGGATCAAAGCAAGTCTGAAATATTTGGTCATGGTGAGGGCCCTCTAATTACTACTGAGATCTTCCTACAGTACCTGTCCTCCATTCTGGGTAAGCTCCAGATGCCTACAGAAGATCCAAATTTACCATCTGTTCAAACTGTCTTTGTTTCCTTAAATAGCTTTTAAAGCTCTAACTCATTTACTTGGCTTCTATTGTATTTTTTTCCCATTGCATTAGTCACACCTGCGCGATAAGATAAGAGCTAACGTAAAATAAATAAATAAAAAGATAACTAGGTGTGCTAAGTGTCCAAATGTGTAGTCACTGAAACTCATTAGAAAATGAGGTCTCGAAACATCTGGAAAAATCTAAAGCACTCACATGGTAAAGATAAAACGTTCTTATTCCACTGGTCCTAAAACATCTTAAAAACTGTAATCTGTTTTAACTACCAAAAACAAAGGCTATGAAAAACAGACTAACCAGTATGCAAAACAAATAATTTCTCAGTGTAGTGCAGTTCAGTAAAGTGATGGAGTTTAATTTAATTAAACTTACAAACCAAAGTTCCTTGGGTGATCTTTACTAAAGGATGGATCATCAAATCCACAGATCTGCGCTGTTCATTCTAGTCAAACGCTAAACTTGGGACAAGAACTCGTTATCAGAACTAGTCATGGAAGTCCTTCAGTCTTTCACCCAGGATATTCTAAGATAGAGTCAGACAGCCCGGTTACACTCGACTGACGACGTAGGCGTCCCCCCTCTCACCCTGACTGTCCAGAACCCATTACTCTCACACGGTTACCTATCTTCAAGTTGTCATCCATCCATCTAGTTATCTCCACTACTCATTACTACTGTGAACTTTCTGACCCTGCTTTTAGTCGTTCATCTCCCCTCATCTTGCACAAACGCAGAACAAAGAACTAAAGCCGCCATTACTGTCTTTTAGACAGCTTCCCAGACCACAGATTCTAGGTTACTGACCAGTTCAGATCTTCTGACCCAGGTTGGGATGCTGTTTCTTTAATGAAGCACAGCTCTTAAATCCCAGCCAAATTCAAATACCACTCATCCCTGTGTCTCTTAATGCCTGGAACTGACCACAAGACTGAATATGCATGGCAGATTAGGCTTGATGGTTTACAGGCCTTTTCCTAATCGTAATCAGTTTGAGTACAAAACCAGAACTTTCCCTCAGCTAGTACAGATCTCTACAGAGATGAGAACATGTCAACAAGGGAAAACCAAGAGGAACCTACACTTATCTCTTTGGAGTCTTCTTTATTTCTGTCCATCCCCCAAGGGGATGTCAATAACTTCTTACAGAACTGTAATTAAACATTGCAGATTAGTTTTCCTTGTAATTTCTGGGCATCTACAAATAGTCACCATGACGCTTAAGGAAAATACACACCCACTAGCCAATTAAAGAGGGCTGGTTCGCCAAGATTACCCAGACTGACAGCTTAGAAGCAGATGTGAGGAACCCTGTCTTCCCACTTTCCTTGGGCTGGGAATACACCTCAAACATGGATAATTTACTGCAGGAAACACTATGCTTTTCTACAATTTTCAGGAGGAAAATGGCAGTAATTCGTTTACCACAAAAGTCGCCGCCTATATTTTTCTGTCAGTCTTGTCCAAAGAAGAAAAAGAATAAGTAAAATCAACTTAATTACTAAAGAGGTAAAACAGGTATGAATAGGTCTGAGGTAAAGAATCCCAATGAACAGCCCACCAGGGCTCCAACCCATGTCCTCCTGAGCTATAATGTGTCTCCACCTTAAAATAACTTAATGAAAAGCAAATGGTGATTGAGCAAACAGTGGAAAGCAAGCTGGCACTTGAGAGGGAAAATAATGAAGTGAATTCTGCACTGCTATTATGAATCTATAATGTAAATGAAGAGGTTTGAATATCAAAGAACACAGATGCAGTACATCCTCTGAGGATGGAGGGGGGGTTACCCAACCTTTCAAAAACAAACGCCAACTCTCCCCTTCTGTTTCACAGATGAACCATCAGCTCGAGTTTCCCTCAAGAGTCCTTCAATGCTTCCCCAACCCTGTAAAAGGACTGAGTACGGGAAGGTGTGCCGTGAGGGTCTGTGGGTGTAACTGACTCAAATGTTTCTCACTGTACTCCAGAAACTGCACAAATAGACTCTAATTACACCCTCTGACTCTTACCAGCATCACACACGGAAGTCACTCTGAAAACCAATAAAGGCCAAAATTGATTTTTCAAAGAGTAATACATGTAGAGAGAGAGGTTTATGAAAAGTTGAGCTTTTATGAAGCGCATACGGCTTTAATCCCAACTAATCCACCATTTCACGCTGTCAAAAGTCATAACAGTAAAACCTGCAGATTAGCATCCATCAATCTTCCAACAATCTCACACTGTCATTTATACGGGTCTTAAAATTCCCTTTTCTTTGATCCAGATTTTTACAGCTGTTTTTAAGAGAGAGAAAATCTGCAACATGCACGTCTGTCATTCTTAAAATGCGGCCTGATACCGCTGCATTACGCAACATGTGGCCTGAGGCCATTGGGGTGAGCAGTGAGTGCTTACGAATAAAGCCGACCAGATCTTTTCACTGTATCTCTCCTTCTATTCTTCTCCTACTCAGTCTTTGTTCCTCTGCAAGCCATTATACTCCAACAAAACATGACACATGAAGCATTATAAGCCTCCAAGTTTCATATTGAAAAGAAAACACGGAAACAAAAGGGGCAAAATCCAACCTCGGGGACATACACAGAGCACATAAAGCAAACGAACGCCCGGATTGACCCATTTTCAGCAGCACAGAGCTTCTACTGTACGTAAAGTTAATAATAAACCCAAAACAGGTCGACGCTAAGCGTCATTGCTTGGCAAAACACAGCTTGTTGAAAGTTGGATTAGATTTACAGTCCACCGGGTGCCGGGCGATCGTAAAAGCGGGATTATTAAAATAACATTCAAAAAAGAAAAGATTATGTACACTGTGTTCAAACGGGATTCTTGTAAGAGTTGGCCAGGCAGAACAAATATATTTTGAGGTCTTAACTTCCTTTTTGGAGGTTTTCTTGGCAGTAGCGAAACTGACATTCCAAATGTCAGGCAGAATAAGTAGGTGGGTGTTGATATCCGAGACATGATGGATTTCTGTTGCACCTCTAGCCCTGTCACTGATTGTCTAGTTCTGCATGGAAAAGAGGGTTTAGACAGGAACTTCTACCTTCCTGTCAGAGGGCTCTATCATGGTTGCCTGAACAGGGTAATTACATGTATGGCGACAGGGTTGGGGGGAGCTTCGCCACTGTGTCATTATGGTCCTGTCTGAACCTTATTCAAAAAACCAGCCCGAAGGCTGTGGCCAAACGGCCCGAGCTTTTCCTCATGCTGGGCCAAGCCGTCGTCCTGCCAAGCTTCTTGTTTTCATTTCTGTGCAAAAACTACAACAGAACAAATGGCACCCAGTATATCAACCTCTGCTTTATATACTGCACAATATTTTCTCACGTTTTCTCTGAGCTTACATATTTCTCAACCTAAATGAGTTGCTTTTTTACCAATATTGGCTACAAAAGATGTGTAGCTCAACACCCTTACAAAATTTAACCATGAATGAATCAACCTAATTAACCAAGATAGTAGTATTTCATAACAAATAGCCCAATGTTTCAGTTAAACACTAAACTGCAAAAATCTTTATTTTTTTCCTCATTTTTTGGCTGAAATATCTAATCGTCTTTAAAACTAGATTGCAAAATTGTGTCTAAAAGTCAGCTTGTTTTTCAATGACAAACAGGTTTTAAGCATAAAAATTAATGTAGGGGTTTAGACTTAATAAATATACTTAAATATAGGTATAAACTTAATTCCAGATATATTTCTCTTTCAATTATTTTTACTGAACAAAATGAGAAATAAAAACAAGAATGCAACAAAAAATGATTAACACTTTTTTGCAGTGCATGCAATATCTACGCTAACTTATCAGGCTAGAGTCAGAGTTGATTTTCTAACATATGCGAGTTTTACGAGTGAGCGAGACATTCCATTGGTACACACGACATGTTGCCGCCCCTCCCCTTCTCGTTCAGCACTGACTCGATTAGATTACAACAAGAGGGTTGGTGACAGCTTCTAGGCATACTTGAAAAGCGGTTGATACCCGAGATCAGTCCTTTCAAGCTTAAAGAGGGATGGTATGTAATGCATATCATAGCCACTGCCAAGAAGAATAACTTAAAACCACAGGTTTTTAGCAATATCCCCATCTGAAGCATTTGCTGGGAGCTTATATGCCAAAACATTTGTGTGTATGCAAATCAGACTCTTCTAAACTGAACTACAACTTATTAAAATAGTTTAACAAACAATCACAATTCAAGCACACAGGCTGACAGCATACCTCCATATAGATTATATAGGAACAGTTATTTTCCTATATAATCTTGTTATCTCTACCATAAACATCTTAAACTAGACATTCCCAAACAACACCACTGTGGTTATTTACTGTTTTTATGGCCTAAGACCACCTACAGAGACCCTATTCAGTTCCTACTCCACAGACTGGCAGCGCCTGGCCCGATTCCTTCATCAGGATCACCACGCAGGTCCGGTGGCAGAGATACATCCTGCCTATCTCCAGTGAGATTATCCAGCCCACTGAGCCCATTGAGACCAGAGACCCAGGAGGAAACTGGAAACTCCTATTCAGCTGGAGAGGTTACAGACTTTCTGCTACTCAGTCCAGAGCCATAGAAGTCACAAACACAAAGGCAAATTAAGACCAGCCTGCTTTCAACTGCTCCTGGAGGAAGACACAACTGATATTTATCCAATCATATCTGAAACTTCAATAATCTAACACCCAATTCTGTCATACATTACATGGGAAAAAGTATGTGGACACCCATATGTCTTCCAGAAACATGTTATGAAAGTCTCTTCACATCACTAAGTAATCACTAAGTAAAGTGGTCTAAATATTATTATACATCTTCTATGGAAGGTGCAGGACCATAAAATGTTCATCCAATTATTACATTCAGTCATTTTCATACCTCTGTGAAATTTGCTCTAAATGTAGGGCGGGTTCTGCTTTTAACACTAAGTTGCTCTTGCTAGCTTGTTTGAAATTGCCTACCATGCCTTTAATTAAAAAAATATGGGCATAAATAGGGAGTTGCTCTTTTCTAAAGAGTTCACATAATCTTTTTTGTCATTACTTGCATAAAAATGTCAGACTGTCTTTTTTCTATGGAACACAAAATCATGAATTTGCTCATTTTTCTATATAATGAAAATTAATGTTGACTAAGACTGTCACTGAAAAGTACTCTAAAAAAATAAAGTGTGAGTTAATTATTTTTGTGTGTGTTTCAAAAAAAGCAAAGATTTCTGGGCTGATGAGATAGTATGGCTGTACTCATGATTTTATACATCTGCAACAGTTATAGATGAAGCTGAAAGAGCCAAACCTTTTAATTAGAAAAGGGGTCCACATACAATTGGCCATGCAGTGCAAGGTTGTGCTACCACCCACCAAAATCCATGTGGTTTAAATGTTCAATCTACTAGCATCCACCTTGTGGTCCAAACGTTGCACCATAACCGAGTTAATAAGAAACTAAACAAGCTCTTACTAGCTACTTCTAGGGAGGCGTTGTGGCTAACTGCTTCTCCCAGGTAATTACGAGCCACGCAGACATAGGAGCCTTCATCTGGTTTGCTGCGGCGGCCATGGACGATGCGCAGGAAGAAGAGAGAGCCGCTGGGCAACAGCATGCGATGAGATCGAGGGTTGTCTCTGTCCGTTTCCACTCGTTCTCCATCCTTGTACCACTCCACGGTGGGGGTGGGCCGCCCCTCCGCCTTGCAGTTTAGGGTGGCGGGTTCACCCTTGGATACGATCAGATCGGAGGGGTGTTCCACAATCCGGGGCGGAGAATCTTCCTGCCGCAGACGGGATCCTGAAAATGGAGATCAGTGAGATTTCAATTAGGAACAGCATGAGGGTTTAGGAATATTGTGATATGTTTTGAATCTTGAAGGTACTGAAGAAATGGTAGGAGAGCCAGATGAACAGAAGGTGTGGACAAAGCAATTTAATATGCAGGCACAATTTATTTCTGTCTACAAAAATAATTTCAATCATTTAAGCATAAGTCGTTAGAAGTATGTATTGTGAAAAACACTTTACAAATAAATGTGAATAGCTCAAAAGGCTTTTAAGATCACAAGCAACAAATTCAGTGAAGAGTGTCCAAACACGCGACTGGTAGTCTGGTAGTCCCTAATTACTACTAAAGGTTAACTAAGTGACTACAGAACTAATTAACTAAGTATTCTAGTAGTCAGAAAATGTTAATAAGTAACTCTTTAAAGATCAACAAACCTGAAACTAATTCTTTGCCAAACAGTTAAAAAAAACAACACCATAAACAACAAAAACAATCACACAAACTCCTAAACAACAAAAATAATCACCTTAAACAACATCTTGAACAAAACCCTAAACAAGAATAATCTCAAACAACATCTAAAACAACAAAAAAATAATCTCAAACAACACACTGAGCAACACAAATATTTTTAAACACCTATAAACAACAAAAATCTAAAACGACATCTTACAAAAATTAATCCTAAACAAAACCCTAATCAACAACAATAATCTCAGGCAATATCTAATACAAGAATAAACAACACCTTACAGCATTTGTCAACCAATCAAAATTAAGCATTTAGTAGGGTATATTTTAAAATTAACACATTTTAGTGTGGGATACAAATGATATAGAACTGATAGACAGGCTTTACGTTTTAAATGAATGCACATGATCAATATTCTAGTAACATTAATGACAATCAATTTTCCGATAGTCTTCAGGTCAGATGAGATTCTGTGTTTTGTATCCCAATGCAAATCAATACAAATAAAGTGTACCGCTGACTACATCCAGATAGATGTACAGCCATATATTCATGTCTGAAACATGATGAGTTTTACTACATGTGATGTAATGCATTCATCTTATGACATCACATTTCCGGTTTCTCTCTCCCTTTTTAGACAAATGACAGAATTTTCAGCTAAACCACTTTTTTATTTGTCTGTGTAATTCTTTACGCAGGTGTTGGTGACTTCTTAGATCAGATCGGTGTGGCTTTGACTAACACAAAACAGCTCTTGGAGGAAATAAAACCCTGCATTACCGAAATCTCTGTTCTCTGGACCACAGCAGACTTGTTCTTAAACCAATCCGCTGTCATTTCACTGGCGTGCTACTTTCCTGATCAAAGACGCCAAATGAAAGGGCTGTAAAGTTGGGGATGAGGGGGTGTTTGGAGGGGAAGGGAGATAAGAGGCATTATGAGGCTCTGTTAGAGAGAGACACACATCAGACAGCTCCACGGACGTCTGTCTCTATGTGTGTGTGTTTCAAGGGGTGGAAATCTTAAAGGAAGTCAATTCACTGCATGGGGAAATAAAAAAGTCACTAAAATTGGAGACATGCAATCTGCTTTTGGGCTTAAGTCATTGCTTGTGTTCAGAAACCAGTAAACTGAATCCACAAGACCTGGTTTATATGCAAATAAGGCTTGCATCTTTAATGCCTAAGGGGTACAATACTGTGTGTGTGTGTCTCAACACAGCCCTTTGGAGTCCATTCAGGCCCAATTAAAAAGAGCTAGGATTAATTGGCAGTGCAGGGTCAAAATTCATTCATCCAGCCCACCCCTAGCTTCTCCTGCAGCGTTCTCTCTTCACCCCATCCCCCGTTTCATCCATCCCTCCCTCCAGCCCTTGTGCTGCGAGAGCGCTCCGTGAAGCAGCGTCGGAGAGCATTAAATCATCTCTAACATCAACTAGAGTTTGTGCAAGGTAATGAATTCATTGATTCGCATGTTGTGAAGCAGAACTGTTGGCTCTCGTGTTTACAGTACATGTAAATATGTAATGGGAAGATAATGAGCTGCGCTTTCTGACGCAGACAAACACGCTGCAGGCACACAGGACAATACGGCACCAGCAGTTTTCTGCATGGGACACAAAGAGCAACAAACAATGGATATTGTTTACTAATAACCATGCAACAATTTTGCTTTTGTGTAAAAAAATGGCCTGATATTGTTTAATGTTGTACACCGTTTACTAGAAATTTCCAGTCGAAATAAATAGACTCCATTATTAAAACACACTTTCTGAAAAATAATAAAGATAAAGTTTAAATAAAAGGCAGATGGACAGAAAGGCAGACAGACACATCCAGATTTACTTAAAAAAAAAAAAAAAAAGAAAATGTTAAAAGAAAATCTCTACCAGATGGAGCAACCGTATATCTCTTTAGGTTCAGCTCCTCAAGCCTGTAAAATCAGTCAGATTTTGTCTATATGAAATGCATATAGAGACCATTAGAGAAGTACCCAGTCAAAGTGGAGGTGAAATCACCTCCTCCAGCACCTCCTCCCCTGAAACGCTCAGAAGTCCACTCACAATCTCACACAGACCTTGCTACATGCAATATTCCCAATGCACTTTGAAATGCAGAATGGAGTCCTGCTCTCACTCGTACCTGCACTCAGTCCGGCAGGCCAGTCGTACTTCAGTTATTTATTATTTTATGCGGTGGAACACGGTTTCCTCTGGCCCAGTAACAAGTGGTACTGCTGGGAGCGGTTCAAAGCGTACATAGTGTGAACGAGAAACATAAAAAAATGAAAAAAGTAAATACATGTATGTTTCTGATGTTGTCTTTTTGCTTATAATTTTTCTAAAGACCACCACAACAATGCCGGGTTGTTTCAGGTGATTTCCAGGGTATTGCTATGTGGTTGCTCAGATGTTTTGAGTAGTTGCATTGCTTTGTGGTTGCTAGGGCACTTTGAATGGTTTCTAGGGTGTTGCTACAAAGGTTTCTAGAAAGAAAGAAAGAAAAAAGAAAAAGAAGACCAAGTTTAGCTTTAATCTCGGTCTCTCGCAGTCTTAATTCATGGTTTAGGCAAAATAAAACTCATCTGTGTTTCAGTATCTCAATGTTGCATTCACTCCAGCCGTCCCTTCATCTGTTTGTTTATTTTTACAGCCTGCTTTTGCCTGTCCACTGCCTTTAGTCTCTCCAGCTCTCATTTTCCCCCTCCTCTCTCCTCCTGTGCTCTTTCCTGTTCTCTGAGAATATGAGATGAGCTAATCAGCTCCACGGGCTCAGCAGAGGGACGCTGGGAATTCTGCATCTAAGATCTGATCGATCGCTGCCTCGGGCAAGAATCATTTTCCTTCTCTCAGACTGATACACACACACAAACATACAAACAAATGGAAAGCACTTAATATGTGAGGCCATATCTGCACCCTCCTGGTCTTACTATCTTTTCTCACTCCGTATTTCCTCACAGGCAGTGGAAGACACTGGAGAATCGCTGTGGAGGTAATTAAGGGAGAAAGAAAGGGAGAAAAATTCAGCCAGGCGACTCAACATCAGCCAGAAAATCTCCTGCTTGCACAAAAGAGGATTCTGGTTGATTTAAAACACCAGAATGCTATCTAACAAGTTCATCTTTGCAAACACATATATATGGCTGATTTTCTGCAGACGAGGGTGAAAGATTACAGAAACAATCATAACCTTCGTGATCTCTGCTGTTACTCCATGACACCATTCCAATGTGTCGATATATTTATTGAGTTTCACCACCTCTCCCTAGTAAATGTCAAAGCCTCAGGCAGCCTACGAGACGTTGCACGGTTCTTACTCACCACGTGAAACAGTGGTGCAACAAGCCAAATCTGAATATTTTCTTGTTCGATATATTTTTCAAACATTCTTCTTTTTTATCCTATTTTACATTCAACAGGAATCATCAGCCAAACAATATTACAAATTCATTCTAAAATACTATTAACGCTGATGTTTAACTTGGACTTCTTTCTTAAAATATAACAACATCTATCTCAATTTTTAATTTGGACTCAGTTGGCCTTTGCAAACTTTTAAATGACTTATCTTCTAACATTCACTGCTGCCTAAAGGTGGAAAAACTTCATTCTGTCTGGATCTATAATAGTTAACTCTCTGGTCTTCTAGAATAAGGTGCGAGTGTTTATTAAGCTGGCTAAGAGGAACAGGGTGGAATCAGCAGGGCGCTTTCTTTCTGCTCTGCCTTCACAATTAAAAAACTCCACACATCTCTCAGTCATGTTAACCTACACAGCTCTCAGCTATACTCATGCATAGTGCAATTACATTACAACCTACAGTGAAGTTGACTTAATTTATTTCCACACAGAGGGGAGGAAGAGAGAGACAGGGAGAGAGAGAGAGAGCGTCACACGACAGTTTTAATAAGTTCAGCTTGAGTGGCTGCATTAACTTCAGATGGAAATGAGGTGTTCTCAGTAAGTCCTCATCAATGAGGAGACGAGGTCCTGGCAGAGGAAGAGAGTTACGACCAGACACTAAACGCCTGAGGACACCAGGGGCACAGAGAACGAGGTATTCAAGTGATGTGTGTGTGACATTCACAGAGAAGAGAATGAGAAGAAAGAAAGAAAGAAAGAAAGAATACATAAGAATACACAAAGACAGCATGAAATCAAACTGATCATATTTATTTTAACGAAAAATAAAAATATTATAAAAGGAATTAAAACATTACAATTAAAACCACTTAATTGTATAAAAATAAGTAAATTTTTTTATTGTTTTTTTCTTTTATCTCTGAAAACACTTTTTGCTTTATCCAGTTCTTTAGAATCAGAATCAGAATCATACTTTATGATTCAGAATCATAAGTTAGATGGTTTAGAAAAGTAACCGCACACCTCTCCTCAACAGGTCACGTGATCTGAGGTGTCAATCGAGTTCAGAGCTCAAATGGTGTGGAACGAGTTATGTGCTGAAATATAATCCTATAAGGGCTGTAAATAATCCAGAATACTATCAAATCCTGATGGATCCTATCAAAGTCCTGCTGAACATTCTGTTACACTTGGAAACGCATCACATGATGCAAGTTAAAATGCATGAAGGTGGTTTCACATTCAATTTAAAAGCAAAGTTACCTGAGGTTAGTGTGTGTGTTTCTGTTTTTCTACCACTGTAGGAACCAAATGGCCCTAGGTTGGTAAAAGGATGGAAAGTCGCATCCACGTACATTGTGGGAATCAGCCCCACAAAGGAAATTAATTATTAAACATATTAAATGATAACGTTTTAAAAATGTAATAATGCAAGAAGGTGAGGGTTAGGTTTAGGAGTGAGGATTAGTGAATGTACAGTATGTACAGTATTAAAGTTTATGGAAAGTCCCCACAAAGATAGTTGCACTTATGTGTGTGTGCGTGTGTAGCAAAATCAAGTAAAGCACACTGTATTTTCTCCTATCATAACTCATGAGATAAGACATGACAGGAAGCATATATGCATGTTTCTCTCTAGAAGTATGTAGAGGAAAAGATACACAAACTATTTCAAAGGCCAAAGTGAAGCTCTGAATTCCCCTCTCCTCCCAACATGCCCTGCAGCACACATCTGAAACAAAGCCGAGCGTGAGTCACCGTGCCGGGCTGCTCTACATCTTCAGACCCTCTTTAAAGAGTCACAGCCGGAACTCTGATAGCAGTATTTGAGCAGAGATAAGACGGGCGCACTGCGAAGGGCCGCGGCCTATTTGTAACACCATTAATGGGTGATTAGCAGGTCATTTAGAGGGATTTATTGGCCATGATAAGAACAGGGTGTGCAGGCTTCTGTCATGGACTGCTGAGCAACACCTGAACTAAAGTCATAAAACTAGGGTATGAATCTTTCTAAACATCAGCGATAAATGAACCTGACATGCACTTTTGTATCTGTCAAGTCACAACTAAATAAAGGCAGGTGCACACGGTGCAATTTTTGAAGATTATACGGCAGATATGCATTAAAAAACACATAGGACCAATGGAAGAGTGTGAGTGAGAGTGAGCCAGGGAGAGAGAGAGAGAGGAACAGAGACAAAGAGGTAGAGAGAGACGGAGAGGGAGAGAAACGGAGAGACGGACAGAAATAAGAGAGAGAGAGACAGACAGAGAGCGACAAGACGAAGAGGAAGAAAGAGAGGGACAGACAGACAGAGAAAAGGAGATGGAGATAAAGCAAAAGAGATGGGGGGTGCAGAAAGAAAGCAAGAGCCAAATTATCCAGAGTTCAAAACATTCCACTAACGTTACTGCAAAAAGTAGTCAACATTTTGAGAACTTTTCCTGTTAGCTGGGTATATCTATTAAGCAACAATCGCATAAGAGTGAAAAAGACCAGTGGATCAATGCATGGAAAAGCGAACTGTGATTCCCTGTCATTTAACATTATTTGAGAAAACGCGTCTGAAACACAAATTTTTCGGACTCCAGATGCCAGGCCTCATATTTCAAACTCAAAATTTGCATCACAGCTTCAACCGAAATGTCCATTCCCGCGAGTCCCATCTGGGGACGGCGAAGGGTTTTAGAAAACAAAAGCGCGTCTGGAGAGGAAAACCTCTGTCAGCTGTGAAACAGATCCACGGATCTCCCCTGGCTGTGGGGGTCAGGGGCAGCCTAGAGAGAGAGAGACAGAGTGGGAGAGAGAGAGCTCCTCTGGGAGGCTGCGGCCCGTCCCGCTCAGGGGGCCCCAAGTCTGGAGGGCTGAACAATGAGGGCAGTCTCTCTGCCTCTGGCCCCAGTCAATCTCCACAGACACCCTGAAACAGATGGAGGATGGCTCAGCCCTTCCTAAGAGAAGATGAGCTTTCTCAATGTGCTCCTCAAAACTGACAGGGTTACAGTTATGTGGGACATCCATAAGTCATTCCGAACATGATACCCAATGATGCACGTTATGAACACATACACATTATTCCCTGTTGCTCTGTAAAGCCAGAGGAACAAGACTGTATATGTTTGGAATTTAATACTAGTGTAAAGTTTACTGCATACTACGTGCTAAACACTGAACACTTACAATGAATTAAAAATGCACCCATAATGATAATAATGCTTATCGCATATTTTCACTTTGTTTAAACAAATATCTTTATCTTATCCTATACACTTAAACATCTTTTTTAATACAATTTTTTTTTATATTTTAATTTTTTTAAAATAAAACTGAAAAAAAAACCACACAGCAAAGTAAATTATGTTTTTCTTGCACTGAAATTGTGAAGTCAAGTTGAGCGCATTGCATTGGGGGATATGGCAGCCACTGCAGTATGCTTTGCTACATTTTGCATACCATGCACAGCATACATACTATATACAAAAATAGCATGAGTAGCTGTAGCATGCTATTCTGAAGTACGTGAACTAATTCTGGTTTAGTTGCTATAATAAGAACCAACAAATTTAAAAAGTATAGCACCTTTCTATGTGATTATTTTTTTAAATAATCAAAATTATGGTTCTAATATCCTGGTAGATGACAAAATACCTGAAATCTCACAGACTTAAGAGAAACCAGAATATAAGATTTGAAGATGTATTGGATAAGGGTGTCAAAACATACCAGCATTGACATTATCGGTTTAAGAATTGCATGTTTTGAAACTGCTAGGACACAGAAAATCCCTGATGGATTTTGCTTTCTTTCCAATAGCCAATCAGGTAAAGAGATACATGTCACCTTTATGTTTCTATAAATTATTCACCTGTCGGCCTCACAGCCTTTTCCTGAGAAAATTCACAACAGCAAAACTGAGCTCCTCGTTAGTGGACGAGGGCATCCACGACAGTTCTGATACTGAATAAAATATTCAGAGTTGCTCTGTGTCACACAGGGATGCTGTCAGTCTTTATCACTGTCACAGACAATTAAATCAGCACTGCATGTGTGTATTTACAGCAGCGTTGTGTAAAACGCTTTTGTTCTCAGGGGACGTCAGTAAAGCTTGTACTATGGTATCTATACCAGACACAGGCGAAAGAACAGTATCAGCAATTAAACTTGGGAGAGCACAAAGACTGAAGATCCAGCATATGTGTGTGTGTGTGTGTGTGTGTGTGTGGTTTCACTTAACCATATATTGGGGCCATTTTTCCACACAAGTCAGCAAAACCTGACAAATCTGAGCAAAATCTCCTTTTGCAGGCGTCTTCATTGTATACAGTATAAAAATATAGTTAAAGTTGTAAAAATGCAGAAAGTTTTTTGTTAGGACTCGAGTGTAAGTCTAAGTCTATGGATGTCCCCATTTAGACAGATAAGTAAACGTGTCTGTGTGTGTGTGTGTGTGTGTGTGTGGAGAGATTTAGAGGCACACTGGGAGATGTGTGAGTGAAGCACACTGCCAATTACATCCCGTTTTTGTTTCCCCGACGCGTCAAATGTGAGTGACTTTGACCAATGTCTCTGCCGTATATCAGAACAATTCCCACCAGCACGAGAACCACACTGGAGAATAAATTAAGAAGTAAAACGTTCTTTTCCCAACAGAATATTTCTTGGCGTTTAAACAGATTTTCCGAACTGAAGCCAAAGACGAGGGCCAAAATCCCAACAACAAAGCAGAGTTTGACAGAGCAAGTGCATCTGACAGCTATTAGCACATCCACACAAAATTCAACAAACCTGAAGAAGCTTTTTAACCACCGCATTTTAAAAGTATTGACAAACAAAGAAAATCCATGATTATTTTTAGGAAAAAGACAACTGCCCACCATTCAGAACAAGTGTGTCAACAATAAATGTACTGTAGTGCTTTGTGAATAAAATCAATTATTTATATCACACAAAATTCAAATAATTCAAAGTCCACTGAAGATGGATCAGAGGAAAAGAGTAAATGATCGCATTACATCATAGTTCTCAAATACACATAGAAAATATTATCTTAATGCGCCCCAAACATTGTTAGAATATTGTATAACACTGTATTGCTGATGATCACCCCAAATGCATGTGTAAACTGTCTAGCCTAGGGCCCTTTCTATTTCTGCCTACTGTACTGTACTGTACCTCACTGTAAGAGCACACATTCGATTTCACAGCAGATCTGAATTTACTCAAGGTTACATGTCCTCCCTGTCTTCTCTGTTCCAGCTTCACCTCTCTGTGGGTAGTCAACTTGACCTAAGGCCTCGTTTGGCACCATCCACCCTTAGATGAATATGGTCTCCAGGGCTTCGTGCCAACACAGAAACAAAATCTGTCATGTTGCCAGGAACACGCGCAAGGCAGGCGAGGAGACTGGAAAAACTTTAAAAGCCTTTAAAATATCATTTAGGATATGGTAGATGAAATTGCAGAGTAATGGAAGTTTTGTAAGATATCGGCATTTATCTGCCGTCTTATCTGATGGCTTACAGCCTATAACAATTTCCACGAGATAACAGCATATGACAAGAACACCGAACGCCTGAGGAGTTCCTCGAGTTTGATTACAAGCAAGCCTGCCGTGTGAATCACGGGTTAATATTTCAACCCTGTAAAAGAGACTTTGCTCAAGTGATTGCTCACCGCGCTGTTTAACAGCTGATAGGACGGGAAATTCCATGAATGCATCACTCTGGGGTTCAGTGGTATTAAATCGCAGTTTCTTCACGGCTTTATGACTGCGTGTCGTGTGCTATCATTTCACCACTGTAATTCTTTGTGGACTTTTGTTGAGATCGAAACTGTGAGTGCAGGATCCTTTAGAAGCATTCAGGTTTACAGATGTCCAGGCTTTGAAGGTGGACACTCTACCCTGTTGAGCTTGAGAAAGGAGACCAGAGGAAACTTTTATTATGGAGCTGTAAAATTAATGTTGTGGCTAAAATAATCTGAATTTGGGTAAATTTGATAAAATGTTTGAGTTCATTTTAAAATCTTCAATAATATTGACTTGACTGTAACTTGGCAAATCTGAGCCCAATTCGTGACATTGTTGAGATCTCTTCTAAAACTCTAATGGAGACATTTGTGAGATTTCTGGTTCTTTTTCTCAGATAAGATATCGGACACTTCTGAGAAAAAGGACTTCAGCAAAAGTTTCCATTTGCTCTCCATTTAATCTCATTGCTGTCTAAGAGAAATAACTGAGATATTAAAGAGATCTCATCTGTGATATTTTTTTCCTATGGGAACGACCACGCCTGAGACCAGGCGACACCATCTGTTCTCGCTCATGGCTTGAGAACACATAAAGAAGCAGGAACACTTTACCACACGCAACTTCCTGTCTGCCTGTAATTACTGCGTTTCGTGAATGTCACTCGTCCCCTGAGGACGCCACTTCAGCAATGATGACATTTCTCCTCTCAATTAAAATCCTCCTTTTATGTCATATATGAAGATCTGTGCATGATGGACTAAATTCTGCCAATCATTCGAGATTCAGACCATGAAATGCTATGGGTTATTATAACTAGCGCTGCATAAAACCTCATATTAGTAGCTGTGCGCGGCAAGCGAACACGTTTCGCGTCAGGATCGTTGGAATAAAAAACGGCTAAAGCTTTACTAAATTCAGTGGGATTTAAGTCTAATGGCGGGTTTTATTTTTATAAATAAATTACAGGGTGCCACAAAGTTAAAAAGTGTCTGTGTCGACTCATTTTTTGTGGTTGAGGAACATAGCAACCATGCTAACTTCACGTTTGGGTATTTCCACCAAGAGCAACTAGCATGAGAAAATGATTTTTGAGACAATAATTATTATCATCAGGACCAAAAGTCAGGGAGGGCAATGGAGTCTGAAAATTAGCTGCGATACCACAAGCTTTCTAAGTAAAATACAGCCAGAGGAACGCAGGGCTGCAGTAATCTTTAGCATAGCGGCAAAAGTGCCCACACAAGGGACCTTTGCCAGACAGCTTGTCTTACATCAGTAGAGCACAGGCCAACCCGAAATCTGAGAGCGTGGAACAGTTTCTCAAGCGAAGCCTCTAATGCCAAGCCAAAATCCTTTGTTTCAGTCAGCAACGACAAAAGGTGTAAGAGCAGTTCACAGATTATGACAGGATCCGCCTGGCTAGCGTCCAGACAGCGCTAGCATTATTCCATTAGGGCTTTTATTGTAGCGGAGACCTCAAATATCTGAGAACAGTGCGAACAAAGCCCCAGGAACACTCTGAATTTGTTCTGCTTGGTGTCTGATAACCTACGACAGCCATTAGCGAGCCAAATTCAGATTACTGTTATTGTTGTGGGTTCTGGGGGTTTGGAACCCAATTGGATTAAACACTTTAATGAAAGTCCTCACATAAACATGCTTTGAACATCTTTTGTGCAATGCTTTTCATGAAGGCTTAAGGATTACACATCAACATTTATGTGGCTCTCTTTGTAAATCTTAATGCATGTGTCAAATCTTTAAAGAGACAGTTCCCCCCCAAAAAAGGTGCCATTCCTTGGAATGGAACAGCATCCCAGCTAACAGGGAACGTTCTCAGAACACTGGCCAACATTCTCTCAAAGTTATCAAAAAGGTTCTTGCAGTTACATTAATAATACGTTTTATATATCATATCAAAAACATTATTCTTAAGCTGTTAGTGGAACGTTTTAAAAAAAAAAATTGCAGAATAAAAACTTCTATTTAAATAGAAGTTCAAACATTATTTGAATGTCTGAAGACAAAATCTCATAATTTTGGTATGGCTTTCTTACTCTACTGTGATATAAGAGTGTCATATAAAAACAGCAACAAGACACAAACAGCAACACGAATGGTGATGTGTACTCTTAAACCTTCATGAAACACATTTAATGTGCACATTAACATGTGATCAGGTATGGAATTCATGTGTTCTGTTTTAGCAAACAAGCATTTTAAATCCTGTGCAAACACATCAAATTCCTTTGCTGCTTTTTCATGGTTATACACCAGAGACGATAGTGCATCACGCTGCATCTCCTTAGCTACAATTTCAAGGTCAGGTCTTGGATAATTATGCCTCTTGGAATTTGTCTGTCTGGGGAACTCACTACCTCTCTTCACACCCTGTCTGCTCTGGGATCAGCCCTGGGGCGAGGAGCGCTTCTTCATGCTGATCAAGCCCCTCACACAAATTGGTCCAAAAGTCTCTTCATCAGCAGGTAAAGCATCTCAGCATGAAGAGGAATGCCAGGTTCGTGTCCCTGAATTTTTGATTCAGCTGCAAAATTGTGGAAGTCTGGACCCTGAGACCCTCTAAAACCACCTGCATCATTTACATTAGCACTTACAGACCTGCACCAAACTGATTTAGTCCACTTGCAAATGAGCGATATTAGGTATTCCACATACGGCGTTTCCTGAGGAAGTCCAATTAGACTGGGCAGAGTTACAAATCGTTGTGGGAGGGGTTGCTGAGGCCCCTATAATTGAGGAAAATCACTTACCCATAATGCAACAGGGCTGAGCGGGATCAAAGGTAGTCTTGTGTATGTGTGAAGGTGAATGAAGCGTGGTGGGGGGAAGGGCTCATGTTTTTAAATCAACTAATTAGTGGACCCTCTTTTCCCTTTAATTTAATTCCCTTCATTCGGGGTCTTTTGATAGGGTTTTCCACACCTCCAAAAGAGTGTTTTAGCATTTCAAAAGTGTATCCAAGCTTTCCAGTGGGCAGCTAACAGAATGGTCACTAGGAAGCTGATTTTGTCAAAAAGAGACAATGAGGGTGAAGGCAGGGGGTCTCGGAGAAAGAATGGCTGTCTTTAATGCCAACTTTCAGATTTCCATCTACCCAAAGGAGGTAAAAAAAGACAGATTTTCAGCCTGTAATAGTCTGATTTGTGAATGAATTGTTTGGGTCTTATTTTTTAATGACACCATCATGCTGGTTCACAGGTCCAAACAAAAGGTTCACAAATTTGATGGTTTTTGTAAGATGAATCATGGCTGCAACAAACTAAGCTAGGATACATGAAGTTAATAATTAAAATGAATTATTATTATTATTATTATTATTAATAATAATAAAATGTAAAAGAAAAAAGCAATATGTGTGGTTTATTGAAGGCAATTTGGGAAAAAAAAAAAACCCGTTACTAGTCTGATAAAAACATACTGCAGTGGATTCTACAGAAGCTCAGCACAACTCAACAAAGGCTGAGCTGGGGTAACTCAACACTCTGAGTTTGCAACACGAGTGCTGCTGAGCACCGCAAAAAACAGAGATGAACACCGAAACCCGGATGTCTCTCTGCTTACAAGATAATCCATACATCTCAGCGCTTTAAAGTAATGCCTGCTCAGATGCACTTTGCTCTCCAAAAACACATCTATAATATCTGCCTTTGTTACACAAGATGCAAAAAGGAACACAAGAAAAAACAGTAGCTCTCGGGTTCTTCTCTGTTTATGTTTTTGGACAGAACCCTGTCTGCTTTTCTACTCCCTGGGGAAGCTATTGTGGACCCCGAGTCCTTCATGGCAAGCCCCTCCCTTTCCTCTGGGCTTAACAATTACCCCGTTGAGACGGCACAAAGCCCGGACCCCGTGTCAGCCCCCACTGGGCTTTTCTGTATGTCGGCTTGCTTTATCTGTCAAAGGCAATACACTGACGGGCTACAAAAAGGCAAGTCTTAAAAACAGGCTAAATAAAGGGTGGGGGGGGGTTGAGTGGGGGGGGGGGCATTCACAACTGTGACAGCAGAGTTAAGGAACAAACCATTAGGAAACAAGGCGACCCCTAGAAACAGTGCAATGTTGTGCAATAACGCTCAGAATTTAATCTGCATAA
Source organism: Chromobotia macracanthus (assembly GCA_036877525.1). Lineage (NCBI taxonomy): Eukaryota > Metazoa > Chordata > Actinopteri > Cypriniformes > Botiidae > Chromobotia > Chromobotia macracanthus. The sequence goes on along the minus strand of JAZGTH010000080.1, from coordinate 1,565,637 downwards.
CAGACACTCAATTGTTCACTGAAGAGGACACAGATTGTTTGCTAATCACAGCTGTGCGGTGATATCAATTTTGTTACGTTAGTGAGAAAAGTCTCTGGTACGCATAAATTTTTCAAAAGCGTTTTACATTTTGGCCAGATAAAAATCAAATGGAGCACCAAGCCAGAGATCCACAGTGACGCACTTTCCACATACCGTGGTCTGAAAAGCCTCATTTCAGCCTTCTGCAGGTTCCTCTAAAGTCTCTGACAATCTGTGACATCGCACCTCATTCCCAGACAGTCTGACACAGTCAGCTGCATTAAATGCGGCGTAAGCCGGCGAGCACTGCGTCGCTCTTTACCCCTCATCACCACGCTGGCTCTGTGACAGCCAAGGGGTACACTTGCATTCCTCGAGGGTTTAAAATACCACAAGAGTGCTAGGAGATATAAACAAGAGAACGACGGTCACAGAAACAATGTCCCAAGAGCTTCAAACCTGGACCGTCTGGAGCAATATGTTCCTCTGAGAATCGTATCGTGACCGCTGAACCGTTTATTGGTGGGAACGCTGCCAGCTGAAATCGATCTGTTAATTAATCCAATTAAACAGCTCTCCCACGCTCATTAAAGGTTTAGTGAGATAGTAAGAATGAGAAACAGCTCTGTCTATTTGGTCAACCAAGGTGGTGGCAAAAACCAAAGAACAAAGGAAAAATAAGGCAAGGTATGTTTCCCCATAAGAAAGCTGTACTGTACAAGATTTTGTAGGAATAAAAACTAAAAATGTATAAATATCTTTAACATGTTATTTCTCTTTCCAGACAGTATTGGGATTAAATGGAGAACACATGGAAACGGCTTAAGTCTCCTGCATTTTAGATGTTACTCTTGTGGAAAAAAAAACTTCTCACGTGTGTCTCCACTAGAAAATATCTTATCTCCCAAAAATATCTCATCAAATCAAAACAGACTGTTAAATCCAGAGACTTAAACACAAGTGAGAACTCCATCAGATCTCCTGAGCTAGGAAAGATCAACCTCTGAGCAATCTATTTTTCCTCTGGGAAGTCTGCACAGATTTGTAAACCCAGCATTCACCTCTAATCCGTAGCACCACACCGTTTAATTCCACCTAATTAGGCTTAGACACGTTAATTGGGATTTAACCAAAAGCCACACATACAGCTCAGTGGGTGCTGTCACTTTTCACAGGTGTGTAAGGATCAGGGTTAGTAATCCTCTGGCCCGTTCTCAAAGCCAATTTCCTGTTGGAAAACCTCCGCAACTCTATCAGGGTTTGAGTCTGAAAGTTAGAAATTGGTCATTTTTTTTCCAATTTCGTTATTAATAACAATCTAGCCGATGATGATATTCTTATTACAATGATTATTGCTACCATGACCGTACAAGTTTCATCACCTTGCCATGGCTTCATTAGGCCACATGCGAGTCGTCAAGGCAAGTCTATAGGTTGAACGCGAGTCTGTGAGGTGGAGAGAACGGACACAGGAGACAGATACATCGCTCACCTGTGAGAACACAGGCCATTAATTGGCCTCTGGTGCCTGCTGTGCCCCGTCAGACACTGACAATTTATTATCTGCACTTACGAGACCATCCATCCCAGCTGTACCACACCGCACCACAGGGGTTAAAGTGATGGATAAGGTACCAGAAACTGTGCCTTCATGCTCCTCTTTTTGTTACGTACTTTCACTTTCTGGTTTACATATATACGCACACCCCCCCTCCGACATCTGTAAGAGCGGATCATAGAGCTGATGCAGGAATTCTCTGCAGCGCTCCGGGAGAGAGAGATCTTCCCTGATGCTACACTTCCTCTGAGAGCCGCCCACTTACTCTCTGTGATGCAAACAAGAGTTTGCAGTCAACCACATCAGTCACTGCTGGCTGGCTGGTAATGACAAACAAGCAGAAAGTCTGATGAATGGTATGTCTCAAAAACGTCCCAAATAAGATTGCGTTGCCAAACACGCTCACCAGACAGCATGCAATTATTGTGCAATTTTACATACGGTAATTTTACAATGCGTTACATATAAATGGAACATCTTCATTAACTGAATTTCAACAACACTGAGATTGTGAAAAAAGCGCATTCACGGTACTGAATAATTTGACATGATTTTTTTTAGGTACTATATTTACATGCATTTACATTTGTCAGATGCTTTTTTTTCCCAAAGCGATTTAAAGTGCATTCAAGTTATATATTTTATCAGTACATGTGTTCCCTGGGAATTAAACCCACAACCTTGCACTGCTAACACAATGCTCTACCCACTGAGCTACAGGAACATGCTCTATATTCCCTGTAGGCTCTCAATTAATACGAGGTCATAAAAGCTGCATATATAATAACTATAAAGAATAAAATGATGTTAAAAATAGAGTAAAACATATTACCCATATATACTGTATGTACAGGGCTATGTGCCTTTTAACTGTATCTATGCCCTTAAATGACTTAAGTGATTTGTTGAGATTCTCTGGCATAGCAGTTAGCACATGTTCTGCAAACATTGGTCATCCCTACTTCCATAGCAGATACTTCCAAACAACAAACACCACATTTCCAAACCGTTCTCAATCACAAGTCTTTGTTTACAGCCCTACAAACTCAATACCCTAAACATCAGCTGTTTGAGTGGTTATGGACTGCATCTCTGGGTTAAGCTGTGATTTTCAGAGGTCATGAAAGAGCTGGTGAATTCTTGACTGATGACATGAGAGCTTCTAATGGGGACAGTTTGACGTACAGTAATAAAACAGGCTCCTGTGGCGAGACATGAATCAGGGCCACATGACGAATGTGCTCTGTGTTAACTATCATTTCCAAACTTCTCAACAGCTATGAGCTAATCAGCAAGTCCTCACAGGCCTCACTGTACGACAGACATGGATTAAAACGAGGCCATCTTTCACTGTCACCAGTAGAAAACAGTGTCCATAAAACAAGACAAACTGTTTGTACATCAAAACATCCGGTTCCTACCTGAATCTACAGAAGGTGTTGTCTTCACATCCTTCAACAGAATCTTCTAATGGTTAAGACTCAAATCATGAACAGCGCCACCTTTAAAGGGATAGCTTACCAAAAAGTAAAAAAAAAGACATTTCCGTCATTTACTCACCCTTGAGTCATACGTTTTTTCTTCTGTGAAACACAAAAGAAGGTATTTTGAGAAATGTTTGAGAGATTGTGTGTCCATACAACAATCATTGACAATACAAAGTCAATGGGTTAAAAGCCACTGTTATTTGTTTACCAATGTACCTCACAGAACATCTTTTGTGTTCCTCAGAAGCAAAAAAGTCATGCAGGTTTGGAATGACACGAGGGTGAGTAAATGATGGACAAATTTTCAGTTTTGGGTGAACTACCCCTTTAATGTCACTGCTGACTGTGCTGAAACACAGGTTGTTTTTGACACAGTTGTCTAATGATAGTGCAGACTTCTAAAGTGCATACCATAATTACAGAGCACAGCACTTGAATGTAACCAGGAGGCCTGTGTTTCTCCATCTCTCTGAGCAGATGAGCCCTACCATGAGGTTCGAACCCTGACCCTTTGACCTCTCTCCCTGCGGGGGCTTGTTAAGGCGCTACACCGTTTCCTCAACCCGAAGATGCCTCTCAGCAGCGGTGCAGCACGCAGCAAAATCTCAGAGCGACTGCATCGGAATTCAATAGAAGCGATGCACATGGGAAAGCACTGGGAATGCTTTTCCTAAATTAATTTCCTTGGTGAAATACATCTTCATGTTGTGGCCCTTGTCTATGTTTCATCAGCTGATAGATATGATTTAAGCTGCTTATTCATGATTACGTTAATCAAGCAATCACTTCATCTGTAATCGCTACTAGATGTTGTTGCTTTATGTTTAATTTATTCAGTCAGTCACAGTTGTAAATCAATCTAGTTTCTGTCATTCTCTGCCGCTTTGTTTTTTTAGTCCTGCGTTACTGACAAACACAACATTGCACAACGTAACTGCAGAGAGAAAGTTTCACAGACAGATTTGAACTGAAGTGTGCCATTTCTGAAATACTGGTTTCACCTACGTGAAAACTAAAAAATAAGGATCGTTTTAAAACGGGTTGCCCAAACATTACCTTCATCCATCCCCCTTTTGGTCAGACAAACAGACACCCCATCTAATTCAGGCCATTGATTAAACCCATGTCACTATTTAAGCATTTTTTTTAAACGTTTAATAAGCCTAGCTCCATTCGGTTATGTAATACATATTTTATTATCCAATCTTTCCCAGATGGGACAAAATCAAGTCCAACCTCAGACTGCTTCTTATAAAAAAACAAATATAATAGAAACAGTCTGCAAAACAACAATTCCCATTGATTTTAAGATAAAATAAGAGAAAGTATTTTATCATTTGAAAAAAATGACACGCTCCAGCTTTAAGTACTAGCTAAGCCTATAATATTCTTCCAGGTTTTTACTTGAACACTTTAATTACAAAGCAAGCCAAGGCAATAAAATAAAGCCATGAACAGTTTAAGTCATATCAGCCTCCTGAAAGCAGACTGTCTCTTTAAATCCCCTAGTTAAAGGAGCATTAGAAAGCCACAGTAAAAAAACACAGCGCTCTCAATGGGACCTTCATAACCAAGTAGTTTCCTTAATGTAACAAACTTTCAGCTAGCACCATATGTTGTCCACTGTGACATGTTTGAAAACCCGAAGAGAAAGGAATGCATTAAACCGGTGATAATGTCTTTAGGTTGAGCGATAAAAAGGTGATAGTTTGTTTTAGCTAAGCTTTAGTCGGTTATTTGCGAAGAAAGCGGATCAGGAGCAACGTCAGCCAGGATTATGCAGGTCTATTACATTCGGCTTAAGGTTTCTGTCAAAGTCTGTGCTCACAGCAGTTCCACCCTGGCCTGCCAGAGGCTGGAAACTAAAGGAGGGACAGTGATCCCAAAATGTGATGATCTAATCACAGCTATGAGATAAAACCATCACAACTGCTCGAAATGGACTGAAATAAGCCTTGACAAATGAAAATGAGTGACTGGCATTAATTAAAGTCACACAGTGACTATGTAAATCAACACAGTAATAAAATAATGAAGTTATATAAGCTGTAAGTACCAAAGTGAACTTTGGCCAAATGCTTGGTCTGAATAACAAATGGTTTTCTAAATCGCAAGAACAAGATGAACAGGTTTAGCACCACCACAAAAAGAAACGCATTAAGGAAGCAGGACATCCACAATAAAGCTTTCTGCACACCTTTACAAAACAACAAGTTATCCTGATAAAAAGTGCATTCATTTGACTTAACACTGAGACTTTGTATCAGCGTTTCATTGCATTATATTGAAGATGGCATGAAAAACTAGCATGCATATACAGTACAGACTGCAACATGCTTTTGTACATTTCAAGAGTGAGTGAAAGCTTTTGGTTATAACAAAGGCAAACCTTAAGCAGGTCTACCAAGATGATGATTATAATGTATCCAAATACATTATAACACATTATACATTATAAATACTGAGCAAAAAAAATAGCTCTTGAAACTCTTGAGCAAAAATACATGAGCAAAATGTGCAAGTCTGCGTGGTGGAGAGAAAAGAGAGAATTGCACTGAAGAAAATGAAGGATGTCAGCAAAATGCATGCAGAGAGGAAGCAGGTAGTTATACATTAAACTCAAAAATCCCACAAAGTTAAACGAAAAACGTGTGCAAAACTTTTATCATCTTCATCATCATCATCATCATCATTAAAAGACTTCGAGTTTCGCGCATGTCACGCGCGCCGCTCATCGCAGCGGAGTTTTAAACGCAAGTTTTAAAGAAATCGCACTAAAAGTCACCGAAAGCCTTTTGCATTAAACTACAGACGCACATACCTGCGCAAATGTGTATCACAGCAATAAACAGCGCAAATCCAGCAGTTTTTCCCGTCATCGTTCAAAAAAAGTCGCGTTTTGCTGGGCTGTCTGTGTAATCCGCCAAAAGAAAAAGCAGTCAGATTTCTGTGCGGTTTTGATCCTTCATAATCTCCCAGTTTAAGTGACTTCGGTTCCTCGGACTTGGTCTGATTTCGTTCAAGTTCTTAATTTGACAGTAATCCAGTAAGTTTTTGCTGTAAAAATACGCCCTCCGCGTGTCCAAATGAATGAAAAACTCACTAAACCAGCGGATCAAGCAGTAAACACCTATAATAAACGTACAAATAAATCGCCAAATGAAAGATATAAACCCCAAAATGATTCTGCAGGCGCTCAGTTCGTCTCCACTGGTCGCATCCCAAAAACTAACGCAGAAAACCAAATGGAAAGCAACGGGACCAAAACGCTTCCCAAAAAGTTTTATGTGGAATAAAGCCTTCCCAAAACTCCCAAACTTGAAAAGGTGGCCAGTGTCACATCGTTTAAAAACAGAAACTCAAGGTGAAAGTTAGAAACTTAAGTTTCCGTATGAAGATCAGTAGCTGATGCTGAAGAATTTGCTCATTTAAGTCCATCAGATGGAGATCACTTCCACTTTTCCATTGTTTTGCAAACCCAAATGTAGCTCCAACATTCCCCCCTGTTGTTTTAATTTTTCCTCCGTTTTTCTTGGGCGTTTTTTAATAGTTGGACCTATGTATTGTGATCCCCCGTCACTTCGGGCAGAGGGGATTTGATACAACGGGACTTCATTCAAACTGCATGAATAGTAAATGCGATGGTATGTCCCAAACTCCCCCTACCGCGGACTGAACAATGGACCGATCCGGGAGAATTAACCTCTTCTGCGCCGGAAACCTCGGTGAGAACCATCGCCGCAAGACGAGGGTCTGTTGATCAAACTTTAATGAATTTACATTCGTAAAGACTTCCTCTCAAAACAAAATAAATCGCTCGTCATTATTTTAAAAAGGTGACGCGTTTATGTAAATGTACAAGTGACTTATTTGTTAAAAAAAAGTTCCCCGTATTGAAATCGCTTCGTTTGTCTCTAGCTTTTATTGTTTTGCACACGCTGGACTCGTGTGATTTTATTAAGGTTGTGGTTTATTATTTTTTATGCGTTTTATTTCAGAAAAGGTCTTACATTGAAGCAGCGTCTGCGCATTTAGTGTTATTGAGCGGCGCTCCATACGTAACCCAACAGCGCCCTCTACCGGCACCTCGCAACATTACACATCAAATCAGAGCAATAAACTCCACTGTAACTCCAACATTTTAAAGCGCAACCAGGGTCCAAAATGAACATTAATCAGTCAGTAGATCTAGAAGATGATTTATAATCTGTTTTGCAAACATGGGACAAAACGTAAAACATGCTTAATAATAAAAATAATGTAAAACACTGCACATACAGTATGTAAGGCCAGCAGATTTTCTCAGTTTACCTGCCAGTGGTATTTTTGCATCCCATCTCATATGACCCAAAGCAAAACTCGGCACAGCTTGCCGGCATAAATCTAAAACTGCTCAACTACATCAAGGTTTTGATTTGCGAGTTTGTTCTATACCATATCTTGTCACTAAAGTTCCTGACCTTCACCAGTCTGGAGCTGTGGCAAAAAGCCAGATATACTAGTCTTGGCTGTGGCAGTTTTATGGTGAAGAGACAGGAGAGTGCTTCCAATATCCAAGCCAAATATCCATCCTTCACCTGTCCTCCAGGAACACAGAACTTTAATACAGACAGTAATACACAGCCGAACTACAGTTCCTCACATCTCATATTCCTCCTAACATATGCACTTTACATCACAACTCCTCTGTGATGTTTCTACTCTCAGAAATTGAAAAAACTTTAGCGTTCATTGCTCACTAGTTCACAATGTTAGGTTTCCTTTCGGGTGCTAACAGAATATGAAAGAGCTCAACATTTCTGCGCAGCATGGAACAACTCTTACACGGTAATAGACAGCACATTTGAATCAGTGCTGAAAAACACATAAAACCCCAGGCATAATTCAGTGCTAATCTATTCCTCATGTAAGACAGGCTTTCAGAATTCAGATATCTTGAACTTACTCTGTAAGACCTGGTAGCATTTATGCGCTTTGCTGATGGAATGACGCAGTGGCATGCTGCTGTCAGCTCCTACTGAGCGCCCTCGTGAATGCTTACACCCCTGGTTTGCTGGGTTTCTGAAGCTTGCATGGCGAGGGACTCCTGGAGTACCTCCATGTTGGCCCCCCATCATGGCAAACATAGCCAAAACAGAAACAACCAGAGAGCTAGGCCGCATGATAAGCGTTTCCAAATTAATATTCCATCAATTCCATAGTCAATTTTGAGCCACAATAACAAGGATCAAAGAAAATTAGGTTGAAGATCATATTCCAGCGTTATGCTAAATATCAGAGTAATCCACTTCGTAACACAACGATCAGCTTTTGTCTACCAGGTGACCGTCTGAAATACGGTCCAGCAGCATCCAAGATAGTTATCCACAAAAACAATCCAATGTGTACAGGTGTTATAATTTCATTTCCAATTTAAAAGCTAAACAACTAAGTTGATTAAAAAAACCTACTAAAAACCTCCATGTTACCAAAAATGAAATCACATTGACAAAAAATCGTAATAGATGTTTTCTCCTTATCCTGCCACATGAGGAACTTTTTCAATGAGCCAGCCAAAAACAGAGACACTACAGACAACGCGGCAGTAAGGGCCACTCCCCTGTTTTCAATCCCAATATCTTACACATAATAACCTTTACCCTGTTCACTCTGTAATTCTCTATTTGATATTCAGAGCAAGTTTTGTGGACGATCTCTCTTTTCTTGTGATGTGTCTGTGTGGGTAAGAGAAAACGGGGGACCCTCCAGGCTCCATGCTGGGGCATCTCTTTCAGTGTGGATGGACCCCTCTCATCAACCCTGGACGGTATCAGTATGGGGCCGAGGGTTTGACACACGCAGTGAGTGAGAGAGAAACACATTCTCTTTCCTCCTGACTAAGACTGTTTTATGCCCCCTTTTCAGGCAGCATCACCTAACAAAACAGCACCGGCTAAAACAAAAACATTCTCTAAACACAAAACTCTTCTCAAAGAGATAAAAGCTCTCTCTCCAAACATGAAAGAGGACAATGTCACATTTTTATCTCAACGGGGAGTAGTGCATTGTGAGGTTTCCTTTATAAGCTATGAGTGGAGATTTAAGCCTTTATACTGATGTTTTTACACATATTTGTCCATATATGGTGCCACATCTTTCACTTTTTTTAGCTTTTATCTTTATTTAGATTTATATTATATTATGTTATATTATATTATATAGTTGACAGAACTTTTAGAGAATGTTAGCCAACGTTCTGAAAGCGTTTTCTGTTAGCCGGGGTATGTGTTTGAGTCACTGAGTCTCTGCTCTTACGCAAGGCCATATCGACTGGGATACAGTGCGAGTTGCTAAGTGCTACCCTGTCATTTTTCAGGATCCCTCCAAGCAGAAAACTTCAACGACTTGTCAGCCTAAGAAACAACCAAGCCATGTTCAACTGATCTCTCAGGACATCTTCGGCCCAAGTGTCTCACTGGGAAAGAATGTCTCTCGCGGAGGGCCATCTGGGCCTGGATGCCGTAGAATCACAGACTCACATTACAAACATCAACCCAAAAAAGTTGTAGCACCACACAGAGAGCAACAAAGAACATGCTGTTAGTCAATGCTGAGAAAATGTAAAAAAAAAAAAAAAAAATGTCTTTTAATGCTGTTTAGAGAGGTGAGACACAGCACATACAACTGACAAACAATACGATCTACAAATACATCCGACTGGAAGGCCTGCAGAATTGTGTGAACAGAACATAAAGAAGACTTTCTCTTTATTTATTGCAAACCCTGTGTTGTGCTTCCAGACATGGAGGTGGGTGGTGGGGGGGTTTCAGCTGAACAAATCTGTTCAGCTGAACAAATCTGTTTCTGTTTTGCCATTCAGAGAGGCCCTGCACACAGAACCCTGCCACCACAGACGGTACAAAAAAGACGGCAAAATGAGGTAAACGCTAAAGAACGCAGGAGCTTTACATTACGCTGCAAATGGACGACACAAAAGCTTGGCGAATATGTAAACGGACTGTTGGGTTTCCATCCGTGGACTGAATCCTCTTCAGCACCCAGATTTTTACTGGAGGTTGAGGCTAACGTTTGACTGGGAGTGATCACAGCATAGCTTGTAGAGTTGCATGATTGTGGTGAAGAAAGCAATTAAAATGCAAAACTCTTCTGAAAAACATGCATAAATTAGTGGTTGTTAGTCGAGAAATGGTTACAAAAGAAAATTACAACTACATTCAGATGAAGTGCAACTGCTGTTAACTTGACACGGCATCTAAACAAAAAGGCAATGCTAAATCAAGGCACTAAAAAAGCAGCAGAAGGCAATGGCCAATGACTACTGTCTGCATGTGTACACACACCAGCTAAAATATCTACGAATTGTGCATAATAACAGGAACATTACACGCAGCAGGAGATTTGAAGACTGACAGAAATGGGCTTGAATTTATTGTTCAAAGACAGTGAATTAGTTATTAAGGCACTGCTTTGATGGCTGTGACAGCAGTGCTTTAAAGGGGATGAATTTAAAGGCACAAACTCGCGCACAGTTTAGCATGTTGACAGTTTAGGAACAGTGCGCTGTCAGCACGCTATAAACCTCTGAGAGAAGCCGCATTTTTTTATTCGTCCCTCTTAAAGCACCATCACTAAAAAAAAAGCAAAATCAAAAACAAAATCTACAGTAAAACTACTAACCTGGCCCATCCCTAGTTGTCATGCTGTACTGTATATGCAAGTATAGGTAAAAGAGCAGTGTCAGATTGTTAAAGCAAACCTAATACGTGTTTCTTCAGCTAACAGGGAACGTTCTCAGAACATTGGCTGATGTTATCCAACACATTCTTGCAGTAACATTAGTGGAAAGTTTTATTTATCATAATGTTAACTAAACATTTTTTCAGGTAGTGGAACGTTTTATTAAAGTTATAACATTAATTAAAGTCAAATATCTTATAGCCAAGCAATATTAATACAATATCCAAAAACTGGACATTTTAACATTAGAGAAACATTCTTACAACCTAAAATTGTTAGCTAGGTCCATAGTAAACCCTGACATTGAGCCTATCTGACTATTCTGCCTGCAGTCTGCAGCATCTAATTTCCACAAAGCCATGCACGAGTGCACCAGGAATAACCTGCTGACAGGATCCAGATACATTAACAACAAAAACAATGCTTGCTGATGACTACGGGACTTTAGCATGTTCTAATCTCTAACTAGCCTTGTCAGTAAACGGCATGTCACTTCCCTCTATCTATCTGTTATGCAGACTGGCAAGAACAAGACGCATTGTTTTCATGCTTAATTGGCTTAATTGGTTTACTGGTCAGAGGGGTTTAATGAAAGGGGAAGCTGTCTAAGAGAAACGAAGCCAAGTAGCGCCTTTGTCTTTGGCCTCCATGTGCCCTCCCCACCTTTACAATGGGGGATTCAACCAATCAGTGCCTTGCAAGCTGTTGGACAAGGCCCTGACCAGCAGTCCTGCTGAATTATTTACGCCAACCCGCAGAGACAAGAGTGAGAATAAACCTGGAGAGGTTTCTATTGTACAACTGCAAGGACAACTGGATATTCCTAAAGCAGAAGGCATGTACACGTCTTGTATTGACTTTATTGTATGATAATAAAATAAGGGGCATTCCTCCAAATCGGCAAATGGAATTAGCCGCCAACTTTTGGAACGGAAGAAAGAAAGTCTCGCCAGCACATCTGTCATTTTATTGTGCCAATGAAACAACTGCATGTTTCGCTCAGTGCTGTATATCTGGGATCACGTGATTTAGAGCTATTACTAAAGTCTGGCCCTCGCAAAGGTGTGATGGCCAACCATTTACACCATCCAGTTTCAATTTAAATGTGCAAATGCTATTGCAAAACACAAAAAAACAAGCTTGCTGCAGGAGCAGCTACTGGCATGAGAGAGGTGAGCACATGGAATTTATCGCAGCCCCAGAAAATGGAGTTTCAAATAGAGTCTAATAATATTCATACTGACACACTTAAGTTAGGGTGGATTTTGGCCGGGTGGAATGAGCCAAGGGTAGAAACAAATTTATTCAAAACGAATCAGAAAACCCGCTCCCCTGCACTTCATTTTGATTTGATTCATCACACCAATCTGTGAGGAGTTTTTGGTTTAGAGAGAAACTGTTAAATGTTTACATTCCAGATTACACTGACATTCCAAACATCTGCTACCGTATGTGTAAATTCACCGATTTCTCTCAAGTGGATTCATCTGCAGCAGGAATCATGAAACATGGCGTGATTTACAGTGTGTTTGACATGCTCCATGACCTGGGACGTTTGGAGACCACATGTGAGACAGATCTCTACAATAATGGCCAAAAAAGTTATTTTCTCACCCTATTATTTACTTCCCTCTCCCTCCCACATGCTGCAGTGTTCAAACTCTCGTTCTCTCTCTCTTTGCTTTTAAAAGCGTGTCCTTCTGCTGACAGAAAAGCTGCATGGGTTCCTTCCATCTCCCTGCTGCCATCAGCTGCCAAAACACGCAGGTCGCTGCGATGAACACTATAAATATGATGTACGGCTGGTGCGATGCCTCTGACCTCACAACACGCGCCGGAGGAGTGCGGGGGAGCAGGTGCCATGCAGATTTATGACACTCAGCGAGAACTTTCACCCTGGATGTACTCTCCTGCCCCAGCCAGCAGAAAACCCAGCCGGTGAAGGCCGAACACAGTCGCATCTTTGTCACGAAATAGCAAATATGTGCGAATCTAAAACGGTGCAGTTTTTGGATGCATGTTAACAACTGCGGCAACTGGTACTGCTGAAAATTCTTCAGCGAACCTTGTTGTTTGGAAAGCAATTTTGGAAACTTTTACAGTACTGATGTTGCATAACGTGCCCCAAGATTTTAGATTAAAATTCATTCAAATCAGCTTATAAGAGGAAAGTGTACTTTTACATTGTAATTTTTTTTGTATCTTTACAATTTTGATATCTTTATACCTTCGCATTTTGTAATGGATCTGTGGTGACAGATGAATTTAAACATTTTAAAGTATAAACATTTTATCTCGGGTAATATCTCAGCTAACAGGGAGCATTCTCAGAACATTGGCTGACATTCTCCCAAAGTTATCAAAAGTGTTCTTACAATAACAATAGTAGAATGTATATCATATATATAAAAAATATGTTGTTATGCGAAGTTGTTAGAAGATCATTTTAAAAATGTTACAGAATGTAAAAAAATTTAATATCATTCTTACAACCAAGCAATAATGATAATACATTATCTAAAAACGTTTTTTGTTATTTAATGGAAACTTTAGGGAAACATATTTACAACCTAAAATTGTTAGCTGGGATGAGGTCTTAAAAACTAAATACATAATTAATGTAAAACAAAATAAGCAGAAAAGCTGTTTAAATTATAACACCACAGGATATATCCACTTTTCAAAAGTACTTCAATTACCCTTAAATAAACTGATGGAGCTTGTCATTTTAGTGAGAACTACCTTTTAAATATAGCATTAGTTGAATTTGTTTTAAAATGTTTTTAGGCTACATGTCAGCATCTCTCAATATGCTGGTTAGGATTTCACACACGTTTTCCTCAAATCTGTCAATCAGATACAAACTCATTTGACAGTCATGAGGGGACCATATGGACCCCCGACTCAACACAGAAAAGGGGGGCTTCCGTCTCTCTCTTTCATCCTATCTTTTCCCCATGAGCAACCAGCCTTTAGGAAAGTGCAGACCACTTACAACTCCAGCTTAAAATGACTTCAGACTACTTCACTTTGGCTATTTGACTTTGTGCACCAAATGATGCTTAGTTAGCACTTGGCAGCAACGAGTCTTTTGTATTTCTTCACCCGTGCTAATCTCAGCGGCAATAATAAACAAATTTAAATTCTCTATCCCGTGCCAAACAGACGTGTTGTGGAATAATGAGAACCCCAGAACCGCCAGTTTCTTATCTCGCATTTCGCACCAAATAGTCCCCTCTATTCATTCCCCAAAGCACTCCAGTAGCTCTTGACAGAATTAGCCTGGTTCAGTATTGAGAGTCAGGCCTGATGGTCCTATTTCCTGGGACACGAGGCGAGTTAAGCCCCGGGATTTGTGATGAAAAGAGATTGGAAGGGAAAAGCGAATGTAAGGAGCGCCCACATCCTCTCCGTGGAGAAAATCCCTCTGGACGAGTGCGGTGGAGGTAATTACATCTCAAGTGGGATCGGACCTAAAGGTAGGACCCGCGTTTACCACGTTTTCCACCCCAGGGAGAAGCGAGTGCTTTGTGAGGAATATGCTTTGTGGATAAGCCCAATTGTAAGAGTGCTTGTGTTCCATGAGGGGTGAAAAAAATTTAACCCTGAACGTGTGGAAGATTTGCATTTGCACGTCCCACAGGCAGGAACCCTGGCCCCTAATAACACAGAGCATTAAGAAGGCAGTCACAGTAATCATGGTGGTGCCTTCAAGGTCAGGATCCAGGCCTGGGCAGGACTCAGTAATGAGGGTGTCTCGGAGTGTCACACCCAGACAACATCAGGTGCATCTAGATTTACCAGACACCCCATCTAACAGGGAACATTCTCAGAATGTTGACTAACGTTCTCTAAAATTTCTCTTAAAGTTATCAAGAAGTTTTTGCAGTAACATTATTCAAATGTTTCATTAACGCTATATATCATGTATCAAAAATATTATTCTTATGTAATTTGTGAAACATTTAAAAAATGTTACAAAATTAAAACAAATGTTTGAAAAATGTTCTTATAACCAATAATGTTTACAACATCTAAAAAACTTTATATTTTTATAAATTTATATTTTAAACTTTCCTAGAACTTTTTAAATAAAATATTTAACATTTCTGTTACTTATGGAAACATTAGGGAAACGTCCTTACAACCTAAAATTGGTACCATTGTTAAGGCCGCATGTCACGTACTTCAGTTCTCCTCCTATGTGTGTTGCATTTCTTGATTTCTGTAGCACAAACTTTTTTGGAAACTTTCACAAAAGGTTAGATAAACACAGAGCTGTCTGAATATCCTATCGGAGAACTAGACTTTCTGTTCCATTTCATAACTCAATCTTCCATAAGGTCAAAGGGTAGCGAATTCTTTCACTGCAAACACTTAAAATGCCACAGTTGTCTAGACAAACATTTGCTGGACTACCACATTGACCTTCAGTTTTCCCATTTCTTCACCATCTCTGTGCTGAAGAGATTATCTGTGGAGCAGCAAACCTGCGCAGCGATGTGACAGAAGACAAGGTTGCTTTTGAGAAAAAATGACATAAAATGAATCTTTGTTACAGTTTATCAGACAGAAGGCTTTCAGGATACAACTATAATCTGCTATACCCTGCACAACAAAAATCTTTCTTTTTTTCCTCCCTCTCTTCCTCCTTTCTCTCTCTCTCTGGCAAGCAGTGAGTATCATCTATACTGCATTTTTGTCCTTGTGAGATGCTGAAATGGAGTTGCTCTCTCGAGGCTGTAGTGTCATTCTCTATGCTGTGTACCAGCTATTCTCATCTTCCACTGGATCACCCACGTTGTGAAAGCAGCTTTTCACTTAGGACTTGTTTCCCCAATGAAGGTCAGAATGTTAGCAAGCTTTCTCCAAGAATAACACCACACGCACTCTCTGCCCGGGCCACGGGGCCCCTGGAAGGTGAACTCTCTTTCCACTTACGCAAAAAGGGCCAGGCACCTTCTCTCAGTGATTGGCTCATCTCATCTGAGTGCATTTAATCTGGAAATTGAAGTTCTGGCTGCCTCTCCTCCTTTATGTCACAAACATTAGAACGTTCTAGGTTTATCTCTAAAAATAACACACAGAGGGTGTCCAATTTCCACAAATCAACATGAGTGAAGTGACATTTGTTGAGGAATATAAAGTGTTTATACGTGAGAAAACCTTGCTCAATATCGACGGCATCAACAGACTGAGGTGAAGGTTATGCAAAGCCGTCAACAGGCAAAATAAGGGCCGTTCAAGATCTACTCAAAATCAGATCAGAAACTGGTTATCTTTATAATAACTTGTCATGTTATCACCTAACAACAAATTGATCTGAATTCCCAGTTAACAATTTTAGGTTGTAAGAACGTTTCTGTATTGTTTCCATCAAGTAAAAAAAACATTTAAAATGTTATTTTAAAAAGAAATGCTTAAAATGTCTAGCTATTAAAATGTTTTAACGTTAGTGCTTGTTTCCAAGAACATTATTCTAAACTTTTCAATTCTAAAACGTTTGTAAAATGTTTCACTAACAACTTAAGGGTAACATTTTTGATACATGATATATAACGTTAAAAGCATTCTACTATGGTTACTACAAAAACGTTTTCAATACATTTGAGGGAAATTTCATAGAGCGGTAACCAACTTTCTGAGAATGTTCCCTGTTAGCTGGGTAACCTATGAAAATATCCAAAAACATTGTCAAAGGCCCAAGGAAGAAAAAACTAAAAACAAGACATTTTAAATCTAATTTAATTATTTCAGCACTGTTAATTTTTAGCACATTTTTCCAGGGACATGTCAGTAATAAGATCTAAATAGAAAAAAACAGAAATAAAGTGTTGAAGAGAAAGGGAGATAAAGAGAGATAAAACCATCTTTGAGAAAAGATCTTAGTATGGTGAACACAGCAGGATTATTAAGCAGGAAGCAGTACCTGTGTAGCCCGGCGAGTTGTCATCACCATGTTCTGCGGTAGGGGCTTCTGTGGCCCTACTGCTAGTTTCCTCCTGAGGCTCCGTGTCTGTTGAAAGCAACACAGGTACTGAGACCTCAAGCAAAGAGAACTGAGCCACCGGTAACATGGTAACAGCCCAGTAACCCTGATACCAGCAGATGAGAAGTAGAAAACTCCACAGACAGTGATGTCTGAAACATCTGCGACATCCAAACGCCATTATCATGTTAATAAAACTTTTCACCAAAGTCTCAAAAGCCCATATACTGAACCTCCAAGGTGTTAATTAATTCTCATGCATGGATCCATTGGAGAACCCCAAGAGTCCAAAATCTTTGGAGCAGGTAAATCTTTGGAGTGTTTCTCTTCTCTTCAAAGGCCTAATGAAGTACAGGCGATACGTTGTTCACTTCTCTGCACCCCGAGCGCCTATGCGTACATCTGTGGAGTGACAATACGGTCCCCCTTTAAGAGACAGTTCTACAGAGCGCATGGGCAGCCAGGACTCCCCAACTACAAAGTCACTGACACGCACCCTATTTAGCTTAATATACAGTCATTGACTAAACTAATTCCCCAATCAGAGCATGTGGCTTTTCTAGAAAACGGACTGACAGCCCATCGTCTACGGTGGGTTTAGAAAGGAGGATGGGGCAGGGGGTGGGGTTTGGTACCCCCATCATGGCGAAATGTGGGATAAATCAGACAGAGCCATGCCCACTTTCATTGTTGGGCACTGACAGAAGGCTAATTTGGGATGAGGGGAGGTGAAGGGGCCTGTTTAATATAAAGGGGGTCAGAATTGTCCAGATGACTGGGAAGCAGCCTGTCACGACCGGGAATGAAGATTGGCATCATTTACAGAGATAAAAGGCATAGAGGCAAAACAAAAGGAAGTCACTGGAGAGCATTTAGCGCTCAGGGAAGTGTGACCACTGCCTGTCCTTTCCTTCACCCTTAGGCTAAGGTTCTGTGAACGTTTTTAAGTATGCATGCTAAGTGACAAACAAAAGCTCCTGTTTCACATTAAGCTTTAATAGTAACAAAGTTCTGACTGGATTTTAGGAGAGGTTAATGTCTTTTTAATGACTTGTGCCACATTTGCTCAGCTCTGTGGTGTATTTAGTCCAGAGCTGTGACACTTCTAATGCGCTTATGCTGAGCAGGCAGTTTCTAAGCAAACACTTTGCTGAGTTAGTTCACAGTATCACAAGGTCATGACCAACAGGAGACTTGGATATGCTGTCTTGGCTTGCGTTAGCTACCTTCACATTCAGGATCAGACAAAATAGTTAAAAAGTAACATTTACACTTCTAACAAAAGTAAAAAAAAAAAGTCAGATTAACTCATGCAACATGCAACAGCAAGCATGCAAACACATGTCACACATGCGATTGACGTGAGCGACAACGCTGTCTGTTTGTGTACTGACACCATATTGTTCGTTTTACATCTCTGAACCCCAAAACTCCACATCTTTGCAACGAAATGCATATTCTATAGTATGTCAACCTAACAGTAACTTCTAAAACCAAGTCAATTATATGCTTGTAATACAATGTTTAAATACATTGAAATAGAAATACAGTAAGGCTGTATTATGAAACAATAAGGCTTATAAGTATACACTAAGTATTATGGAAAGTGCTAAATAAATATAAATGATTTGACTTGACTGCTGGCTGAAGGCTATGGTACTAAGAGTATTCTTTACTTCATTTTAACAGGTGGTGTGCCCAGCTGCCCTGGAGAACACAGGAGCAAAAACCTGGTGCTCCCTCAGAATCAAATGGCCCTGATCCACACAATCCAATCATGTTCTGTCTCCCCTGATGACTAATTAAACCAAACCTTATGTGACCAGCCAACCCCTCTGCATGGGCACATTATGAGGATGCTCCCCAAACACACCCAAATCCCCGGCCGTTCAATCAGCATCGAGCACAGAACAGGGAGAAAACGCAGCCTGCTTTCTCCATTTCTGCCTGCCTCGAGTTTAAGATGATGAACTAGCTCAATAACAAGCAAAACCCACATACAAACACATAAAAGAACTAAGTCAGCTTATTGACTTTCAAAATCAAAGCCATTTGTTGGGTTAATGATTAGATGGTTAATGGCAAAGGAATTATAAAGAACTAAATGAGTTACCGTGTTAATCGCGCACTTCAACAACTCTCTTTTGATAGCGATTTCTCATTTTTAGTTCCGCTTAAGGGCTCTCATTTATAAAAGAGGTTTAATTAAGTCACATAAGTGAACTAAGCTGGACACAAGTGAATAAGTGCAGAGAGAAAAAGAGACTTTTGTACCAAGACTGCAAATTACCAAATGTGCTGAAAGCCTTTGTGGAAAGACACCCATGTTATATTTAACAGCTGCTGGTTTGCAAGAGAGGTGTAGGAGAGCAAATGTTCTCCTTTAAACTACACACACAGAGAACATATCACCCGCTCACAGTTTCAAGCTTCAGAATTTGCCCAGCTTGCTGAAAACACCAGCCTGAACCAGCTAAGCCAGTTCTGCTGGAGACCAGACCACCCACAAGAAGAATCACAGGTGAGAGCTCTTTAATATCTCGACTGTTTCTCTTTGTCAGCCATACATTTTAAATGGACAGCAAATGGAAACTTCAGTTTATGACTCCTGCAAAAATGCCTGAAAATCTCAAAACCAACCAGAGTTTCAGGAGATCTCATCTATTTTACAGGCAATCAAAAGCCAATATTAAAATCAAACACTCTCATCATATTTATCCAAAACCAGATTATATTTGTATTTGTATAAAATCAACAACATCTTGGACAAGCTGATACTCAAATGAAAACACAATTGAACAAAATTTCTTGGGCAGTTGCAACCTTACATACATATTGTTGCTGGTTATTAGTAAGGCCTTCCGGGCTATCATGACTACATTTACATACAGCAAAACCAAAGTGAAAAAGAGGCATTAATCTGCAACACAGGTTAACCTAAATCAGACAGGAATCATTGCTATGCAGCTCTCTTGAGAAGAATGATCCATGCCACCATCTCGAGTGTAATTGCAGAAATCCCAGACTTCAGCGCACTGTGGGAGGAATATATTATACAACTAAATTTGAACATTTTTCTGAGAAAGTTAATGCTCTCTGCCTGTGCAGTAGATGACATGATACTAGGGTGTTGTGGGCTGTTGCTAGGGTGTTTGGAGTGGTTTTTAGTGTGTTGCTTTTTGGTTGCTAAGGTGTTCAATTTGGTTGCTTCCAGTCTTTATAATATTCTGGTGGCTGAATGTCTCCAAACAAACCACAAGATCTGAGGCATCATTCATATCTGTAGCACAAACATCGAAGGATGAGTTATGTGCTGAAGTTTATAACTTAGGGTTTGGGGTTTGTTCAAATCCCTAAGCCCAAGTATGATCAACAGTAATATTGCTTGCCTTAGCAAACAGCACTACTAAGTAAGCGTCTCTTCAGTGAACGTGTTCAGGGCTCCAGTTGGACCACATCAGGGCCCGCGGTTCACTGTGCATCTGATTGCCTCCAGTATTATTGGAAAGTACCAAGGGAGGGATTATGCATATGAGGGTATTGTGGTCCAGTCTCCCCTTCCACAGGGTGGGCAGGAGACCAAGAATCATAATGAGAGACTACAGCAGAGTTTTTCTTCTGCAAAGACCTACAGACGGGAGGGACAGAGAGATGGCTGGGGAAATTAGAGGGTGGTTTCAGAGAGCTTAGGAGAAACAGACCGTCTGGCATGTAGATATTAAATAAAGTTGCGGCCATCTAAATATCTATAGTGCTGTTGAGGCTGTTAGTATCGGCCCGGAGGAGAATTTTATTGCACAAGGGTTGTTCTTTCATAGCTTATGAGACTTAATGTAATTCTCAGTTATGTTTCAATTCAGTTAAACTTCAATTACACTATCAAATGTATCAGATATTTCCTCTAAGATGCCTAAAGAAAAATATAAATAGAAACAAATGAGACTGGAGTAAAAATTAATGGTGTAAAATTTATGGGGATTGTATAAAGCACACTTTAAATCTGAGCTGAGTTTAAAACATTGTTGAGATCGCTCTGGTTCCTAACTCTTGTGTCATCAACCAAAATGTGATGCAGGCTGATAGTTGGATCTGATGGGGTCATGGACAGCAAAAGAAAAAATATAAATGTAAAATAATAAAATGTATCTAAATATATAATCTTACAATTAGAAAAGAAAAATTAAAGGACATTATCAACATTTAAAAGTGGAGAAATAAAATTAGCACTGATATAATGTCTGGGCATTTGTTCAAAATGACTTTTTATGTTTTTGTTACTTAATGGAAACGTTACGGAAACATTCGTGCAACCTAAAATTAAAGTGTCATAAATGCCAAGTTTTCTTACTGACTCACTGACATTTATCTACTTTTGTGTTTACTGAGAAGTTACAGTCTTGTAGAGGTCAACAAACCAATTAAAATAACATGTATTATATATAACAAAACTATAAGCAAAGGAGTTTGGCATTGAAAAGTTGGATTATACCTGCACTCATTCACCTACTTGACTAAGAATACAAATGCCAAACAAATAAATCCAATTACTAACAAGTTAACCTGTAGCACATCCAACAACCACAGACCAAAACAGCCAGGAATTCCACAAGGAGAACGTGTGATTATCACCGGGGCGAATGCCTGTAGCTCTCAAGAGTCACTGCAGCATTCACAGCGTTTCAAGTGCTCTACAAATAATCCCATCAATCTCCGTCAACATCACGGCAGGCCTGCGAAAGCCCGAACAGCTGGCGAGGTCTCACGCAGCTAAAGCGAGCGGATGATGGGCATCGCTGAGGCTACAGAGGTTAAAGCATTTGGTACAATAAGCTCTGCTTCTGTGGCGAGTAAATGAAAGCCACTTCAGGGGCTGAAGAGCGCGGTGAAAGGGCACAGCTGCTGAACGCAGTGTTAGAAAAGCCAGAGTTACAGCCATGATTAATGATGAAGCTCTCCACAAGGACAAGCAACCTTCAATCTGATTGGCACATTCTGATCCAGCTAACTAGGAATGTTCTCTAAAAGTTCTCTCAAAGTTATCAAAATGTTTCTGCAGTAATGTTATTAGAACGTTTTTATGTTATGTTACTTACTTCATAGAAATGTTGGAGAAACATTCTTAAAACATAAAAATATAAAAAAATATTAGCTGGGGAGGCTTCTAAAGACAAGGCTCTTTGGGCTATACAAAGAGTGGTTTTGAAGCCATTAAATGACATCTGAGAAATTAACTTGAGTGTCGCTCTAGTTACTTGAGGTTTGTGACATCTTTTAAATAAGAACTGATTAAGCAATATTATGTAGTCGTTCTTGCTTAAGTGCTTAAGTTATTACAGCTGTGGCGTATTGGTTAGCACACAAACTCCAACATATTGAGCCTTGGTGCTCACATGGGCAACACAAGTTTGTGTATGGCACACAACATTTGTTGTCTCTAATGTACCATTAAAAAAAATAGGCAAAAATGCCCTAGAAGTACATTCAAAGCTGCAATCCATAACTTTTTGATTAAAAATGAACAAAAAACACTTATTGAACATAATACATAACAGATCAGTGTTCAAAACACTCTCCTTACCCTGATTCGAAACGGTAAGCCTATAATAATGATTTATAATTTGAGCTGTCAGGTCCAACTTTGCGGGTACTGCCAGTTTGACTTCATCATATGTAAAAAAAAAAAAAAAAGTATGTAAAGTAACCTGAAATTTTGTGTTGGCAATAGAGAGGCAAAAGTTACAAATTTCAGTTTCATTGGTAAATTTAGGTTGTAAAAACACTGGTTTTACTGAGATTAAGACTTTCAATGTGTTTGTATTATCTCCACCACTGGTAATAATAGTTGAGCTCGAAACTCAGTTTGATATCCACATTCCACAAGGTCATGATTTTTAGTACAGACGTCTCAGCCAACCTACAGATACCAGCATCATTAGCAAAGTGCCAAGATGACAACAGAAGGCAATTCTTCTAAATTTAATAAGAGTATGACAGAACATTAGTTAATTCACTGCCTTTGAAGTGGCAATATTCCAGCCTGTGTTCAGTCACGTAAATCTTTAACTCACTGCCACACTGTGTTATGGGCAAAACAGCCAAGGTTTAATTCTAAAGAAATCTTGGCTTGATGATGACAAGAGTTTCAGAGTTCAGCCAAAAAGATTATATTCTTGATGTTATGGATAGACCAAGTTTAAAAATGAATGTCTTTAATTGAAAAACTAACTTAAATCCATAATGCCTTTTTGAAAATAATCAATAAACAATTATTGATCAAGGATGTAACAGATCAGTGTTTAAAACGATCTCTGTACCGTACCCCGATTTGCAACAGTAAGTTTATAATAATAATTTATAATTTGAGCTGTCGGGTCAGATTTCACAGGAAATGTCAGTTTGCCTTCATTTGACGTCAACAAACGTGATGAAAAGTACGTAGAGTAACCTGCAATTTTATGTTTCAAACAGAGATGGCGATAGAAGGGCAAACGTTATGAATTGTAGCTTTAAAGCAATAGTTCATCCATTTTTTAAATGATTAAATTATTTAATCAATTGTTAATCAAGATGTTCTGCCTTGTTTCATGATTTGAATGGGCAAAAGAAATGCCATTAAAGGACAGTGTGTTTCACAAAAGATACTTCAGAATCATAAGAAATCTTACAAATAAATGAATAATAAGATCTTTAAATCACCATTCTCTCAAAACTGAACAAAGAAGAGTGTGTATTTCTATCTATCTGAGCAGTTAATTTACAATTTCAGAATAATTACAGGGTGATTCTTCTGTTGGGAGCTTTAGTCACAGTTCACCAAGCATCTGATCCAGAATCAGGCAAGCTGAACAAACAGCAAGAGCTATCTGACTGATTTCAGACATACACACACACACTACACACCTTTATATGCACAAACATGCAACCAAACACATTTCTATGAGACCACAACACCGCAGCACAATTTGCATCCTTTCTAATGCAGTTAAGCGAGACAGAAAAGAACCTTTGCCACTATATGAGACTGGTCTGGTTTCTAAGTGGTGGACATAGCTGAAATCTCTGTCTGAAACCACAAGCTTCTCAGATCTCCAGTAAAGCAGCATGACAATGTTAAATGGAAACTGTGGGACGAGGTGGGCGTGATCCCTACTGAAAGACTTACTCTGTAAAGAATTTAGTCTATATCAACACTACTGAATGCTTTATGCTCTCGGCCGGTGGAAGATGGAGGACGTTAGTGGGCATTTACTAAACCAATTATGTGAATTATGATTCATAAAAAAAACAAGCCTCTCATCTAGACCTGGAAATGATTATTGCATGCAACCTTTAACACAAAAGACAGTGACTAAACCACACTCTGAAATTCATGTGCGTATGTATCATTAAAATAAATCAGTTTATATATATATATATATATTAGTTTAGTATACAGTATAAATGTTGACTAAACTATAAGTATGCCCACACAAAAATCTGCAATACTTTCATATTGTCTGTGCTGATTGTGGGAGAAAACTGGGAATTAGGCTA
Organism: Chromobotia macracanthus; assembly: GCA_036877525.1. NCBI lineage: Eukaryota > Metazoa > Chordata > Actinopteri > Cypriniformes > Botiidae > Chromobotia > Chromobotia macracanthus. The sequence goes on along the minus strand of JAZGTH010000080.1, from coordinate 1,541,312 downwards.
AGGATTAGGATTTTAATATAGTATTATGATACACAACTCTTATCTGTAGCTTATTAAAATTATATATCATTATATTATTATTATTCAAGTTATCCCAAAATTTTGGCATATAGGACAACACAAAAAGACCAAAGGATGTGTCTACACTCTGAGGAAAATGGGAATCTGAGGCACTCACTGCAGAATTCTGGAGGTGCAGATTCCATGTAGGTCTACTTATACATCTCTAATACCCCATGATAACCTGATTTATTACTGACAAAGTGCATTTAAGAGTTATGAATGATCTTCAACTTCTGGTTTTTATAATGCAATTAAAAATTAAATATGAATGAAGTTTACACTTCAGCGAGGATTCAAGTTGTGTTGTTATTTTGCTTCTATCCTCCTCTGTCAAAACTCCAATGCAATCTCTTTAAAATTCTTCTTCTGAAAAACAAAGTGTGCCATTTTCCTCCAAAAGCCTCTTCTGTAATCAGACCGTTTGAACCATCACAAAATAAAACCCAAACTTGTTTTTACTTGAGTCTTCGCTGAAGGAACCGCTGACTGGTGACAGCATAATTGCAGGTCATAAAACAAACTGAAATATTACATCGGAATGAGACGCATCTCATTAGAGGAAAATTGAAAAACAGTGTCTTATACTCGGCTGACAGTTCGTGCAGAATGTGACGTGATGTTTCGTGTTAAATTGACACCTCTTTAAACCCGTGTACGATTACAAAACGTGTGCTTCAAACTGCACTGGTCACACATACTAACTGTATTGTGTGTTTCTGACAGATACTAACTCACCAACCGTACCATTAATTTGGGTAAAGACCTCTTAGGTTTGCGTCCCAGTTTAAATAATGGTGTTATCACAAAACAGATGTTGACTTTAGCCATATACTGTAATTTACAGTCTCTCTCTCTCTTTTTCTCTCTCTCTACCACACAATCCCTCACATTCACTCAAAAGTACGCATCTGATATGTTCACATTTTTGAATGAATTGAATTGTGTTTACGAGGAGCTACTTCATTTACTCAAAAAAGCTGAAGAACAATTGTCTGATCATGCATTTTCGAGGACTGCATGAAACGCTACAAAACAAACCACTGAATAAACTGGCAACGGAAATATTTGGTGACAAATTTTACTTTACATTCTAAAGTCTGAGACGAATCAGTCACGAATGAACAATTTCAGTTGCCTCATAGATTTCATGACTCTTATCATGTGCGATAAACGCCACTGCCAGGCATTTGCAACAATGTGAAAATGTTCTGTAACGCAGGCACTGCAGATAGAGTTCATATCCATGCTGTGGCAACACATCAATGCTTGAAAGTGACAGTGTAAACAGACTCAGATATTGTGATACCATCTGCTGAACCAAACACATTGAGCAGAGAACCACATTCCACCCCCACCTTTCCCTGAATCTCTCTCCTTTTATAAACCGCTCTCATAACAAAATCTGGAAGCAGCAGTCATGGTCAGTATGGTGTTGATAATGCATTAGCTCCTTTTAGCAGACTAAATCCACTGAAACACAAATCAAAAATGACACGGGCAACATTTTTGTTACTTTCAGATGGCGGGGAAAACAGATGAGAGAACCGCCGCGATGGTCAACATCTGTCACTAATACGTCCAGTGTTGCTGTGATGTCATGGAACTGTTCTGGTTACATCTGCCTTTGAGCATTATGGCCAAAATATGGCCTATCAGCTATGAAGAAAGACAGCGGCACTGACATGAGAGAAGTCAACTATATTGTTTTGTATAACTATCATTTCTTATGTCAAAGTTGGCAGTAGTAATATAGTGTACAGTGCATTTACAGTAATGAGACCATATGAACAATTAAACATATTTTTCCACAACACCATAGTAACACAATCGATGAAAAACCCACCTAACAAAACCCACCTAACATCTACGTTTTCACTTAGCAACACCCTGGCAACTACCCATTATTCTCCAACATAGTGCCTGTAACTTTTACTAAGCAGGTGCCACACATGCTAAAATGTTATCATGTAAAAATCTAGTTGAATATTAAATTGATATTTGAACTACTTGGAAAAAAATGATTTTTTTTACAAAGATATAACCTCATAATGTCTGATATCTGATGCCCATACTAATGTAACCTTCTCTGATTTCTTAAATTGTCCCACAATTATTAAAATCTGGCCATTATTTCATTGCTTAACCTGATGCATTAGAAAATGCCCAAAACTAAAGCTTTCTTTCCGCCTGTCTCTCACTATATTAAAAGCACAAAAGAGAGGCCACAGCGAAAAGTAACTTGTGTGCCTTTCATTGTTTGTCTTTAAATTTCCAATTAGCATGTTAATTAGAATCGGTGTGGCCGTGAACTGTCTGTCTTCATCATTCAGATTAAAAGCTGTGCAAATGTGTCACTCTTTTTTTTTGTTTCTTAAATCGACACCATCTCTGGCACGTCAGAATAAGCTGTTCTTCAAAACCTTTACATAATTGCAGTCTAAGCATTTTTAACAGTTGTTTTCTTTGAATATAAAACTTTTATTGGATGAACCCCTTTGTCTTGTGCCTGCAGCTTTAATTGCCACTTCTTATGTCTTTTCAGACAAAAAAAAAACATGTAATGCTGTAACAAAGCATCTGAGGTTTTCTCGCATGCTAGGACTTCTGCATTTGCACATAAATATTCCCGAAAAAAGAAAAAAAATTCCCAAACAGAGCTTTGGCAAACCAGACATGGTATCCCATGTCATTTTACACTTCATTATGACATCACAGAACATTAAGAATCTAAAAACATGAGGTTTTTTATGCCATAAAGCTAAACATCAATGGTAGTCATGCCTATCCACTCTTTACTGTGGCCAGCTGCAGCCCTGCTTCTTCCTCGTAAAAAAAACAGTCCATTCTCAAAGAATATTTAGGCATGTGCTCAAAATTATACAGTAAATCATAATAAAAGACCTAAAAACCCTAAAAGTACACATCAGTGCATGTAATTACGTGTGACTGTTGAGTGATCTGGCAAGAATATGCTTCAATGCATTTAAAAATGACATGTTTCAGCACTTACAACTTACAATAGACGCACCAACAACCACAGTTATAAACATCACATCCTGATGAGATTTGTTCTCTATATGACTTGGCTTCACAAATACAAATATAATTTTGAGTGACTTCAATGGGCAGAAAGGAAAAACACCCAATACCAGTAAAATGTCATGTTTTTCGATACCAATTTGATACTATAGAAGAAACCATTACAATTACAATGACAGTGACACACAAAATGAATTCAGACAAATAATACATGGAAACAATGGCATGAGGCATATTAATTGTAAACACTGCTATAAAAGTAAACAACTTTTAGTAATATAATAAAGAAGCTAAACAAATAATTATTGCTCTACAACAATCACTAACGTAATGAAGAATAGACAACACATAATTAGAAAAAAAACAAGGCAAAAACAAACACGTTTCCCCAAAATCTTTAAACCTGCGAGTCCCATTCAATTTACTCGGCCACCATTTTGTGAACCGCACCGGGACAGGTGCAGCTCCGCCAGGTAAAATACCACGTGCATACGAACGCATCGGTCCGAGAGATTCAGAAGCGTCACAAAATGATTTAGTGCATTGATTCATAAAATCACTTTCATTATAGCATCTGGTTTTTAAAACCTGCAATATAAGGCCGATGTAAAATACATGCATTTTTATTTAAACGTGTAAAAAAAAAGTAAAACAAATTTATTTTGAACATTATAATTTATTATTGAGGTCAGGTTTAAGACTTGGTCTCCACTTTGGGACTCGAGGCCTGTTCTTTGTTTTTATTGTAGTCTTGTTCTTTTATTTTTGCTTTTATTATTATTATTTTTATTATTATTTGGTATAGCAAACTCTATTGAAAACTATGGAATAAGTTTACCTAGAGTCTCTTTACCAAGAAAAATGTAACCTCCAAAAATGGCATTTTATCAACCAGCCAAGAGCACAGTATGATCTCGAGAAGTTATCTTGAATATCTGACTGGTGGTGTACCTGAGTATGCGGTTTGTACATACGGTAGACTAATAAATGAAAGAGAAGAAGCCTTACCATACTCAGAAAATCATGTAAAAGATTATCGATTGTTATGATGAAGTGTTATGATGATGGCACTTTGCTCTGAGGCCAGACTTCATCTTGTATTCTCGGTTCACTGTGTGTCTCAGTGTTTTTTTTTCAGCAGTTTGTATGTGTTCATACAAACTACTAAATAACTTAATAGATGTGTGATTTAGTATTCGCATCCAATTGGTGTTTCTTGTAAAAAGCATTAAAGAATTAAATGAGGGTTCATATAGACTGTTAAACAAAATCCACTTCAAAGACTTCCTGGTCTACTTTTAACTCTGCATTTTTTTTTTTAAAAAAAAAAAAAAAAAAAAAAACAACCCAACCCCGGGGGGGGTTTTTTTTTTTTTTTATTTTTTATTTTTTTTTTTTTAAAATTAAAAAAAAAAAATTAAAAAAAAAAAAAAAAAAAAAAAAAAAAAAAAAAAAAAAAAATTTTTTTTTTTTTTAAATTTTTTTTAAAAAAATTTTTTTTAAATTTTTTTAAAATTTTTTTTTTTTTTTTTTTGTTCCTCCCCCCCCCCTAAAAAAGTTTAAAAAAAAGTCCCAATTAAAATAAATAAAATGATTTTTGCAGAAGATGTGGTGAAGTCTGCATTCACCTGATACATCAGTATCTCTCTTCCATCATATACGGTAATTCTTGAAGAACATGATTCGTTCTGCAGATGTTGTAAGATTTAGATGCACCACCCCTCTTCAGTCAGTCGCTCCTCACCCTGAGCTCTGACCTTGTGGAGTGCACCGTAATTGAGATTCACTGCTCATTGTTAGCTAATTAAAGACACCTCAAACCTCCTGGAGCCAAGAGAGAGAGACAGAGAAAGATAAAGAGAGAGAGAGAGCAGTAGACATGCACAGTGACCTCCAAATGGAAGACAGAGCATCTGGGTCCTCATTTTAATTAGCAGCTGGGTTATCAAGCAAGTCTTTATTATTCTAATGCATACTGTATATATTTAAAACACACACACTCAAGCACACAGACACAACAATATAAAAAACTGAATAATTACAAATTAAAATGTAGATCAGTTTTTTAAGGTTGCATAAATTTATATTAATTGCCAAGAAGTAAACTGAAACACTTTTAATAAAGAAGCCAGAATAGCTTTTTTCAGGGGTTTAATTGAGATTTTGGAGGTGGGAAAACCGTGGAATCTGGGGTGATTCCGGTGCCCTGGGCAAAATATTATGACATCACCTCATCCCCAATTCCCCACACACATTACACCCACTATCCAGCTAACATTTTTAGGTTGTAAGAACATTTCTGTAATGTTTTACAGAATGTTTTACATTAAGTAACAAAAACATTAAAAAAGGATATTTTGAAAGTTCTAGGCCTGTTTGAAATGTCCAGGTCTTGGTTTTAACATTATTTCTTGGTTATAAGAACGTTATTCAAACTTTTTTATTCTATAACGCTTTTAAAACATTCCAAACATTGCTGCAAGAACTTTGAGACGACATTGAGAGAACTTTAGAGAACTTTTAGAGAACATTAGCCAACGTTCTGAGAATGTTCCCTGTTAGCTGGGTATAATTCCAGTGCAAATCTGCATTTTACCAACAGTTAGTAAGAACAAAGATTATTGATAAGAAGGATGGATATATCTTGTTTTGATTGTGGATTAGACATGCAAAAACGAATCAAGTAAAAATGCAGAGGTGAAAATGTATTAAAAAATGGTTTTATACTGTAGCTATTTAGATATAGATATTTATGGTTTGAAGGACTTCCGAATACAAGAACAGATACAGGCAACCTTGAGAAAGCTAGTGAAATAGAGAGAGTTTAGTTCATGATGTCTGGTAGCCTTGACATCAAACTTGGTCTTGTTTCATTCTGCTTCACAGATTTCACAAGCACAGTTGTGTCAACGGGATAATGTTGTCTCATAATAATCATTGTAAGGACTTTCTGCTTGCAAAGAACAGCCACTGAAGAAAATAAAAGCCATGAAATATCTTATGCAGAACATTCTGGTTGAACCAGATATTCACTGTGCAGTCTGTACAAGACCTGACAGCAAATCCACAGTGTTTGTTTTATTTATCACATACACTCCGTCCTGCCTTTCAACCTTACCAGAAGACTTCGTCCACCATTCTCTTCTTGTTTGTCCTTGTGTAAACACGCATCAGAGTTGTGTGTATTTGTGTTCGTCTGGTTAACAGTGCGTGTGAGTGTACTCACAGGTTATGACAGCGACCTGCCCAGCTGCTTAGCTTGGGTGACGTTATCACTTTAAAAGGTGAGCTGTGCTCATGCATGTAATTGCAGCATTGAGCATGTATGGCCAAATGGACGTTTTATGAGCAGTCATCATTACACCGCACATCAGACTCCACTTCCTGCACAGGTAATGGAAGGATGCTGGTTTTATTTTCAAAAGCTCTCTACTGTCAAGTTTCCATTAGCAAAAGAGGGCCATCTTATGAAGAAGAAAACAGCTGTGGTGAAAACAAATTAAAACAGATTGAGAATGGAAACCTAATGATAAATTGTCACCCACTGGTTCATCTGCTGTGTAACTGTCTGCTATTCTATGAGTAGGTTCATGTCATCTTTTGACTTAGTTTTGTAATGGTCATGAAGATTTCTCTCAGTGTCCACGACTGGGTGTTGGGTCTTATCTTCTCATGTTCTGGTTTGTTCATGTCAAACTTTTATTTTGATAGTGTTGTTTATCAATTTAAAACTCCTGTTCTGTTGTCTTATAAGATCCACTTTATCGCCTTCTCACATATTGTGAACTTGGCGTTTATGTCATCTTTATAATTTGTATTATATTATGGTGTTGATGTTATGATGTTATGTTATGTTATAAATCCATGTTCACACCATCAGCGACACATGCTGTATGTTACAGAAATGAATATCAGATCATACACAGTGGAAACCGGCAAATTCATTTTGTAAATCCACACCAAAGTATCGCTGACAATGAAATTCCTCATCATATCTGCAGAACATACCTGTGAATGAAGAGCCACCTGACTTTGGTTTCACACCATCATAGTTCACAGTGAGAAAAGGTCAAGAAGCAGATGGCAGTACGTGTGAAATCACATGGAAACCCGGAGTTGAAGCTCAAATAACTCACACTGAAGCACACAGACAGTAACCAGCACATGATTTATGAAGGCCTCCAGCTAACATGTGTACACCAGCCAAAAACACCGACCAGGAAGTTTAGTTCATACAGTCCTCAACAACAGGAACCTTCAGCAGAGTACAAGCACCACAGCTAACAGAGAATGTTGTCAGAACGTTGGCTTAAAGTTCTCCCAAGGTTAGTTAGCAGAATCACGTTAGTAGATGTTTACTTAACGTTATATATCATATATCAAAAGATTTTATTATAAGATTATTATTAGTTAGTGGAATGTTTTAAAACATTACAAAATATTTAAAGAACGTTCTTATAACCCAGCAGTAATGTTAATTACAACGTCTAAAAACTGGATGTTTTTAACATGTCTAGAACTTTCAAAATAACATTTTAACATATTTGTTACTTGGAAACATGTTGGAAACATTATTATAATCTAAAACTGTTAGCTGGGATGCCTTATGCTGTTTTGTGACTGAATAAATTTTAAATTTTATTGATACTATAAAAGTAAATGCTTTATTTTTATTGATGCAATTAGTAAATGAGATTAAAATCTGGATATAAAAAGGGTGGCCCACAGGTAAGAAAAATTACAAATAAGATCTCATTAATATCTCAATTACTTCTTCTACACAGCAACACAATTCAATGGAGAGCAAATGGAGGCTTCTCCTGCTTCTCTGATGTTTCTTCTGAGAAAGTCCCAAGTCATCCCACGTCTCATGTAGATTTTCAGAAGAGAGTCAAAAAGCCATCAAAAGTCTGAGACTCACACATTTCTCATAAGAGTCTTCTAAGACCAAAGAGCTCAACCATTTCTCTTTACTCTAACTGTATGTCAACAATGGTCTCATTTGCTTCTATTACGTTTATTCTAAGGCACTTTAAGAAACACATTAACACTTCACTAAAACATACATGAGAACTCCACTTAGTCTCTTACGCTATAAAACAGCAATATTTTTTTGAATGTCAGAAAGCTCCATCCAATCATAAATCGCCCGACACTTTTTGGCAGAGCATCAGATCCAGCACTGAGTGTATGCTGTCGACAATCTTGGGACTTGATAGTGTTCTGATGATAACTACATGCTTTCTATCCCACCACACTTGCATCTAAACATCTCTAATGGAGGTCTCAAGTGTGTGTGCTTTTACTGAGCCCTGACCGCTCACACGCTACTCATCACCGGTCGCACAAATGGGTGTTTATAGGGCGAACAGGAGGAGCTGTAGACGGTACTGTTATGAGCTGTGTGCTGTAGACAGCAGACAGGTTTATTTGTACAGCCGGGTACTCATGAAACATCCAAACAGAGCAGAATTGAAATAAAGCCACTTGAATACAATGACCTCACGAGTCTTCAGCCACACTTGAAATTTATGAATGTTTGATATTTCACTCTGTAATGCAATGACATTCGTACATTTTGATGTAGGTAAGGTGTTCGAATACATACTAGGGTTACTGTATGTCAGTATCCAGCTAACAATTTTAGGTTGTAAGAATGTTTCTCTAGCCTTTCAGTTAGTAACAAAATGTTACAAACATTATTTTTAAAGTTTTAGTAACGTTCATAAATGTTGAGGGTTTAGATAAACATGAAACATTTTTAAATTCTGTAATGTATTTTAAACTAACTACTTAAGAATAACGCCTTTAATATATGATATATAATGTTAGAAAAATGTTCTACTAATGTTACTGCAAGAACATTTTTGATAACTTTAAGAACATTCAGAGAACATTAGCCAACGTTCTGAGAATGTTTCTTGTTAGCTGGGTAGTTAAACTAAGATACACAAGGTGACGATGGGGCACACCAACTTTTTTATGCAATTAAAGACATTACATAACATTCAGACTGAGTTCATGTATTTCTCACGTCAAAAAATAATATGCGTCCCCTCTAGTGTACAAACAGCACAATTCTGCCAATGTAAAATACATAGTCTGTGTAATATTTATTCTGACTGGTCAATTACTACATTCTGTGGTCGAATATTTTTGTATAATGACCTTTTAACTGTATTTGACCATTGTCCCTAGCAAACTGTCTCATCACATCATTCTGCTATTTCTTTCTTCTCACATAATAATTTCAACTCAGATCAATATTTAATGTCCATTTGTGTATTTATTTGTTAAGTAGCAAGATAATGTACAGTCAAGAAAACCCTTTCTGGAAGGCACAAGACCCTGATCACACTTTTGGGGTTTATTTTACAGTAATGACCAACTGACTGTACATTATCTCTTACTTACAGTATATCTGACATCATTCATAAGCATTTCATGGTTTTATTAGCTGATTCTTCTGATTGGATGAGCTGTGTTTGAGCAAAATAACTATAAACACACCTGCCGTTTCTGCACAGTCCCAATGTTACCAAGCAACCACAAACAGCCTACAATCAGGAAAATGAATTATATTGCTTGACAGATTCATAGTTTGATCAGATTATTATTAATAAATTAAACTGCTTAATAAACAATGACATCTTTCTTTACGCTATATGCTGTGTTACAGTGATTTTACTATGGGTAAAGGGAAATATACCTTCCCCCCAGGTAAATTACAGTAAAGCACAGTTTCTACTACTTGTAGTAATATAACCCATCACTTTTATTACATCTGCATTTATGCATTTTTCAGACGCTTTTATCCAACTTATTTGACTTACAGTGCATTCCAGTTATACATTTTATCAGCATGTGTTCCCTGGGAATTGAACCCACGACCTCTGCGCTGCTAACACAATGCTCTACCAGCTGAGCTACAGGAACAGGAATGTAATGTCCATCAGCGTAAAATAAAACATAAAATCAACATAATGTCTGTCAACAAAAAGCCACTGCACTGTGACGATATTAAAACTAATATTTCCTGCATAAAAATAAGAGGCCGTACAATGTGTTATTAAAAAGTGTGCCGTAAAATTCAGGAGTTAAACTTAAGAAACAAACCACCAGAGAATGACGAGTGATTTAGAGCAGGGGGGTTACTTACGAGACCTGTCCCCCTTCCATCTCCACCCACCCTTGTTTCGTACTGGTTTGTCCCCATCCCAGCACAGCCCGACTGTCATCCAGAGCCCCAGCAGCAGGAGAGCGATGGGTAACACCAGCCCGGCACTCATTCCAGTACCTCTCCAGAGTGAAAGATCCACAGTGAAGACACAAACACGCTCTCCACAGCTTCCGACTCACATCACACATACAGCTGTGTGAGGCTCCATCTCAAGTCCAGACACACACATACACACACACACAAAATGCTTTTCTCCCAGCCCTCACAAACAGCAGATACTTTAACGCCAGAAGATGAGACGAGAAATCCCAGGTTCAGCTGAGCAATATTGATCTTTTCATCCAGAATATTTACTACCACGCCAGCGGAGAGCTCTGACACTCCACTTCCAGTTGAAATCCAATTTGGGGAGAGAAGACTTGTGTGAAAACAGAACCACAGAGTTGTTTAGTGCAATAGCAGGCAGCTAAACAGCATGGCCAGGTGTCAGGGAGATATCAGCGCACCACTACTCCTCCAGAGAGCAGTGGCGGTCCATGTTACAGCCCCCCGCCTCCCTCCCCTCCTCTCCTCATCAGAGGCACCAGGGAGAAGCTTCTGTTGATATGAAAACAGGAGATAAATCAAGACTGGATTGTGCAGCCTCGGAGTGTCGGAGGGAGTGAGGGCGAGAGAGTGTACATGTGTATGAAAGAGAGAGAGAATAGAAAGGATAAGTCAATCCAAGCAAACAAATGACACACATTCCATTACAGCAGCTCTTATTCAGGTGGGATGTAGTTGCTGTGCTGAAATTTATACAGTAATTTTGCATCCAGGTCCTCCTGGGAAGTTCTGTCTTATCAGCTGGGAAGACGTAATTATGTGATGTGCGTTTTTGGACGAAATAAAAAAGATAAGGTGGATAATTTCTTTTTCTTTATCAGTTCTCAACAAACCCAGGAAGTGTTTTAGTCCTACAAAGAATAAAGAGCAATGGATGTGTTGAAGGCCTGTTTAGCAATGCATTTTAGAATTTTTGCGTTGCCCCAAGGAATGATGGGAAATTAATTTAGTCACACAAGCCTGTCAGACAGCAGCAAAATGAATACAAAATTTACATCAAGCTTTATCACGATTCTTCAGCAAAAATATATTAAATGTGTACAAACTAAATTGCTCATTCAACATTCACAATTACAATCAATTTTTAAATTTGTACTGTTTGGCTAGTTAAAATGGACCTGCCAGCCATTGATGTACCAATTATACAGCTAACAGACACTCAAAAGTGCTCAGGTATAAAATTACATAAATTTACATTAAAAATAAACATAAAATCACAAATATAAAGCTTTTATTTTTACATATATTTTTCCCTGCCTTTGACATCACAGCTCCAAACAGTCACTAATAAATTTGTTTCTGCTATTATAATGAACAGGAATTCATTATAATTGTTATATCCCCTCTCCAGATATAACAACCCTTCTGGGTTTCCCCCAGCTGACAGGGAATGCTCTCAGATCATTGGCTAACGTTCTGTAAAAGTTTCTTTCAAAGTTTTCTCAAAAAAAACCATTCTTCCAGTAATGTTAGCCGAACTTTTTTACGTTGTATTATATATTATAAACATTATTCTAAAGTGGCTAGAGAAATGTTTGAAAAATATTACAGAATTAACTAAATGTTTGAAATATATTGTGACTAAATGGTATTGTTAGGGAAATGTTCTTGCAACCTAAAATTGTTAGTTGGGTCTGCAATGATTGTTTAAAGTGACATGTCCTCTACTCGTCCCCACTGGTAATTACTCCACTGAGGAGTACTGCACTTATGTGGGATCATCTTATAAACACGAGCGGTCTGACACGACTTCTGCAGTATAATGCCATCTCCTGCATTCCCGGCAGGCTGACAAATGCATGTCTGCAGCTCAAGCATGTCTATCGAGCTCCACACAGGCAACAAACAGGACGCCCGCTGGGAGTGGCTGCACAATGCACACCTGTACACATACATACACACAAGCATGTGCGCACATTGTATACGGCACAGATCTGCATGTTTTGGTAAGCTATTACCAACCTAAAGAGAACATTCTAAGTATATTACAAATAGGTTCTCAAAAAACCCAAACTGGAGCCATACACAACGCAACATGCTTACAGCAATAAAATCAATTCTGGTGAATTTTCTTTTGATCAACTCATAGACTGAACAGAAATGGACATCAGCACCTTCAAATGCCTTTCAGAGCCTTCAGATGATGTTCTGAGCCCTTTCTTCATTTATTGATAGATTGAAAATATGAGCTTACATTAGCGTCTGATGAAGCCGGTATGATGAAAGTTTAATGATTACTCCTACCATGTAATTACTTTTATGAGGAAGGCAAAGACCCTGCGGTCTAATTGTTACCATAGATTCACATTTCCATTATATTGCCATTTGCAAGTAATAGAGCAACTTGAGAATGAAACTGCCTACGAGGCAGTGAAAATGAGAAGTAACATTTTAAAAAGTGTACAATGTGCAGCACATAATCTTGCGTGGAACAAGACACAGCAACAATTCATAAACAGAACTGCATCATTGAATACTACATCATATACTGTATATACACATATATTTGGTTAAATTTCTACATTTCTGAAAAGGACTAGTCATCCTCCTAAACGAGGTGATTTGAAGTTAATAAACGGAGAAACTCTCCTCTGCCAAGACACTTGAGCTTTAAATTATGGCTGTGAAACTCTCAGGCGCTTTTGGCAGGACATCAGCTACTCTGGATGTAAACCTTGTCTCGTAAAGCATAAGAAAAGCCTGGAAGCTCTAAGTGAGACAGCACTGCACATGAGCTCTTCTACAAATGCCCCTGAGATATTCTTCAGATGACCTTGTTCATGACTGTGATTTAAAGACGCTCAATTGCCAGCACACAAAAAAGAGCGAATGAGATTCTGGTGACTCCTCCCTCTCCTTCCTCTGTTCAATCTCGATCGTCTGTCTTTTAACAATCAATCATCTGAACTGTAAAAAATGATATATATCTGCAGATACATGTATTGATCCCATGTATTGACACACTGCATTTGATAGGAATTGAGGAAAATGTGTGAATTAATTAATATGAATTAAATCAATTTTAAAAAATCACAAATAATGCAGTTTTAATGTCTGAAATGCTTCTTCTAGACAGTAATGAAATTGAAGATAAATCAGAAAGCTAAACTAACTGAAAGCTGTAACTAAACTAACTTTTACTCTTCACAAAGTTTTGAAAGAGACTACATTGCAAGTCAAATGCTGTTACTGATATAAATTTAGCCATTGTGCCAATACTTGTATCCAAAGTAAGTCAAATAAATTATAACAATTTATCATACGAGAGCCAACAATCCTTACAGTAGAGTAATGGCAGCTTTCAGTAATAATTTAGAGTAGTGAAAGCTAGACCAGAAGCAAACCTCAGCTAACAGAGAACATAACATTCTCTAACAGTTCTCTCAAAGTTATCAAAAACATATCTGCAGTAATGTTATATATCAATTAAAAACTTTATTCATAACTAGTTAGTGGAATGTTTTAAACATCACAGATTTAAAAAATGTTCTTATAACCAAGCAATAACGTTAATACAACATCTAAAAATTGGACGTGACTGTCCCTGGAACATTCAAAATAACTTTTTATGTGTAACTTTTAACTTCATGGTTAACTTTTAATGTTATTGTTACGTGATGGAAACGTTAAGGGAATGTTCTTACAACTTAACATTGTTAGCTGGGAATGGAGAAAGGCAGAAGGTATATATTGTTTTTTTCTTTTTTTTTTTTTTACTAAAGATGCTCGGTTGGAAAGGGGCCCACACCATCACAACTGATACGCCCTGGAGACCCCAAACTACACCGGCTCTGTCCCCCAATCAATTAAAGCTGCCGCCTCACATCAGAGCTGAGGATAGAGATCCAGAGAACCTGAATCAATTAACAGCTGATGCGGGCTGAAGGTTAATGCATGCAGAACCAGGCAAACAGCAGCCATTACTCATGTGCTGTTCTGGTAATCATGTGGCTTGTTAGCTATCACAAGCCGTTTTATAGTTTGCCCGACACAAAGCCTTTATTCTTCATTTAGAACAGAGAAACAAGTCACCTTTCTCTCTTCTTACAAACTATAAAGTCAGAAGAGCTTTTGAAAACAATGACCTGGGCTTCAGCCTTTCTGAAGAACTTTCTGTGCAGAACATTATTTGCATTTGAAAACAACATTCTTAACATTGAGTATAAACAAAGATGAAATCGACTTTGCATCTTGAGTTGTAGCTCTGCTCGCAAAATAGGATAAGCTTTCTCTGTTCTCTCCATTTAATCTCTCTGTCTAGGAGAAAAGCAGAGATCTTTGTGATTTTCCTTTACAAAAAAATACCACATGAGCTAAGTGTTAATTTAGTAGTACTGCACTGACAGGTATTATGAGCTTTGTCATTGCAACTAAAGCCCAGTTCTAAAATGCTGTGTAGAAACGTTATCTGTGTATTGAGTTTTAAGTCGCTTTGCTAAGAAAACATTCAGTAAATATAACGTAAAGAAACAGAGCATATTATCAACCATAAACAACTGGTATTCATCCTGGTTGGAAGACGAACGCCTTGCAGCGTTCCGAGTTTGATGACTCGGATGAAACAAAATGTGATGCAGCAAAAGTGTTCAACTATATTTCTCCCCTGCACTAATAAACACTGTCCTGCCCGCTGTCTTATAATAGACACAGAACTGCTCTTCCCAATGAGAAATCGCAATGTGCAGACACAAGCAGATTTACTATTGCACTCGCTGCACTCGCAGGCTGCAGAAATGGTAGTTCTGTACTGTTAGCATCTTCCTTTACGGTTCTGTACTGGCTGAGAGTAATAACAGCCGGTGTGACTGCGTCCAGAGTAAGTGAGCAGATTTATTACTAATTCAATCTCTCTATTTCTCTGAGTAGATATTTATGTGTGAAAGTGTGTTTACGTTTTAGTTTAACTTACCAGACAAATATCAGCTGTAGTCTAAAACTAATACCGACAATAAAGAAAATTATTCAATTTCCATATAACTTTGGATAACATGAGTTTGGCCAGCAGAGGGCAGCGTTGAGTGATACAAATTTTCTCCTTTACAAATATTAATGTTTCACAAAGGACTTGATGCATTACTGAAATTGTCAATATGTGGCGTTTTTTAAACAAAAAAACAAAGCACTGTGGCTTTAAATGACACCAGTCGAAAAAGAATAATTTATGCAACTTAATTTTCCCAGGCCTATAATAACATATGCAATGCTCTCATAGAGAGGTCGCTTTAAATCCCTGAATCTTTAGATATGGCTTAAAAATAAACTCCAGTGAACCTTTTTGAGGCTTTCAGTTGCAATCTGCTTTTCAATGCATGCTCTTTGAATCAGAAACGCCCAGTTTTTAGACATTGCATTAACGTTATTGTTTGGTTATGGGAACGTCATTCAAGCATTTTCTGTAACGTTTTAATATGTTGGACGTTATCCAGGTTTTAAGGCATCATCCTATCGCAACTTTTTTCCGGTCTACCTGCAACTCTTCTCTTCGCCACCAGATGGCACCATCTACCTCCTCAACAGAAAAGGTACAAATACTTCAACAAAGGACATTATGCTGATATCTGTTCACAGATGAGACGAAATTTCTGCAGATTCTGTCCATAAATTGGATAATTTTACTCATAATACTGTTTTGGGATGCACGAACATTATCACATGTAAATAATGTCTCAATCTCTCAAACTCCCGCATTCATACAATATTAAAACTATGTGCTTTGGACAAATACCATGATAATATCTTTATAAACATGCTTATATCACAACGGTAATATTTACAAATGTAAAAAGGGTACAATTTCTAAAATATGCATGTATTTTACATTATACATGAATACATTGTAATTCAATACCATGGTACATATCAAAGTTTTCCATGGCATTGCCGTAGCTTTCCATGTTATCTCTACAGCCTCTCATTTTAGATGGACGTTTATAAATTACATTTTATAAACTTATAAATTATATACGTGATGTTTTAAATAAACAAAGGAGTCAAAATATCTAAAATCTATGAATTTTGGTTGGGAACAAGTCATGGAAAACCTGGATATAAAAAATCATTAAACAAATAGTTCCCTAATCCACCACCAGAGGGCAGCGCTGCATCGCATCACCAGATGGCTGAATCCCTGCGGACGGGCCCAGCTTTACCTCAACCTTAAACAGGCATTCATCCAGTTTCATTGGGACTAATTACAGTCCTCCTTCAAAAAGCAAAATGTGAATGATTGATGCGGTTTGTTTTCAAATTAACAACTAAAATGTCTCCTTTAGTGCATGCGGCATCTAATTGGGGTAAGTAAATACACACATCCATAATGCAAATACCCAGGGTAAGCTGGAATACATAACAGCCATGCTGTCTGGAGGCGACCTCGCTTTCATTAATAAGTCCGTAAGCCCTCAGCTGCTCCGAGAAGAGCAGAGGAATCATTCAGAGGTGGATCAATGGGGAGTGTGAGATCTTTACACCGCAGGACTGGATTATATCAGCAGCTGTAAATGAGAACTGAGATAAAAAGTTGATCCTGGAGATGGAGAATCTAAGAAACCTGATGATGAATGTCTCGTTATTTTTCATCAAAGAGAGAGAAAGTTTTCCCTAGCATTTAGGAACCAGTCTAAACCCTGTTAGCGCACGAACGCCTTCTTCTGTTGTGTGTTTTCATCTGGAAGATCTTATTTTAAAAGTCTGCCCATCTGCCATTTATTAATAAAGCGTTTCCTGACAGACGTTTAAACAACGTTTGCTTCCTGGGTACATATGGAAGTTAAATGAAAACATTCTCACAAATAATTATCGTAATACAGCGATCGGAAAATTAAATGCAACTGAGATTTTTGCAAAATTTTAATTCTTTCCTGTATGTTTTTGCTCCACACTGAGAGAGCATACAAAATACATCCATCCATTTTACAAACTGCTTGTCAAGGGAAGAATCGCAGGGGCTGCAGTCTATCCCAGCATCTCGGGTGGTAGCAAATACCCTGGATAGATGGCCAGTCCACGGCATGGCACATATAATACAATGCATTGTTAATACTACTTACCACGGCCATAACACAACAATAAACGGTTACAAAACCCACCCTAATCCTCATAACAAAAGAGAGGCTGTGTAACCTGAAGAATCCAGTGTAATAATTGTGCAGACAGATGAAGACAGCAGTTGTTTTTTTACCTATAACTCATTTGAAGGATTACAGAGAGAGAGCAAACATGCATCGATGTCTGGCCAGGCGAGACATCCCAGCGTCCTGAGACAAGTGCTGGCGGCTTCCTCTCAGTGGCTGTATGCAAATGAGCTGCTAAATTTCATTTTTCTAATCCCCTTAATCAGAAGCAGGGGAATAGGAGTCAGCTATGAGGAACCTGTGTTAAGATGTAATTAAGCATCTGATTGAATTTCACCACATACCCAAAGAGGGTCCGTGCCAGGGCGGGGACAGGCCCAGTGGGGGGGGATGTTGGGGCAGGAGCTCACGAGGGGTGTCTGGAGGGAAGGAGGGGCTTTTACACATCAGTTTGATAGACCGTAATGGGGCAGGTGGCACTGGGGCCAGTGCAAGTCAAATTTCTGCATATGGGATAAACAGCAAGCTCTCTGTTAATATGCATGCTGTGTTTTGTCTCGCTGGTGGGTGGACAGAATATAATTGCATTTGTTTTGTTTTGGTATTTTTTTAGTTTTTTTTAACAAACAAGGTCAGAAAAACTGATTTAATGTCAAAACATAGTACACATTAAATAAAGACAACTAATTAGTTTGCGATACAGGTGTAAGGCTACCTGTCTGTGTTCAGAGTTTTCCTAACAGCTGCTGTTACTTAAAGCATTACTTTAAGTGATAGTTCACCCAAAAATGACATTTTCCATCATTTACTCACCTCCGTGCCATTCCAAACCTATTTGACTTTGTTCTTCTGTGGAACGCAAAAGAAGATATTTTCAGAAATGACTCGGTGGTTTTGTGTCCATACAATGGAAGTCAATGGGTGCCATTGTTGTTTGGTTACCAACATACCTCAAAATATCTTCTTTTGTGTTCCTCAGAAGCAAAAAGTAGTACATGTTTGGAAAGACATAAGGTTGAGTAAACTGTGAGCACACTGGAAAAAGTTTTAATTTGGGAGAAAGATTTCAAACTCCTTGCTGTGATGTATGTACACACACTCACTAGTGTAATTCCTGATGATATTCCCTCTTGCTCGTACAGATGGAGATGAAACGGCGAGGCGCGGCAGGAGGTGTGGGGAGGGGAGGAGACTTGAGGATGTTAAACTTGCTCAGGTGGCTCTGGGACAGAGGGTAGGTGGGGGAAGGGGGCGGATCCATAACGCTTGTCTTTCATCAGTGCCAGCCGAGTCGCACCCCACCTGTGGCACTCAGCATGACTCTGCCGGCCGTGACCCCGGGGCAACAGAGTTAGCTGATAGATCTGTGCTGCCACCCGCACGCTGTGGTGCTCTGTCTCATATGTCACCCGCCAAACTTCCCTCCATGACCCCACCCCCATACAAAAGCCCCCACGCAGTGTGAAGTGACTTTCACACATGGGTAATAAGGCGACACATCGCTGCTGGATGGGGGACTCCCTCCTGACCCGAGACAATAGTGCATGCTTTTTATCTTCCTGCACTCGGCTTTCTCCTTTTCACTCCTTTACTCTCTCAAACCCGGATTCTCTTAATCTCTCCCCGAGAGGGAAGGATAAAGGGGAGCGGGCAGTCAGTGTGCTCCCGCTGATTTAAAACGGCACTTGCTAGCTACTTCCTCAGAGCAGTCAACTTCCTGTTAAGTCTATGAGACATTGTTTTTTAAATCCCAAACGAGTGCAATCTGCCTTTGTAGAACACGAATGCATAGAATTACACAAACTGAACCCCAGAAGGGTTTTGGGTGATACATAGTCGATATAAATGAATAGCTACTATAGGCATATATGTGAGGGGTAATGTACAGTCCAAAGACCATTACTACAAAATAAACCTGACAGTGTGATGAGGGCATTCATACAGAGAGATTCTGAGACAGCGATTGGCTGGCTACACATTATCCTACCTATTACACAGCTACTTACCCGATAAATAAATAAATGGTCATGAAATATTGATTTCCATCAAAATGATGTTATTACGTGAGAAGACAGAATAATGCAGAATAATGCGAGATGCACAAAACTAGCACAGCTGCAATCTGAGACGATGTCAATTACACAGGATCATTATACAAAAATATCTGCCCGCGGAATGCTGCAGTTGACCAATCACAATCAAGTATTCCAGACAGACATGTTACAATCAATAAGCAGCTCATAAAATACAGTGATGTTTATAAGATGGCCATTATGGCACAATAACGCTAACGATTTATGGCTTTAAATTGACGAGGCGCCATAATTAAAGTCTCCATCTAGCTATATAAAAGATAAATACTTAGCCAATATAAGCAATATATTAAAAGTCCCCACAACAAAGCAAGGCACATTTAAATGGCCTTTATTCAGATGAAAGCCTACAGATGACAGTGGTTTCGAGTATGTCCAATGTTTTACCAGATGTGAAAGTGGCATTGATTTTTCTCAATTGTGTTTGCTCTGTGTTCGCCTATTAGATATAGATTCTCCACAACGGCCATCTCGACACTTCTTAAAGTGACGTTCTTTCGATAAAGCTGTCACAGGGTTTTTCAATGAAGCCACATGTCAAAAACAGCCACAGAGAGACTCAATAATATCACTCAAAGGCCTCGACGCACGAGTGATCTTACAGTCAAACAAAGACAAGACAATGACACTGCCATAAATATAAACTGTCATATACTGTACACTACAAACATATGTATGCATGTGTGTGTGTGTGTGTGTGTATATATATAGAGAGAGAGAGAGAGACAGACAGATAGAGACAGATGGCTAGACAGGCAGACAGATGCAAAGGTAAATATGTCTTTAGAACAACTTCCTTTCCAATTTCCAGGCAACAATGTTAAAACTTTAGCTCACATCACTAAAAAAAAAAGTAAAAATATTTGGGTTAACTCTTCCAACTGTATGTCCAAAAGTCACCAGATCAAGCTAAGTCATTTCTAAAGAACAACATCCACAAGAAATTTCCCTGGGATAGATTTATAGCGAGTAATTCATCACAGCTTAATCCACAACCGTGCGGGGCTGATTTCAAATGGGTTTTATAGCCATTGTATTATCTAAGCTGCGAAATGTCATTGGAGACGCAGAATCTCCATTTGCTGGCATGTTCTGTTAAGGTCAAAGCTTTTAAAATAGATTCTTTGACATCGGCTGCTGAGCTACCGCCTTTGATACGACGGTAATCGAAAAAAGACGCCACACATGAGTGGCTTGAGGAACCATTTTAATAATCGGATTGGATGTTGGAAGTGTCACTACATCCCTGTTGCAATAAGAATAAACTGCACTTGAAAGTACATTGGAACACTCTGTAAGGCCATTTCCACTGACGAATGGACCAGCAGAAAGCAGCTATAGAATAACTATGTGTTTTATTTATGAGAATAATGGCTGTTCTTTCACTATTGTTATTTCATTACACTTTCTGTGACTGTGGAGCCATGTGGAGAACAAAGCTTATTGGCTAAGATAACAGAAGAAAACACAACAGGGCTATAATCTGGCACAAAAGGTCATAATGAATCTGGCATTACATAAGGATTAGTGTGTGTGTACGAAGTCTTGGAGGAGTCGTATCTCTGAGTATATGGCTGTATGAATTAGACCCTCTGAGGGCATATCAACAAACAGGGTTTTCAAATTATACCAATTTTTGATGGCTTTGGCCTGTAGGAGAGAGTAAAGCCGTGTGTACAGTGTGTGCCTGTAAGCAGTTATAAGTAGGTGGATTGTTTGATATTAACCCTTTCAGATCTGGGGTAAAAGTCAAGACAGACTGTGAGACATCAATAATCTCATGGCAGAATATATGATTTACAGTATGTACAGTATTAGGGTAATATTTAAAAACCTTGACTGGGCATTTTATGTCTTCCCTTATGTCACATTCTGACACAAAAAACTAAATATTACTGTAAAAAGACAAACAAGCCTTGCTAATGTTTAACCTGGAAATGAAACCAAGAAAGAAGCTGGTGAATATATATATATATATACAGTACACACACACACATCAAATATTAACATACTATAAATGTCTTTTTATATTATTGTTTTGGTATATATACATATATATCACACATATTTACATGATGACTGATATTTCATAAAGACGAGGTAATATCAACCTATTTAATACAGACAAAAACAATAGAGGAATAAAGTAATCAACGTATCATGTTGAAGCTTTATTTTCACGGCAGAGGTATCAATTTCCACCATCACTACCTCTGAGCTAAATTACCGATCTCTTCTGGCCCACAAATATCATATTTTGTATAACAAGAGAGGACCCCAGAGAGCACAGGTCATACTGTAAATACAGACAAACACTGGTGTGTTGTCTTTTGGGAGACGCTATCGCTAGACAGGTGAATTAACTGTAGAAAAGCTGAACTCATTAGGCTGGGTCTCGCAGCATATTAGCGGCAGAAAGGGCGACAGAAAATTAATCTTCACGCTTGTGAATTCGTCACACTCGTTTCCTGACGACCTAATGACACTTTTATCATAACTCTTTATTACCGTTCCCGAACCCAAACTCGAAATTATGTAAATGCAGTGGCGTCGCGGGCTCAGAGCGTCTGCGCGTTTTGCTAGCTGTTTGTTCAAGCGTGAATCCAATTCCTCTCAGCGTCTTTGTTAATGAATTGCTCGGTTATGGTTGGAATAAGCGTCCAGAGGAGCAGACGTGCAGGACGGTGTCCAAGAATAGTTGTTTTTCTAGTTTAATTTTCTGGATTTTTTTTGGTCATTGCCTCAAAAACGCTTTCCTCTTGCTAATGAGACCCTGGATCAGCAACACGGGCGGCAGTTGTCCAACACAATTACTGGGTTACGATTTAGCTGAAGCCTGACGTTGATTTTAATGTTGTACCTTCACGGCTTGGTGAATGGGATTTTTTTTGTCTTAGACAAAGTTTTAGAGTAAAAAGGAAGGATTGATGGACTTGGACATCCATATTTATAGCTGATTTTGTCCTTTCACGTTCACCAGTTTTGATTCCAGCATTCAGTCAAAAATTTTGAATTTGTATGAACAGGTACAAGGTCACAAGCAACAGACCTGATGGTTCAGTGCATTCACAAGATCAACTTCTAAACCTTGAGCCAGTTCTGCCGTTCTTTAGACTTGAACCCTTTTAATTAAGGACAATTTCTCTCTCTCTCTCTCACACACACACACACATACACACAAACACACACAGTGTACTATGCAGGTTAAAGTGTTTAGTTTAAAGGCCTATACAAAAACAATAAAAAACAATAAAACACATTAAATGTTAATTTAAAGACAAGAAAAAGATTACTTTTTTAGCATTTTCTGTGGTAAAAATGAATAAATGAATACATTGATTTGTAAACACAATACTATCTGTTGTCACCCTTTGAAAAAGTATACACTTTAATAACCAGAATGTGCAGACAAAATTGTAATTCTTGTCCTCAAAAATTGCACCGTCTTTGTTGCAAACTGGCTTGCAAGACCTCAAGACGAGTAAGAAAGAGCAGCTCTGTCCTTGGGCGACGGGTCTGCGCTCATACACAATAGACACAAAATCTCATCGGTAAACACATAACAGCTGTCTCCACTGGACTCATCTGGACAGACGTCCGCCATCACACATCTTGCCCCCTGTTCACATGGTCAGTGCTGAGTTTACTAAACAAACTCTGGCCAGAGGGACATATGGGGGGGTTGGTGGTAGGGTCCCGCTGTTGTTTGCCATCATTCCAGATGGGGAAAAGGCCCGAGAGAGAAAGAGAGAGAAAAGGACAATTGGACCACAGGCGATCAAAAGCACCGAGTAAGCATGTATGCGATGCTGCGGAAGATGGGATGTATCACGCCATGTGATTTTTACGGCCATGGATGAACTCTGCGTGCAAAACCCGCACCCTTCATGCTCCAT
Organism: Chromobotia macracanthus; assembly: GCA_036877525.1. Lineage (NCBI taxonomy): Eukaryota > Metazoa > Chordata > Actinopteri > Cypriniformes > Botiidae > Chromobotia > Chromobotia macracanthus. The sequence continues at coordinate 1,517,863 of JAZGTH010000080.1, read as the reverse complement.
GTACCATGTGCACATTTCCTGTTAAGATCTGCTGTAGAATCTCCGTTCTGACTCTCGTTAAAGATTCTGTTCTCACAACAACAAAATATAGCTGCAGGGTTTTACGATTGCCAAAGGTTTTATACGCGTCCTGTTTCTATAACAAAACAACCTCTTTCCTTGTTTTATTGTTGTACTGGACATAATATACAATGATATAATCACTGCTGTGTCAGACATAGAAGAACACAATTTTTCAGCATTATTTGTGCTTTTTGCTAAAGCAGGCGTCATTACTTATATTTAAATTACATTTCAGTGCAGAATTTGTTTCACAACATATCTGCAGTTGACGCCTGCAAACGGCGCCTAACAAAGTTATAAAAATATCCCAGTTTACAACCACTTGTAAGCAACCCACATTTAACATTAAACGGACAAAAAAAATGGCAAATTGTTTTGCAAAAATGAAACATGTTAATATCACCTAGACGCAAAATTGTTACCATGACAACGGCTTGATAGAAAACTGACCATTTTTTACATTTACATAAACAACAACAGAAGTGTGAAATATCAATAATTAAATAAGACAAACACCAAGTCAAATACTGTAGCAGTATTAACATGATACCACTGAGAACCACTGACCTACAACACGCTAGCCATCACCTAGCAACCATCCAGGGCACCTAGCAACCACACAGCCACATTAAGAAACCACTCAGAACACACAAGCATCTGCAGAACAATCCCCACAATGACCAGAACGCAAAGGTCGCTCGGTTTTCTACAGGTAAAGTGAACATCTAGTTTCTATTTAATGAATCTCAAGTATCCGCCCACCTTTTAAGTGCTTCACTTTGATTTGACATCTACTGGCAATCCAGATAAAAGTGTAAATGAAAAGTCTCTCTCTGGAAGAAAATGCCTGGCCGTGTGTGCTCTTCATAAATATAAAGATAGAAAAGTCTCTGAATTGGCCTCTCTCTCTCTCTCTCTCTCTCTCTCCTCTCTCCCTGCGATTTGTTTCTTATTCTTTACCTCTCTTAATCTCTCTCTCTCTCACACACACACATACTCAACTCAAAACCCACAGGTACTTGTGCGCTCTAGGGCTCATGAAAGAAGCGCTACTCTTCCTTGCGAGGTCGTGAGGTCATTCCACCCGAGACGCCCTGCTTTCTGTCTTTTTTACGCCGTAATGGGGCAGCGAGGGAGCGCGAGCAGCTCAGGCTAGCAGAGAGCACCTGTCTTCTCTGGGTAGTTTAATTGGATCCCCGTGACACGGGTCCAAGGCCCTGCTTAACTGAAAGACTGGGGCCAGACGAGCAGTTTAAAACTGAATAATTGACTTCATTTTACATGGAGAAAGTCTCTCGCAGGCTCCACCTTTAAAACGGAGGTGATCATTATTTCTGAGCTAAAGGTCTTATCAGATGTCTCTGGGCACTGTCTGTGTTTTTTTCTGGTACCTGGCTTAAACTTTTGTATTCGTTTGTCTCCTTCGCTAGCCCCTAGCTAGCAGCACCATTCGATTAACCTAATCTTTTCAGAGAAAGACGCTGCGTTCTGACCAATCTGTATACTGAAATGTTTGAAAGGGCTGCGGGGAACAGAGGTGATTTTATTACCCATAATTCACTGGCTGAATCGACAGGTCAATCTCTTTTAAAAAATCCAGGGCTGTGTTGCTCAATTCGTAGCGTTGGCTGCTCGGGGCCGAGGACACATGCTGCATAGAGATTCTTGCTAATGTGTGTTAATACACTAAAAGCCCCCTGACGGTTCAGGCCTGATGGTAAATCAGCACACGCGTCAGCTTTGCACTTTTTTGTGAGCCCGTTGGATCTTGATAAAATTACATGTCTAACTGTACTGGGACTTGTTGAGTAAGATATGAGAAAAATTGTAAAAATTAAGACATTTGAAAAAACAAATAGAGGATTATTTCATGCCCTGCTACTGTACTATTTCAGAAACATTATTTGTTCTGCTAAGTGAAGTGGTATAAATATATTTATATAAATATATGTCCTCTGTGGAAGGCGCAGGACATAAAATATTCATCCAATCCTACCTGCCTGTCAAACTATGTATTTGCATTCCTCCACACTATTGGAGGAGGCGTTGCTCTGGCGATCATTCTGAGGGCGGGATCTTGTGCTATCAAAGCTAGGTTGCTATTGCTAACGTCTCCGAAATTGCCTACCCTACTATTTTTAAAGTTAAATAAAGAATAAAGAAATATTCTGGATAAACAAATTTAGCATCACTTTGTTTAAAACAAAGATATTTGATACCACCTATTCAAATGCTCTTTTAATGTGAATACATGTCTATACGTTATATAAAACTACAAGACTGAAAACAATGTGGCACATTAGAAATTCCAGCATCAACCTTTTCCAATGAAATAATAAAAAACATTTTACCATAATAATAATATGTGGCACAAATGATACTATATCCTGGAAAATGACCTATATGTGAATAAATGTACAACAACTGAGACCACATGTGAGAAACTCGAGGAGAGAAGACTTGCTTTAACTCCGTTGTCCAATCGTCAATTCTAAAAAGTCATACAGTCACATGAGATGTAACTCTTCTGTCAAAAACAGAAAACTACATCCATAAATAAGTTTCAACAGCTGATACCTGGTTATTTATTATGGATGCTTGCAGACGAAAGCTTGAAGGTCCACAGCAGAAGCTCAGGGAACATGTGAATGACAAATCTGCCATCAGCAGAAAACATCTTCATCAGTATTGAAATTCTCAGAACAGGGATTCATTACTGACGCTACGGGATCTACAGACGAGCGCAGACAAAGGCCAGCGCTCCACAATCGATCCCTCACCCCCATCAATTTCACTACTTATTCCAGCTCTCGACACAGGGATTATTCTTTTGGGCTCAGCCTAAAAGTGGACCGCTGACTGATGGGAAATCAATACAGAAGAGCTGAATTCTCAGAAGCACTGTGGGAAGAGAGATCAGAGAAGACCCATACGGTGATGTCAGTGATACGGTGATGAGAAAAACAATCGTCATTGTTGAAAAGAAGATGCGATAAGAGAGTGACTGAGTGAGTTAATTCACACAGCGACGTACAAATTAATGTATGAATGAGAGAAAAGATGAGATCTCTTTATTATCTCAATTGTTTCTCCTGGACAGCAGTAAGATTAAGCATGTACTTAAGTGATTTTTCAGTTTTAGGTGCAAAGAAACGAATACAGCTTTAATAAAATGATTTTACAATGAGCTGGAGACTCCAGTCATTAAGGGCCTAAAAATAACCAGTTTTATACTACAATGCACCTCATGTCATTCCAAACTAATAGGACTGTTTTATCTGAAGTTTTCTGCTTTTCAAATATTAATCCTAAATAGTCACTTATCTCATGTGACTCCTCTAGAGTTTCAGAAGAGCTTAAGGGCTATAAAAAAGAGCAACTTTTTTGTAAAAAACAGCTCTTCACATTTTAGGGTTACGTTTGGAAAAAAACACTTAATGTTTGCAAGCACACACACACGTCTGTGTGCTGAGTTAAGACATGTCACCCAGTCCTTGTGTTTGTCTTCTGTCTAATTATTGATTCTTACGTCTCAGAGGGACCCCAGACGATCACTGACTCATCAAAGAGGAATAAAACCCTATTAGATAAATAAATAGGCAGTATAAATAAGTAATGCAGGGCTTGAGAAAGGCATGATGCCAACACACGCACAGACGTGTAACCTTGACTCCATGACATGTGTCCTGTCAGCATTTTCTCCCTGAGGAACTGCTGCGGAGACCAACACACACACACACGTTTACTTATTAACTATATAGGGACATTCCATAGACGTCTATTGTTTTAATACACAGCTAGTTATAAACAATATAACCTAACCCTAGCCAACATTTTTATCGAGGTTTTACAAATAAGGGCATCCCGAGAATGAAGTTTTGCTCAGACTTCTCAGGTTTGGCAAATTTGTGCCTAATACATGGTTTAGTCACACACACACACACACACGGACAAAACCCTCATTTAAAGCCTCATATTGATCAACTTGCTGTTCCAATCAAAGCGCAATATGGTGGTCATGAGCTGCATATTACTGATTACTGCATATTACATTATTTTCTGAGCAAAACTTCAAACCATATCCAACAATGAACTGCTGAATTTGAGTTTACTCTTAAAGAGACAGGCCACCCACATATACACCTACACTGTGTATACAGAGACAGTTTTGTGTTTATTAAAATAAAATCATTAAATGTCATCATTTCAATAGCAGACACAGTCCCTGACATGTAAACAGAAACAGAATGTTGCTATGCAACACAAATCATGCTAAAGGTGCTGTAAAGTGATCCTAACAGTAACTCATTGAAAAGGTCATAGCTAAGTTTTATCACGAATACTTCGCGGCTATCCACCAATCAGCATTAAGAACCGAAACAATCCTGTTTATAATGGTGAGCAGATGAGAGCAGAGTTTTTTTTTTGGGTGAACTACTCTCATCAAACTCTATATTCTATACATTCCTCATGGACAGCAGTAAGCATCGTCTCAGCACATTGTCATCTGGCTGCAGGGCGTGTGGGCCGCCTGTCCCTCCTCTGTTCAGTGTCTTATCTCCACCAAGGACAGATTAAGTGATTACGCAAGGTTTATGCATGCGGTCTGCCAAAGAGGACAGAGAATCACCTGCCAGAGAGAGTGTGTGTGTGGGGGGCCACAAGTTTTGCATGATAACACCTGTGTTTGTGTGTGTGTGTGTGTAAAATCAGATGAGATGACATGCAGGTGACAGCATGATTAATGATCACAAACACAAAAGACCCTGGTCCATCCGATAAGAGACCCCCCACCCCACTGTCCACACAGCCCTGCCAGAATCCATACAGATCGAAGCTCCGCTTAGACGGAAAGATTCCAGAGGCCGATCAATGCGTGATCCCCACACAGCTCATCTGATACTCCAACAACCACAGGAGAATGAAAAGAGCAACTGTGCGTGTGAAGAGCTCTTATACATGATAATACCGCACGACTGCAACAGCATCTATCTATCTGTCTGTCTGTCTATCTATCTATTCATCCATCTATCCATCCATTGTTATTTTGCCAAGCAAGATTTGTTCCTCTTTTGTCCTATCCTAAACCGACCCATTAACCAAACATTAACCATGACAGCTACTATCAGAGGGAAATAACAGGTTCATAACATGGTATGCAAGCTCCTAACCCAGTCCCAATGCTAAATCTAACACTAACCCCGAACCTAATCCTACAATCTGTCCATCTGTCACCAGTGTGTTGTAAGTACACTGAAGTTCATACACACTTGCATTTATTAGAGCTGGTGGAGTTCTGTTGGTGCGCGTGTGTGTGCGTTCATATGTTTTGACATAAGGGTATTTAGCGTGTAGGCTGCAGTTGTGCGTGGAGAGTCTCTCAGCAAAGCGTGTGTGATTATTGAAGATTACTCATCAGCACTCCGTCCAGCAGTCTAAAGATTCTTTGCCTCATTAGTGAATGAGTTTTCAAACCATCATCCGAATGAGATGGTTTTTCAGCACAATCAGTCTCTGCACTGCTAATAAATATGAACTCACTCCTGTTATCACAGTCACTGAATAACACATGGAATAATATACTGAATATTTCAGAGAAATATTCCAAGGTTTTTGCAACTTCAAATTGCAAGTATTTTTACCATTTTTAAAGTATTTCCCCCTTACTGGTTAAATACTACTCATTTTACAGTGGTAACCAACAGGCTAGTAGCTTCTTTTACCTTTGGAATAAATTAGTCATGGGTAAAAACATGCCTGCGGTTATTTTGCCCGGGGTCTGAGTTTTCAAGCAGAGGTCTGCAGATATTTTGAAACAAACAACAAAAGGTCAGTGGCAAAACATCTACTATGTAACAAAATGTTTGCAATTTATATACTGCTTGCCAAAAATTATACTTTGTCAGAATACATGGCTACTATTTAATGACTGTCGAACGAGAAAGATGCTTTTTGGCAATATAACGGATAATTTGTGACATCTGCTAGCAAAGATTTGTAGAGAAATGTTACGCTTATATTATTGTTAAAGCATTTACATTAACAGCTCAAAGGTTGTTGGTTCGATTCACAGAGAACACACATACTGATTAAATGTAAAGCTAAAATGCACTGTATGTTGCTTTGGATTAAAGCATCTGCCTAATGCTTAAATGTAAATCACCTGGAATATTTTTTTTAAAAAGCAGCGGCACTTTTGCAGACAAAAAACAATAAAAGTTCTCAATCGTCAATCACCGTGTGTGGTGTGCAGCACAAAAACATTTGACCTGTGTTATCTTCATCTCTGTGTGTCTCTGTCACTGCGGCCCTTCAGTGAGACTGACAGCCTGACATTAATGTGAAGGACAGATGGAGACAACAGGAGCCTGTCTGATTGTGACACACGCCAGAGGAGCCATATTTACTGCCTCAAAGGGAGACATGTTAGGTCTATTCAGCCTGAGATACAGATGTGTGAATTTAATATAAAAAGAATGTATCTTTCATAATTAAAGGTAGGGTAGGCAATTTCAGAGAGGCTTGCCAATAGCAAGCTAGCCTTGAAAGCATAAGATCCAGCCCTCCTTAAAACGCGACCTTCAAAGCCACGTCTCCACCAACAGTGCACAAAGGTATGCTAATATATAGGTTGACAGACAAGAAGGATATCCTGTCATTGCATTCTGACCGAATGCAATGATTGGACAAACATTTCATGGCCCTTCCACAGAACACTTTACTTAGTGTTTGCTTTACTTAGTAAAGAGACCAGCCCAACAAAAAAATGTTTTTGGAAAAGATCACCAACTCTGCCTAAGTTGAAAGGTTTGTCTAAACTCCTGTGGCAGAAATCAGTTTTCTGTGATGGTTAGGTTTAGGGTAGTGTTAGTGTAGGGATAGAATATACAGTTTGTACAGTATAAAAACCATTAAGTCTATGGAATGTCCCCATTAAATATGAAAACCTAACATGTGTGTGGTGTTTTTACAGTAAGTTAACTGTGCAGTAAGGACAATAACAATAAAAAACACTGTTTTGACATGCTGTGTGTATGTGTGGTCTGGCACGCATGTGAAAGTCAGGACTCAAATATAATTGCTGTATTATGGTGACAGCTAAGCCCTGCTGAATCTCGTCTTGTGGTTCTGTGATTGCCGAGCTGTTATTCTAAACATCCTTCAGATGCTCCAGTTTGGGATGCTGGCCAATAATATTCCAGCTCTGTTTTGTCATCGTCAGCACTGACTCCACTGCAGCTATGTCAGTCCAGCCAATGTCCTTCTGAAGTTCAAATCATGGGATGTGTTTTAAGAAGACTATGGAGTTAATTTACAGAGAGATTACTTCTCTCTCCTTCTCCAAGTGCCATTTAACAGGTGACCGTCAGTCCCTGTAAGATGCACACTATGCAGTGAACTTCATTTTGGTTTGGTGATATTTGCCGCACAGCATTTTATTTCTGAGCGTTTGATGGAGAGCGCGGGAGGAAGGACAATAAATGAGACACAGATACAAAGCGAGATTGTGAAAATGTGTTTTCTGGCTGGATTTTAATGTGTTTGCACTGAAGTCATTGATCATGTGAACTTGTATTCTGAGCTCTGGGAACATCTGCTTTAATTAAAGATCACACAAACTATTGCGCCAACAGAGGTACGACTGTAAATCATCATAATCTTTTTTATATACGCCAATGTGTGTCCCCAGACTTCACAAAAAACTATGACAACATTGATTACAATAGGATTAATTCACTGTGAAATACATTAGCTGCAGCCCGAATCAGCCAAGGACGTCTGGAAAGAAGCAGAAATTATGTTTAAGGGGTTTCCTCAACTATGGCCACTTTTGATCCATTAATAAACAAATTAGTTTTGTTACTTTGTCCACTAACATTATCCAGGAGTTGATATACATGGATCATTATGAACAATGGTCATTTCTAATCACCTTGTATGACATTCTGTACATTCACAGATTACAATCATTCCTTTGTCTTACTAAGGCAAGTTTCATACCGAACAATTTATATATACTAAATAATACAAAAAATAAATAATATACACTTTAAACTACTTGCATAACGTTACAGAATCAGAGATTAATAAAGAATGACGTACACTAGAAATATTCTAAGACTAAATATATTTAGAATATTCTAAATATTCTAAATATTTACCTTGATTTTCCTTTGTTTTCTTCACACATAACGTTCATATTTCATCTCAAGCATGCTCCTCACTGCTGTCTCCCTGATAAACAAGCGCATTAACTTTTAACCGGAAAACTTTATTAGTTGCAAAATTGTTGGGTGTTGTGAAAATGATGCCATAACTGAGGGACAGTCGTTATCATTTTCATACAATATTATGAAGTTGATGTTAATTTTTAGATTAGCATAGCTGTTTAGATAAGCATAGTTTAAAGAACTCTTAATTTTTTAATTAAATGTAGTAATTAATATTTTCATAGTGGATTTTAAGATTGAAATCTACACATAAAAGGCGTTTGGAAAGCTAAAAAGAATGATGATGGCCTGTAAAGTTTCCAGGACTGTTTTAATGTGACCTCCATATAACCAAGACCATAAAAGTTTTGTGACACCCCAGTGATGCAAAATCCCTGCAGTTGAAGAAACACCCTTAAACCAAACTTTGAAATAGTGATTCTATTATCTGCGTCCATTATCAATTCATCAGTGTGTGATTTAGCTTCTTATCACACTTTACTGCATGTAATGCTCTAGTAAAAAACTGAAATAAAATTTTCCCCCTGAGTTCACAAAAAACAGTCGAACACAACCTCACCATGAGGCACAGTGGAGATAAGTTGGATAAAGGTCAGCCAGCAGTACAACGCTGATAAAACCAGATAATACACTCTCTGTTTTTCATTTCCTAAAAGATGTTATGACTGCGGGCCTGAGAGGAAGGCCATTCTCTCTGAGCAATCCAATATCACTCCAGTTACAGAGGAAACAAACCGAGAAGCAGATGAACCACCACTGTAGCTCCCAGTGTTAAAGGTAACACCTTACAAATAGTGCACACTATGTAGTCACATTCTCACATCTCATCTATTATCTAAGCGAGTAATTTCTATTCTGTTTTGTACTTTAAACACTTTAAATAATGTTCCCCAACCACTGAAGCCTTTGGGAAGATGAAGCAAGCTAATAAACATCTGTTCTTGGATAAACCTCGTGATCAATCCGAGTTGATTCACCTCTGAGTGAAGAGTAAGAAGAGATGCAAAGGCAAGAGGGCAGGAAACACTGAGGGATGAAATTTCGGGGGCAGAGTTTTAGGTTCTGTTCGTCACTTCAGCCTGCTTAACAAACCCCTGAGCTACTCATTAAAAACAAACCAACACAAAGCACATCAATATTTCATGGCATGAATACAGGTGCTGCAGACTGTTCAGAACAGACGCCTGTTTGGAATTAAATATGATAAATATAAGACGACTGATTAATGTACTTACAAACAGCTGCAGGCTGGAATGGAATTCTAAAAGCAGCTCAGAGATGCAGTCGAGGGAGAGAAATACAGTGCTGTATTTAAAATGAATGTCTGCACTTCAGATCTGTACAGAAAACACCTGGAACTCAAGAGAAAGCAAATAACACCATTAGAGACTATTAAAAACTCTTAACAGCTCCATCAGCACTGTTACCGTAATTAACACCTTTCTACAATGCTAAGAAGACAATAGGATGCCTAACACGTTGGAAATAAAGACATAAAAAGCTGTTCGTTTCTCAGAGTGAATGACTGACAGACACGAGGGTGTCAACCAGTTAAACATACCACAAAACATCACAGAATCAAAAAAACAATCTTAAACTATTTGTGCTGTTTGTGCTGTTGTTTTTCTACCCTATATGATGGCACTTCCTGTAGGGTGATGTCATTAAGAAACTGGCATTTGTTATCCTTTTAACTAACAATGTACAGCTAACTAAAAAAATAAACTGTACATTGATTATTGCTTAAAATATATATTTTTCGACAACATGTTTTGCATGAAACATTTCGACTGGAGAAAAGGGAAAATAATGAAGTTTCCGGGATACCCACAAAAGTAGTATCAAATATATAAAATATAAAATTAAACTAACTGATATGATTACCATTTCTTCTATACGGAGACAAATATAATGGAGGGATAAAAATGTACTGCATAGCAGGATTAAATCTTTATTTTTGTCTAAGCTAAACATTACGGTCAACACATTTTCTTGTCTGCCCCAACGGACTGCCATTAACCACACAAAGACCGTTAAGCCTAAAATCTAGCCACTAATCTGTTAAATAAAATGTCTCCTCTTGCCAAAAGCTTCAGCGTCACCTCCAGAAAACCCTCCTGTAAATAAGAGTAGACGTTCTCACTGATTGCTTCCGCAGACCGCGACACTCCTGGCACCGTAAACAACAAGAGAATGAGAGAAAACAATGCAGCTGAGCATCATCTATTCCAGTCTCACCTCTCCTCAGCCCTACGTTCCCTCTCTTTTCACATGCAAAACCGCTCGGCCACTCCAGGGAAGAGGAGAGACGCCGACAATTATTTCCTGGCCTGGACACAGCGGAGCTGTGATTGACAAATGAAAAGATTGAAATAGCTTCTCTTTTAAAAAGGATGAGGGCTGCCAAATCGGAGATCATCTTTAATATCTCACCCGGGAGGAGGAGAGGAGGAGAGAAATGGAAACTGGCATCATTCAATCCTTTGAAAAGCAGCGCTAAATGTCGCACTTAAAAAGGGCCGCGTCAAGAACTCAGCGCTGGAACAACACTACATATTCATGATTTACCACACAGAGGGATTGGTACGCCTCACTCATCAGTTAATGGGAAGAGATTCAAAACTCTGTAACTGTGTGATCACATGACCAGACTTGGTCATACCAATGAGTCAATAACACTAATAATTAAGACACTCTAAACGATGTAACACACTTGAGAAGAAAATGCTTTTGTACAATCTCAAGATAGCAGGTGCAAGACAGCACAGAGTTTTTGTATATGTTAAGGGCTTAAAAACATGCATCACCAAATATTTACAGAATTATTGTTTATAGAATCTAAATATACATATATGTTATGTATTTTCCGATTGTTTATTTTCTGGCCATTTTTGGTAACTTTTCCAAGAAGTCAAACTCCCTGCAGGGAAAAACAGAAATGCATGCTGAGATACATAAAATGACACTTACTGAGTGGCCCTCAACAAATCACAAATTACCGCAATCTTACTCATGAACGTGCACACACATACACAAACTAAATCATAAGAAATGACAGAAACAGACCACCCACCACTCTCACTAATATAAAGGTACAAGTGTACAAGTGTACATCTCAAACAGGATATTGGGATGTAGTTGAATGGATGGTAAAGACAGCACATCTCATTTCCCAGCCTGGCACGTAGTCTCATGGATTTCCTATCACCACTCTGGTGGTACTCCCTGTTTGACCCGTGCGTCCTTCATTTGCCCAGGGTGAGGAGTGACTGGGGACAGAGCCACCGAGCCAAAAACAAAAAACAAGACCTTCATGGCTCTTCAGTTTACCCAAAAGTGAAAAGCCTGTCATTATTAACTCAACCTCAGACCTGTATGATTTTATTTCCTCTGTGGAACATTAGAAATAGCATAAAAGTAGTTCACATGGTGTTTGTGTAGGCTTAAAAGCACCCATCCACATTTACCGTAAGTATAATAAAAAAAGCGATCAATATATTGATCTGTAATGTTTCACAGAAGAAAGTCTAACCGTTTTCACATGGCATGAGGGTGAATAAATGGCAGACATTTTATTTATTTTATTTTAAAGCATTGCCCTCCCTTCAGAGCGCTCTCAAAAGCCACGCCTCCTCCAAAACACACGAACGTGATGCAAATAGAGTTGGACAGGCAAGTAGGACATCCTATCATTGCATTTGGATTAATATTTCATGGTCCTGTGCCTTTCACAGAAGATATATATTAATAAAAATGCAGATAAATATATTTAGACCTCTTCACTTAGTGATTTCTATTAGGATGTGAAGAGACTATTAGAGAATGTTGAAAACAATACCACATAAGGCAATAGATTCCCAGGTAAGTGCACCAAGATTTCTGTGATATACTTCCAAGATTCCCATCACATACTTAAAAATAAAGATTCTATTGATAAGTTTTTCTCCACAGACGTACAGACCTGCCTCACGTTGCTGTCTTGGCAGGAGTATTTAGCCCAAGCCGAGAAGTTAAACAAGGAAAATTTTCTCAGTCAGCTCTGACATTTTGAGTGCGATCGCAAGGCGCAAACTTGTGGTGAACGAGTTTCTGAATTTAACGAGTGTGTCAATGCCACAGTCACAACAAACGCTACGAGAAACAAGTCATCATCCCTCGTCAGACAGCCTGCGGGGAGACGACAGAAACTGTGAGAGGCCGCAGGGTGTATGACGATGGAACCACAAAGGAGAGAAAAGAAAATAAATTGTGTGACGGCTGAATTTCAGCTTGGGTAGCGAGTTGAGTGACTGACTTCTGCTTTGACTGATACGTGTGATATAACATCTAGAGATTTCATCAAATATTTGACAAGCTGCCCTGCAAATGCAAAACAAGTGTGGACAGGTGAAGCTGTTTGATACTGAAACATTCTGAAGTCATTTATTTGCACGGAAACATTCACAAACAGAAATTGACACTGAATGTCCTGGTAACATGTTTATGAGAAGATAATTTCTCATCTAAAAGGAGCCGTAGGGGTATATGAATATTTTAGACAGACAGAGACAGTACAGAAAAAGGGAAATGACGCAGGCCAGATTTAAACTTCCCACATGAATCTCCCTCGAGCACCACAGCTCAATGCTAACTGCTAAGCCATGACTCGAACAAAATAAAAAAGTTTTTAGAGTTTTTAGAACATACCCAGCTAAAAGGGAATGCAGTAGAACATTTTTATATTGCATATCACGTTATTCTTAAATACCTAGTGGAACATTTGAATGTTACAGAATTAAAATGTTTGAATAACGTTCTTATAAACAAGCAATAACTTTAAATGTTTTATTACTTAATGGGAACATTAGGGAAACGTTCTTACAATCTAAAATTGTTAGCTGAGTAGACTGGTTAAAAGCTAACAGACTTGGATTAACGCCACAAAACTCCAGCTCTGATTTTATGAGCCCTTTCACCAACGAATATTAGGCAACAAATTGGATTTTGCCTGTTACAGTAATTTGTATGTATAAATTCCCAGTAGGTGTCATTTGTATGTATGAAATCAGAACAATAATCTAATACAACACGTGTTCTATCAAATCTGAATTTGTGGAGAGATGACAATGCCTTCCGCTTCACATTTTCTCAACTGATTGCAGATAAGATTGACTTCCAGGAGAAAATGCAGGCGAGACATCTTTCTTGATTATGTGGAAAATTATGAGGCTTTCCCAGGATAACTCCAGTATGTGGACTGGAAATGTTTGTTTTGTCAGCGCTTTACAAATGTAATGATACCTTAATATTCCTTCATCTCTCCATTCTCATTCACAGTAAAGCCTGTGAACTTACTCGCTCTCACGCAGAGATTACCTCACCAATCACACTGCATTTCTGTTATTAGTTTTCCTACCTACTTCTGATTTGCATTAATTGCATCATAAAGTTGGGCTGGAATGATCCTGACTCTAAATCCTCAGTGTCTGAGGTTCATTCCTGTCAAGAGGAATGCGTTTAAAACCCTTCTGATTTTTGCCAAAAGTGAATGTGGCAGCTGTTCAATTTAGTTTTTCTGCTCTCACAAAATCACCATAACTAAATACTGCAAACAGCCTAAAATATTAAGTCTGGTGCAAAATATTGTGTCCTTAAAGCTGCAAAATCTGCAACTTTAGCCTCTCTATCGCCATCTCTGTTTAAAGCATAACACCGCAGGGACTTGCAGTTATTTTTTAACATGGATGAGTTTAAATTCTAAACACCTGCTGTAAGAACAAGCTACAAACGCTGCATCATCTATAGCAGATGTCCTCAGACATGATATAACAGCCAGCTCTTCTTTCTGTTTACAAATGAAACATCTCTCGTGAAATCTGATCCGACAGCTCAAATTATAAATCATTATTATAAACTTACCATCGGAAATCGGGGTTGAACCAAGATTTGTAATGTACTTTATCAATAACAAAAAAGTTACGGACTGCAGCTTTAAATTCTACATGAAGTGGTGTTCGCAAGCACTATGAAAGAGGAGAAAATATTGTCTCTCCTTAGGAACGATGTGCTTAGGAATTGTTCACGAAAGACAGAAACAAGTAGTGATAAAGTATTACAATTTACACACATTAATTTATCAGATGCTTTCATCCAAAGTGACTTACAAATGAGTTTTAGTTGCTCGTTTTGGTCACCGCTAGTCAGAACAAAAACACGGAAGAGCTTTTAAAGCTCATCACATCATGCCTGCTTAGAAGTTTCTAAATGAAACCTGACAGCCTGTAAACAATCTTTATATCACAGATGTTTATCATGCTGAATTACAGAGGCGTTTGTTCAGAGCACTTCAGCTGTAAATAACTTCCACAGAACTTTCCATTTGTTCCCTCCATACTGCAGCCACTTGTCTGTAACAACCTCCGTCCAATCTCATCTGTTTCAATAATGGTCCTGTCTTCTGCAACAGAAAAATGAAAATATGGCACAGAAATCAACGTTTTTCAAACAAACACAATTACAAGGCAATTTGTAAAGTGCTGCGTAGAGTAATGTTCAATTGCTCTTCGTTAGAGGTGAGGGCCCGAGGAGAGCCTCATGTGATTTGTATCCGTCTCATTGGTAAAAAGCTTTCCTGTGCTGTGTGCCAAGAGCGGACATTACCAGTTAAATTGCACATCATTTAGGTGAATGGTGTGTCTGTACCACTGGAGATGATGGCTTGGCTGAAATCGGACAAACTCTGTTGCTTCTCTTTTAGTGATTGGTATATAAAACTCTTGGAGCAAAATGTTTTGCTTGGGTATAAACAGGAACTCAGAGAGGGGCAGAACCGAATATTGACCAACAATTTAAACGGGGCTGAAAATGGTTGTGGTGATTGGATGGGCTGGGTTTTTTTTTTACAAATTTAACCCAACAGATCTGACAGATGAACACAGCAAAACAGAGTTCTAGAGATTTCCTGTCCATCTCCGTAAAGACAAAGATACCCGGTAGGGCCTATTTACAACAAAGTTGCTCTTTGCTTATTACAGTAAGTCAGTCACCAATGGATTTCATGAAACCTAACCCACCTGTTTATATTTAACCAAAGCTCTGGTGCAGTGGTTAACGCACACAAACCTGTCAAGTTCCTGTAGCTCAAATGGTAGAGTATTGTGTTACCAGCGCAAAGGTTGTGGGTTCAATTCCCAGGGAACACACATACTGATAAATTGTATAGCTTGAATGATAAATTGTATAGATTGAATGCACTGTAAGTCGCTTTGGGTAAAAGCACCAAATGCATAACCATAACGTTGAGCCATAGAGCTCATGTGGATGATATAGATTAAGGTTTGATCTTTGCTGTGTCAGGATCCACCTTTTTCTGACAAATAATGTCTTCTTACTCTCCAGCTGTCTGAAGAAAGCGTCAAATTTGCCAATGTCAGTATCAAAACCAACCTTAAAACACTGGCATTTCTTCAACAATGGGCACTTTTATGGATATTTAGTAAATGCAGTATTTAAAACACATTTTTTACTCTCACTAGTTTTATTTGTCTACTAACAATGGCCAAGAGTGAATATCTATATGCATCACTGATGAAATCACATTTTTTTCTAAACCAACAAATGTCATTTCCATCACATGTCAGATTTCGTGCTTGATAACATTCTGTGATGGAAATCATGGTGATTGAAATGACATTTTAATCGTTTGGAATAAAATGGCATTTGTATTGTTAATTAAATGCAAGTTAAATGTCTTTGTCTTGCTAAAGCTAGTTTAATAGCTAGCAATGTATATATGCGAAATACACACAATGACTTACACATTTGCACAGTTTTTTAGAATTACTGAAGCCAAAAAATATTTAAAATCTAGCAAAAACAGCATGATAAGAAAGTTGCCAAAGATAGTTCCAATTTGACATTTATATAACATAAAATCAAAAAATTAAAATTGGTACCTTTTAATAAACATCAACCCCCAGGATACAGAGGATCCAGTAGTTAAAAAAAAACTCACATATGCATAAACTGTCAGTATTTTTGAGTTTGCCTCTTTCTCACCAGCAATATCAGCTGGATTTAAATGAGACCTCTGCGTGTGACTCTCGGTGTGTAAGAGTCAGTCTTCAGCTGTGAGTGTAAGAGAAGAGAATCTATTCTCCTGCAGGCTGTGTTCTAGGCAGCACCTCTTATAAAGTGCTGCGGTCGTCTCGCACAATTGGCCCTGTAATTTTAAAAAAGGTCACAGTGGCTCCGGCGTAATTCAATATTCTTATGGTGCTGTATTAACTACATATTTAATCACCATGGGTAGGACATTGATGGAACGTCTTGGTGTGGCAGGGCAACGGAACATATGCGAACCAAAGTGCTGCTGTCAGCAACACATAAGAGATGAATGCTGAGTCCCATGATGCACTGCTTCGAAATCTGCTGTGTTATACTTTTGGTCAGATATTTACCTCTGACCCACAGCCCCCTTTTTCCCCTTCGATTTATCATTCAAGCCCCTTATGCTCATGGCTTCACACAGAGACATAGATCATATAGATAATAATATGTATATATATATTACTGTCGATTATACCACTCACTGGTTGAACGTCTGATTGGCTGACAGGTGTCAGGTGAGCTGCACGGCTATGAAGTACAGAAGTTTCTGGTTCATTAACCTCATTACAGTCAGGCAAGTAGGACATCCTATCATTGCATTCAGACTAAATGCATTGATTGGATATTTTATGGTCATGTGTCTTCAACAAAAGATAAGAATTTATATAAATATAACTACACCACTTAACTTAGTGATTGCTATCAGGATGTGAAGAGACTTTCAACCAGCATAACAAAAAATGTTTTTCTGGAAAGAATCGCCTACCCTGCTTTTAATACCCATTAACTCGAAAAGTTACTTTCTAACCACACATTCAATCTCTCTTTTTAAAGGTTCCGAATGAATTTGCTTTTTAACCAGTAGTGGTGAAGTGAATATTTTTTAATCACAAACTAGTAATATTCCACTGATCTATCTAATTACTATACACCTCTGTATAGAGGTATAGACATTAAAGATGTAGATGTAGAGATTTATAGATTTCAAAAACATGGGTACATCTACTCTACAACTATCACACACCAGTTGCATTAAAGTAAATCAGAGCTTGCCAGGCAGTTGGAGAATGCATCCCGTCACGCGCAGCTGCACGCTGCTCATTGTGCGGCTGCAGCTTCTGTTTACAGCTCAGTGCCAGTTCCTCCTCAGCGCATCAGGTGGAGTGAATTGAACTTCAGGCAGGATGCGACTGGCTCATCCACGTTCATTAACGCTGCTATATCGGGCTGCAGCTATCAATGCGGCCTCGCAGCGCGCAAATGGTACTGCCGTGCGCCTGCTCGCAACTGAAATTACAGCCGCCTCCGCCGGCCCACCAGAAAAGAACATTAAATCCAGAGAGACACACACAAGCAGACCGAACTGACAAGAAAATTGTTTCTGGAGCAGCAGGCAAAAGAAGGAGGGGGAAAGAAGAAAATATGAAAGAAGATGAGGAGCGGAGAAGGTAAACAAGTGGGGAGAGGGAACCATAATGGAGAAGAGTTTGGAGCAATAAATGGGAAAATAGTTGAATAACAGGGTGATTTGAGAAGGCTTCATCCTGGCAGATGTGAATTAGGGAGGGAAAGACTGAAAATTGGAGATAGCATCAATGAAAACCAGCAGCAGACGCATAAGTTCCTTGCAGAAGACAGTCAAGATAAATTACAGAAAAGAAGCACGTTTTGAAACGCTGCTATCGATGAAATACCTCATGACATGCTAACTCGGGTGTCTAGGAAAAACAAACAGCGTAGATAAGTATAAAAAGGTTGTATTTTAAAAGACATTCGATTTTAAATGATGTAAAGCTTTAAAAGACTAGTTCACCAAAAATATTACACTTCAAAATCCTTTCACAAGACAGAATGTTATATGTTTTGGAACAACATGAAGGTGAATAAATAATGATGGAAGTTTCATTTTAGGTAAGCGGTCCCTTTAAAGTCTCCCTTTAAAATTGTTTTTCATCAAACTCCTGATAAAAGTGCACAGGCAGAAGACAGCAGCCATCTCAAAAAGATTTCTGTTTATCTGTGTGAAATATTTTTCTCATCTAACATTTTTCTTTCTTCACCTGCAGTAGAGAACCAACAGGTCTGAAGATCCCAAGAATGGTGTCCATCACACAAACAGACAGCTCCACATCATATGACAAGCGCAGCAAAGCCTCATGGGAAAACACACAAGCTTGTATTATAATGTCACTAATCCAATAGTTTTCAGGTAAGGAATCTTAAATGATAAAGATAAGATCTTTTACCTATAAATACTGTGAACTTGGAAAATGACTCGGCTTGTGTGTCCATCCCACTGAGCTCTGAATAAACACTTTGGATTTAAAGCACAAAACAGAAAGCACATGCACTCTTACCTTGAACCAAAACTCCCTCCAACTGCTCTGACTGGACAAACTGCAGGAAGGCAAAGATAAATAGGAGTGACCATGTGTTCTGCATGATTCCTACAGACCTGGCATCCCTGTCTCAGATTAATCTGCACAGATAAAGAAAAGAGAAAAGGTTTCAAGTTGTCAATTAGCATATTTTGAGGAGGTACATTTCTGATTAGGATTCAAACTGTACGTTTCGATTTTTATTCATGAGACGCTATCTACATGCAACATTACAAATCGATACCAATACATGGAATCGAGGGAGAAAATGCAATTTTTTGGTCCTGCATCAACAGTCAATAAGACTGAAAGGACCCAAGACAGAAAGATTAAAATCCTGGATCAATGCTCAAGACTGATATGGGGTCTCAAGCTCAGTAAGAACGTTGCCTGATGGTTTGAAATGAATCTACTGGTAACTCTGATCAGCCATCTGCAAAATACAAGCGCACCACACTGAGATGATTGTGTGCCAGCCCAGCCCAGCCTGAAATCAGAAATCAAACAGAGAGCTTCCAAATGTTCTGAGTCTGTATCAGATGTGCTTTGGACACAGTGATGTTACTCACTGTTAACTGACCCAGAAACAAAGCTGGCGAGAACATAACTGATGTCCATGCGTTCTGTTGATGTCCATCTCATTCAAACCTAATCTGTTTGGTCCTCCCAGCATACACAGCCATATGTCAACAGCCTTTAAGATTTTGTTTTTGATAAATATGCAAATCTTTTACCATTAAGTGATAAATAATAAGAGCATTTATGTTTTGATGGGCAGTTTATGGGGTTCTGACGGAAAACACTCTGTTGTTGCTATGGTTACCGCTTTTTGCAACTTTAACTGGGGAGTGTTTATTTGTCACTTGGTAAAAAAACACACTCCGACTGGCTTGTAATCTAACTTTTTTATTGCACACATGCACACACATTTGACTTTCTATCATAGTTAACACTTTCTATTAACTTCCAGTGTTTTGTTTGTCTGGTTTTTACTGAGCTAATAATATTCTCTACCCCTACCCAAAAAAATAAATATATATATATATATATTTATTTATAATGAGAGGGATATAAATATATATATATATATATATATATATATATATATATATATATATATATATATATATATATATATATATATATATATATATATATCCCTCTCATTATTTAGTTTGATTATCAAGTCTTTCCTCATGGGGATGGTTACCTACAATGCATGCAAAACCTGACAGTGCGCGCGCGCGCACACACACACACGAGGTTTCTATGCTTTGTGGGGACTTTCCATAGACATAATGACTTATGTATATAAACTGTATAGTCTATTCTGTAACCCTCACAGAAACCTTTTTAGCATTTTCAAAAAAAGCTTCATTTATTATGTTTAATTATCAATTTCCCTTGTGGACCCACACAAACAGACACTCTTTATCACAGCCTCCTCTGCTTTTCCAAGTCACTTACCAAGTCTTTTCAACCATAATGGCTTATTTGTGCTGTAAGCGTGTTGACTGAAACGCTTTCTTCTCTTCTTATCAAAGCGCACGCAGTCAACATTCCTCCTGTTTCCATTTGGAAGGTTTCGTGAGCACAGGACTGAAAGTGTAGCTGAGAGCTCTGCTATCTGATTGGAGCAACCCGACCGCCTCATTGTCACACTCGTACCTTATCATCCTTTATTTCCTACAGTGTTCTGGCAGCCTTATAGAATTACTGTGCCTAACAACTGCAGAATTTGCATGCCGTGATGACAGATGCATACACAACTAACTGGACATTCGCGGGCGAGCTGCATTTATTTTTCAGCTCCCGGCTCTTTTTTCCATCGTTTCCTCATTCATAATACACTCAGGTCTGCATCCTCCCAGTATTCGAGGGTGAACGGAGAGGGCAGATTGAATTCTTTCAGATAATTGTGTCAGATAAGCAGCCAAAAGCGTCTTTCACGAGCGATCAGATAAACACCCAATTACCAGCGGTGAGGGGCCACATTCTGCAGGGCAGTAAAAGGTGTGGAGCACCAAGATGGCCTCCTCACCTGACACTCTACGCCAACGGCTTCGACTTGGCGAGACAGTTGAGAGTAATTATTCAGTTCTTTTGATTAATGAACACACCCACTGAAGATAATGGAAGATTTATGTGTAGCACCTCCTCTTTCCAAATTACATGCACATGGATTGGGCCAGTCACGGCCCACCAGGCCAGAGTCCAAAAAAATCTATTTCATTCTCTGTTCTCCAGTTTATCTTGGCGAGCACACAGTTGCTTATGTATGAGAAAGGAGGTTGTATTCATGCATGCAAAATGTATAGAGATGAAATCTCTGCTTTGAGGAGAAGCAGATTAAATTGTAGCTTGAATGAGCCAATTAAACGGAATATAAATCTATTTTTAAAGACAATTGATGTGTATATTAAATATATACACATACAAATACATACATGTATACCTTTTCATTCATGTGATGGTTTAAACCATCTGATTTACCCTTTAAATGAAATCACATCTAAAGACCATAGCAAAATATTATACGAAACAAATGAAGACTTTGTTAAATATGTCTGCCATGACAAATGTCTGCCCTGTGTTTCTATCCGAGGAAAAAATGTTCTTTCTTGGCAATCTCGTTACTTTTCTTTTTTCTTTGTTGTGGTGGGCGACAAGAACAAAGTCAACACCCATCTCAACCCTTCATGTAGTGTTTGAGGTTGGCAGACGCAGACTAACCTGTCATTTCCTTTACACACGGCTTTCATTTCCAACATGACGTGACGCCATTTCCACATGAATAGGCCTCCTCAGATCTCAGGAGGGGCGTCTGCTGTGTTAAAGGTGGGGGCATCTAGCAGGTAAATTATTGTAGGGGAGTGTTCAGAGGGCTTTGAGAAATCAAATGCACTTCAAATTACCTCTGACAACACCCACTGTTCCTTTCAGCTTAATCTCTCGCCTTTTATCTTACAATTTCTGGCTTTGGAGCGCCTCATAACTTCAGTTTGAGAGCCAGATGCTACAAGAGCTAAGGAGGGGAGAGAGAGAGAGAGAGGGAGAGAACAAAGAAAGAAATAGAAGAGACAGGCCAGGCACCTGATATTGCATCGCAGGCAGGTAAAACAATGGCCTGCAATTGTTACTGCAACAGAAAAATCATCTTCCATTTCCATTATGATCCAAACGGGACGCTGGAATGATGTTAGTTACGAAGCGGGGCAGGGAAACAGAGATGCACAATATTGATACTGTTATCTTTGCTCAGTGCTAGCTTTTCCCTGTAGACCACTGGCTTACTGTAAAGGTGGCTGGTGGTCCAATTAGCCTGACCGAGACCTTATTCTGGGGAATAATGCAATGAGCAGCAGGAGAATGCAATGGCAGTGCAATGGCATAAAAAAGCGAGGCATTCTATAGCTGCGTGCTTACGCATTCGCTTCCTGTTCTGCTTTACAATTGTGCACTATCTGGACATTGCACACCCGTCCCCAAGGACAATGGCCAGGACGGCCACAAATGTAAACTCACAGTCACTCATTCGTCATGATTTCAGCAAAAGTTACAGCGCTGTGTGTATTTCTAACTCAACATTAATTCATTTATAAGCTTCTATTTCAAATGTGCATCACATTTAATGATGGAGCCATGGCATAGTGGTAATAAATAGCGTTGTGGTGCTCACACGGGCCAGAGTCAGAACACCTTTTACATTACAAATCATTTCCTGATCTTAAATGAATTTGAATTAAAGGGGCACTTCACCTAAAATACATTTTTCCCATAAATGACTTACCTTTAAGATCCTAGGTGTATATGACTTTCAGTTCTCAGTCGAACAAAATCAGAGTTATATTAAATAACATTCTGGCTCTTCCCATCATTAAAATGGTAGCGAATAGTGCTCAAGATTTAGAAGCTCCAAAAAGTGCATCCATTCATAATTAAAGTAACCCATAAGACCCCAGTTAGTTAATAAATGTCTTTTGAAGTGATAAAGCGTCATGCATATCTGTATGAATGAGCACAGACAACAAGATGGCATGCCAGCTCCACGTCAATAACTTTAAATCTCATTGGGGACTGCAGTGACAACCAATGAGATTCAAAGTTATTGACTAGCTGAAGTATATTGAAGTATAGCTAGCTGAACAAAGAAAGTCATATACATCTAGGATGCCTTAAGGTTGAGTAATTAATTGGTTAATTTTCATTTTTGAGTTGAGTACCCTTAGGTTTCAAACAGGAGGCACATTTTAATTCAAATTTAAGAATAAGGTGTGACTAATAGACTAGTATCCCCCAAAACATTCATCTGTTTTGTGACTATACTATGCTATAAATAAATGACAAAAAAGGCCAGTCCTTTTTCTATTAATGTAAATTAAATCTGTAACATCCACCACAATGCTTACAAAAGCTCTAACTAGAGCGATATGATGCTATGAAACCCCTTTAAACAAAATGCTGGCATTAAATTTCCATGCACACATTCCAACAAGCGCTCTGAATAAATATCAAACTGTTCGAACAAACACAATTTCATGCTCAAGCATTCGGCCTTTCGATTATTGTAATCCGTTATCAGCATGTGGGGCCAGCGGAGTTCTCCGCCCGGCGTGCGGCCCGCGAGCATGGAGATGAGTTTGGAGTCGAGGGTGGGGGGGGTCGGCCACGCGCTATGTCTGTTGAATCGTGTTGCAACTACTCTAGTGGCAAAATTGGCCCTCAAAAGCCTCCCGAACTGTTAAATAGACAATTTCAGAGAGCGTTCATCATTATGTATTTTAAACAGACCGCTGGTGTCCGTTGTAGCAGTGCAGTTAACTATGAAGGAAAGAATGGAAGGACGAGGCCTCGCTGCAGTTGTGAGGACAATCTCTTTAAGTGACTGCTCAGCTGATTTGCAAAGTCAATGTCATGTTTGTAATGGATCGGCGGCATGCGGCTCGCTCCGCCCTCGTAAAAATGACGGACAGGGTTTAAATGTCCTGTGTTTACAGTGCATTAATATTTCTGCCACTTCATTACAATAAAAGGATTAACCTGCAGCTCGGCCTCACAGAAGTGCATGATGAGTCCTCCTCTTAGTGTATATTACCTGCTGTCAGCCAGTGGAGGAATACACGAATCATGATGTACACACACACACGTTGGGTTCCCGTGCTTTATGGGGACGTAATGGATTTTATACTGTACAAACTATATATTCTAACCCTCACACTAAACCAACCTCTAAACCTAACCATCCACTACCTGCTATTTTAGATTTTCAATAAAGATCATTTTGTATGATTTATAAGACTGTTTCCTCATGGGGACCAAATAAAAAGTCCCCACAAGGTCAAAATGTACTGGTGTTACTATACTTGTGGGGACATTTGGTCCCCATAACGGAGTGAATACCAGCACACACACTTACACGCACAGGCTCCTCTGCGTTTTCTAACACTCATTTCTCACACTCCTGCAAGATAATACAAAAAAGATGGAGGAAGGGCAACCCTCATGAATCTTGAGTGCAGCCTTATAAAGTGACAGGCCTTGCTCACAAAGCCAAGATTGTGATGTCATCCTGGTTACAAGTGCTTCAACCTGAGTTCAGAACTGTTGAGATGTTATTTCACTTTCAAGTGGTGCTTACTTGCTGAGACAAGCATCACTTTCAGTTTTGCTCATAATTAAAGTTCTATCACGTCAATCAATCATGCAGCACACTGTGAACAGGTGTCCTATTCACTTGTTATCAGATGTACGGTGACTAACAGAAGAAAAACAACAGCCTTAGACTGGTCTAAGGGCCAGACTATCACCAAGATTTGACCTGGGCCAGTGAGGAGCCAGCTTGCAATCACTTAACAAAGCCCTAGTAATCACCCAAAATACATAGATAACCATATAACAATTTCCTAGCAACCACACAAAATATTAGCATTGTGGGTGCAAATCTAAAGAATGAACTGATTAAACTCTTCTATCTCTTCTACTAGCTAACTTTAGCCACTCCACAATCCTCAAAGACAGACATGAATCATAATCTAACAGCCACGCTTGTGTTTACCAAACATTATAAACAGGATAAACCACCAACTTGTGTGTATATTTATAATTCCCCCAACATGTTTTCATAAATTAGTGAAGCCTGGTTAAAATACATGTAGGAAACGTTTGGGGAAATTATGTTTAAGACGCAACGCCGCTTTCGCATCGAAGTCTGTTATTAGTAACAGGAGTGGAGCTGCGGGGCGAGCCAAAATTAAGATGAATTTTTAGTAAAGGCAAGGAGGAAGCTGATAGATTCGGTCACCGAAGGGACCGATCACGGTTATCCGTCATTTCATACGACGGATCGCAGAGAAATTAAAAGCTGATTATTTCCTGGGGGTAGAGGAGGAAGACCACCGGCCCCCTGGCCTGCGAGCTAAATTTGATGAATTAGTTCTCGCTCTCTGCCAAGAAAGAGGAGGAGGGAGGGAACATGACAGAGTTAAGAGCTGTCCTCCATCAGGAGAGACGATGTTGGAGAATTCATTTGACTAAAAGCTCCAGGAACAAGTCTGAAAGACATTTTGTGCTATTCCAAAAGTTTAAAGCTTGACAGCAAAACATTTATTGTAGCATCTGATTTATGGCTGTCAGTTAGGGGCGGGTATTAGCAGGGACCTGGCAATGTTATCTAGATATCTGGTTCACAATATAAAACCAATGTGATATACTGTGATCTTTTAATTTGTTTCTCTTTCTTTTGCATAGGGCCACATTTATTCTCAGCCTGTTTTGAGTTTAGATTTGGTCTAATAAAATTATAAAGGATGTGTTGACATAATGCCACAATAGGAGTTACTCCCCAGGCTTGCTCTGAATGGTGGGCTGTCATTTTGTCGTCACAAAAATAAGAAAAGAGCTAAAAATATTACTTGATGGTGTTAGAATATCAATACAGGAATTGTACAGTGCAGTAATATAATATTGATATTGCCACAATACTTTGACTGACAGGAGGGGGGGAAGAAAATTCACACAAAGGAATATTTCTGAATAAATTCTGTAAGGTATTCATTTAAAAAGAGCTGAACATAAAACAGCTCTTCAAGCCATGATTTGTCACTATTGTTGATATAATGAACTATAGACAGATGCATTGTGGGATTGACGACCTTCAAACGCTGCATTCTATACAGCACACTGCCACGCTTATCTTGATGTGGGACACTCATGTGATCCTTCAGCTGCAAGGTTTTTCACATTATTGCTCAATTCAAAGGCGTCTGTGCCACGCGGGCAGAGAGCGGGTCTCATTTGGAAGCCGTCCGGGCTCTATTTGCCTGTTCTGATTGGATCTGCAGGAGACAGAACAAAGGAAGCTCAGCTTTCATTGTGTTTCTTTGTGTCCCAGATGTCAGAAGTCCGGCGCACAAACAATACAGCTTCTGCCACGCTGACTACGCTAGTCATTATCCTGAGCAAGGATCGCTGGTTTCGCCCTACTGCAATCATAACTCTAATTAAGAGCGATGCTTTGTAAGCACGGAGGTTGCGCGATGTTAATTACCAGAGTACCGCGCTGCAAACACATCTCTAAATGCCACTTGTCATTGTTCTGCACTGGTACTTGTCACTGTACAGCCATGAAAACACTTGGGACATCTCTGACACAGAGGAACGGCATGTTATGATTTAAAACAACTGACGATCAATAAAAACTTAAAGCTTAATTTGCACACAAGTTTAATTTGCATAATTTGCATAGTTAACCGTAACTGCTAGCTAAGAGTTCACAGAGTACACCAAGACTATATATTTATAGTTTGCATAGTGTTAGTGTACTTGGTGAACTAAGAAGTATAAATAAATGCAAGAAAGCACATATACAGATATATAATAATTATAATATAAATGAAATACCTATGTATATAGTCTATATTAACTTGCTGTGTATACTATAAACACACACACTGTTATTGATTGTAAGCCTGTATGAGTTCATTTCATTTCTTTTAAGGTGGTTCTTAAAACAAGTTAGCATATGCCTCGAGTAGACTTGGAAAACAATATGTACAAGTAACTAATATGTACAAGTTTGATTCTGCTTTTATGGTGCCATAAAAACTAAACCTGTGGTCACTGTGTGCTTCATTTGATGAGAAACAGCAAAATAAACATCTTGCCTAAGATCAATCGTGTTGCACTGAAGAAAGGCAGATATACAGCTTTGAAAACATGAGGATGCCGGAATTGTTATTTTTTGGTGCACAGTACCTTTAAGAAACTATTTTTGTCGAGTCTTCAGGCTCAGTGCATGTTAACATGCATCTTTTAATTCCCTCAGATTCCTACTACACACTTCCATGCATGTACAGTCTTTGGTTGACATTCAATGTTGCTTGATTGATCAGGCTGAAACGCTGGAATAATTTCTTAATCCTGAGGGAAATGTCAGACGCAATACGGCTCAGCCCCTACAATTAAACATATCATACTTATAGCATAATTATCGCAGACAGACTGATTTGCTAATCTTTTCAAATGAATTCGCAAGATTATTCACAAATACACGCCGCTGCACCTGATCAGTATCGGCAAGCAGTATCACACCAGCTTAATTAAACCTAATGCATTTTAATAACACCAGATATTGAGATTACACCTCCCATAAGCCTCGACTAATTAGAACACTGGTGTACAGTTGACAAACATGCAATTTATTGGACTGCTTATAGACAAACAGTCAATTAAATGGCCTTGGTTACATTTATTTTGCTTATTTGGACACAAAAAAATGCAATTTCCCTGTTTAAATGCATAAAAAATGCATTTGGTCTGCCTGCATGCAGTGCATCTCCACGATGCTTCCCCAAATTAAACAATGCCTATCAGATCGAGTGTTTCCTCCTCCACCTGTGAGAGGCGGCAGGTACTTGCCATTCTAGTCGTAATTGTTTCTGACGAGCAATAATACAAAGGAAAACAACAGCTTAATTTGCATATCCGCGTTCATAAACAAAGCCCACTATCACACCTGAACTCTCTGTATTTTGCTCCAAGGGCAACATTAACTTGCCGTCTGCGTTCTCTGATGGTATATTATCATAAATTGGCTTATTAGTTGCAGGTTATTGAGCCAAGATAGTGTGTAACTCGCCGCATTTGTGTGGGAAATGAATCAGGACTTAATGT
This sequence comes from Chromobotia macracanthus, assembly GCA_036877525.1. NCBI lineage: Eukaryota > Metazoa > Chordata > Actinopteri > Cypriniformes > Botiidae > Chromobotia > Chromobotia macracanthus. Next base: position 1,489,932 of record JAZGTH010000080.1, on the reverse strand, counting down.
GCATTCAAGATTCGGAGATTAATCAGAAGAGACCGTCGGTGGATGTGACTGCATTTTTGAGAAGGCTGGAGCAAAATGCCCAGAGAGGGTGTTACAAATTCAGGTTTTTGAAACTGCTCACCATATTTATATGTATGTCTTTGATATGCCAACCCAGCTAACAATTTAAGGTTGTAAGAACATTTCTGTAACTTTTCCATTCAGTAACTAAAACATAAAAAATGTTGTTTTGTTCTAGGAACGTCCTAAAAATCCAGTTACTGTTACCACTGTTACTGCTACAACGTTACTGTTTGGTTATAAGAACGTTATTTAAACTTCTTTATAATTCTGTAATGTTTTTAAAACATTTCAATAACAGCTTAAGAATAACATTCCCCGTACCGTTTCTGCAAAAATGTTTTTTCATTTCAGTTTTCGTAACACTGAGATAACTTTTAGAAAACGTTAACCAATGTTCTGAGAATGTTCCCTGTTAGCTGAGCGTACGATTATTATAAGCCGATACGACAGTATGGTAGATCATAAGAGCTATAGAGCTGCACATCCAGGGTTTGGCACTCAAGGCAGGATCAAGAATAGCTGGATCAGTATGGAAGAGGAGGTCTGGGGTCAGAGGTCAAGGGTATTTGCCTTACTCGTGCACTTTTCCTCTTTTTGAGATCATTTACCGTACATAATTCATGCCTAGAGAGAGTCTAGGTGGCTGGGAATAAAAATGACTGCTGGTGAACGGTGAAATTCATTCTGAGACTGAAACAGACACAGACTCTTAACCTGTATGAATTTATGATATCATAAAGTTAACACAGATTATCAAGCAATGACCCAATGTAATACCAAATATCAACCTTTGTAGGGGAAAGGAAGATTTAGGTGATGACTTATTTTTTTGTTCTTCACACCAAAATATGTGCCTTCAGAAGAAATAGGCCACAGGTTTTCTCAGAAGACACAAAGTCATACAGGTTTAAAACAATAACAAGACTTAATGTTGATGGCGAACACTAACTTCATTAATTTCACATAGAACATAACTGGACTTATAGTTAAAACTCTTATTTTATTAAAATCAATGTTGCTGTCTATGTATGTTTCAAATTCATTTCTCAAAATCGTAATCAAAATCAACACTTCCAAATTGTTGCATTTTTCCTGGTGTGTTTGTTTGACAGCCTATAAAATAAACATTTAACATCATATATGCCATTATTTCTAGACTTGTACGGGCACATCTTATGTTTGAATAAGGAAATTATTGAACCACTCATTAGAAGAAGTCAAATATGTCGGTATCTGAAGAAAACTTCAACGTAATTTCGAATGTAACCTTGGAGGCTCTGATGGAATTGATGCCAAATGAACGAAACAATCAATTTTGAAAACACGATTAAAAACGCCACCTCGGATCAATGCACCTCGATTTCCTATATACCAGACATACTACACCCTACAAAAGATGTTCCTTTTTAAAGCAGCTGCTGTTAATATCATTAAAGGGTTTTCTTTGTCTCAAGATGAAGGATACAACTAAAGCTAAAACCACAACTTGATAGGACGTCCATTCACAAACCAAAACAATACATTTGTTTAAATTTGACAAGCCATGTTATACATTACTTTTATGTGTACATTTTTTCTCTAATGACAAGAGCAAAAGTATCAAATATAGACAAGAAATGACCCATAGTGTTATAGATATACACTGTATAACCTATGGCCTCTTTCATTTGTCAAATCTCTCTCTCTCTCTGCACCTTCCAATGAGTGTATTAGACATGTCTGGAGGCAGCGTCCTGCTTAATGTTCTACCAGGTTATTTCTCTTTTGCTTTCAATTACGAAGCCACAGCAGCAACCCAAGTCTGCCACACACATACACACACAAACACACATTTCTGTCTCCTCCAGCTTGATATAGATAGATATCCCTCCCCATTGAGTCTAAATCTACATTAGGTCATTTCAATAAGTGCTGGGGCCCCGAGGCATTGGTCAGGAGTCAGGAGCCAGGAGCCTGGGTGGAGGCAGGCCTCTATTCATCTTAGTTTGACTCTGACTCGCTGACACGCAGGCAGACGGATGAGGGTCCGGTTTGTCCAATCTCAGTTGTGTTTGTTATGATACTACATTAAGGGGCCTAACAGAGCATGTCAGGAAATATTGAAAGCATCACAGGAGGCGGAGAGCTTTGCTAAAATATGTTGTGGATGAAAGGAATCTTTTTGTTTTGAAAAATGTGGAGGAGGGGCTGGCGATGATGGCTTCAAGAAAAATGTCGGCCTTGCTCCTGATGACCATAGAGGGCACTCTTTGGAACACGGGTGACAGTTGTGGCCACGGCATAACAGAAGGAATCACATTTATTTACCTTATAGAAATTGTTTTTTTGTGTGATAAGACTTTGTGACCTTCGGGATTGTTACAGGAATATAAAAATGATCATTTGATAACCCTCATGTGATAATACGTTCTTCAATGGAGCACAATTCGGGTATTGTGTTCCATTCCACATTCTGGAAAACCTTTCTAGCTTTTAAAAATTAAAGGAAGCAATCACCATTGTTATCATAAAAGTGGAACTAAGGCTGTCACCATCTCATATTTTCACTACACAGTTATCAAGGCCAAAAGAATTTATGGTACTGATATTATCATGCTGACAATTCTGTCAGTTCATCTTTAAATTTGTTTGTTTTGTGTTTTCTTTTTCTTGGCCAGGGAACCACATTCAAAATACAAGTGGAGGCCAAGAGAGTTTGTATCCATTGTGCCTTTTAAGGCAGAAAAAGGTGTGGGTGTGGTTATAAATGAGGGTGGGGCTTTATTTCATAGCAACGCCTGGACCGTTTACAGAGGTGTCGCTCAAAAACACAAGGCTGCCTCGGGGGAGGCTGGCCGCTAGTAAAATAATAGCATCCCTGCCAGAGACTGCTGGGATAGGTGGGGTGATGTACACCAGGGGTAATTACAGACAAATGGCAGGAGGGCCCCATCAACTCTCTCTGAGAGGAGAAAGACAGTGAAGCGGCATTAAAAACAACCATTAACGTACAGAAATGGACGTGTGTCCAGAACCTCAGGCCAATGAACTACATGTCAGACAGCAGAACATTCGTTATAATGACAAATTTTGAGCAGGAACTGTCGAATGACTGCCATCATATGAGAAGCTCATATTAGAAGTGTCTCAGATACCATCTAGCATCTTTTTGCCTGAACCAAAGATGGATAGAGTAACAGTTTTACCCACAAACCCTCATTTGACCTTTAACCCAAACCTTCGTTAGGCTCTGATGTGAACTTAGGTGTAAATGCCCTGAGAAGAACTGAGAAGAAACTCAATCACTCATTGCAAGTTATTTTCTTAACGTGGATGACGTTTTTCTTAACGTGGATAACATGGAAGTTTAAATTCTTTGTTTACAGACATGACATAACCATGCAGACAAATAACTTCTAGCTGACATTTCCTGTAAAATCGTACCCAACAGCTCAAATTATAAATCATTATTACAACCTTACCATTGTGAATCAGGGTAAAGTAAGGAAACAGTGATGTTTTATGTACTGCCTCAATAACTAATTTTTGTTCATTTAAACAAAAAAAGCTGCAGCTTTAAACAGCTTTAAACATTACGTATTGCAGCTTTAAACAGTTTTAGCAAAAATATCTGACCGCGGACTGCAGCAATCAACCAATCAGAATCAAGTATTCCAGAGCCTAAATAACTAACCACTGATCCCACGTGACTGCAGGCTGTTGTTTAAGCACTGCTGACCTTGAAGAGAGTGTTTGTCGAGTGCTTTGGATTTGATGGATGACTTATCGGTTCACACAGTCCACCTGTCACATCAAACTCTATTGTCTCAAATAAAATTGTGATTCACTGGCACGGCTGGGCTGGCATGTGACCGCGTGCGCGTGTCTTGCACATGAAGGGTGGAAGATGAAAGCTGAAGTATCACTGGAAGTCTAATTTTAAAAACGCCAACCCAGCAGCACAGAGTTTCCGTCACATTTGAGAGATACAACTTACATGGGGAACAAATGGGCACCTGGTATCTGAACTGTGAACAATAAATAGCATTAAACCATAACAATACAGTAAACAATCCAACTGACCACCAAAACCAGTACCAGTATTCTAAGTCTTTGGAGAAAGCAGTTGCCATGGCAACAAACTGGAAAAATTGCAGAACCAATGTCATTGTACACAAACTGGCACGTTGACTAGCCAATGTGTCTCCCGAAACTGGCAGTGAGCTAAGACTTGGAAAACATTCTCTGTGATTACAATTCGGAGTGTTTTTAGGGCATAGCTATTATGATAGTCCACAGTTATTCCAACAATTAGGACGGACCTACACAACATTTGGCAAAGAAGTTGCCAGTGTTCTGACAGGACGGCCAAGACGTTATTGAATCCATTCTTACAAAAATAAACAAATATTTACATGAAGCAAAGGGTTGAAAAGTATTGTTGACAGAAACTTCTAGAAATACAACCTTAATTCATGGCTTTTCAATCTTTTTTAGGGGAACCAGTAAGCAACGACCCAGAACACCCTAGAAACCACCTAGCAACACCCTGGCAACCACATAACAATGTGTTAAACACTCAGAACACATTAGCAACTATATAGCAATGCCGTTCATTTAACATGCTTGTATCACTGAGGTGTGTTTTGCACAGACAAGCACTGCTAATATTTTCTGCAGTAAAAGTTTTTTCATTGTCACTATATACAGAAGCTGCTGAGAAAAACAACACTGGAGAATACTGTAGCAATTAGCTACTGTAAGCACATCACCAACATTCAACATCATCATGCACAACCATCAACATAAAACTGCAGAGCTGTTTGCAAACGCACCATTTATTGTGGCAAAGCTTAACTCTGTTACAATAATCTCCATTATAGAGGCCATCATTTTTTACTTAAAACTGACATTTATTATGCTTTTCCAAAGAATGAGAGCTGCCAAAGTGTAATCGTTCTGTCTGTCTGACTGTAGAATGAGGAAAGCACCTACTGAACCACACTCTCCCTCTCTCTCTCTCTCTCTCTCTCTCTCTCTCTCTCTCTCCCTCTCTCTCTCTCTCTCTCTCTCCTCTCTCTCTCTCCCTCTCCCTCCCTCTCTCCCTTCCTCTCTCTCTCTCCCTCTCTCTCTCCCTCTCTCTCTCCTTTATTCTCTTCCTCTCTTTGACTTACCCTCTCTCCCTCTCTCTTTTGCCCACTCTTTCTGTCTCTCTCTCTCCATGTCCCTCTGTCTCTCTCACTCTGTCTCTCTCTCTCTCTCTCCAGAGACCCAGATGAGAGGCACAGGCTCTACCTCACATGGTCCACAGGAAAGTCCTGACTTAAAAAGCACATTTAAAAACCAGTGAGGATGAAAAACATCCCAATTATCTCACCGCCCCCCTGCTGAGACCCAAGCTGTTTTATGATATTAAAACCTGCTAAATTATGAAACACTGCACTGCTGAGGATACAAATGCAAAAATACATTGTAGTTTTTTTCCCTGAATCGTTAGTATTGTAGGTTGTCTGCTGATGGTGTTATAATATTCTAAACAGTGTGATGACATTGCACTCACATTTCTAATGGTGATACTGCAGGTTTTGATAATGACTGTCAGCTTTGTGATTTCAAGTGATTACAGTAAATCATTTTTTGGAACTGTGCAAGACAAAGAACTCAATGAAAATGAATGAAAAGTGTGTAAATCTAATTGCTCAGCATTTCAACATGTGACATACAGAATTACAATTTTTAGTAGTGTCATGGTCAATGAAATAATTAACACATAAATAAACTGATTTGGTATGCTGTGTATAAGAATAAATAAAGCAGCCCTTCCATACAAGAAACTGACTTCAGTGTTCTGATATAATTTAAAGTTAAACTTAAACTTAAAAATGGAGGGTGTGACTTGTTTTGTCCTCTGGGATTTGGCTGGCTACGTAAAAGTAGGCGTTTCAAAGCTTGCAGCAGACTACCATTAGATGGGAGTTTTTAACTGGCTCCGCCCAAGCCGTCAGGCTGACATCATCACAGAAAGTCTGCCGTTCCAGAGTGAAAAAACATTTTCAGATTTTGTTTAAAGACTACCAGTGCACAGAAATAAAACAAAATAATGACTTGCACAGATAAATCATTTACACTACACACTGCAATAGTCCATAAATAATAAGAATAGTATATTTTAATTTCATAGTGACTTTCAAATATAGTCCATATAACCTGTATGTTATATTTTTGTAAAGTCACATGACAGCTCTGAGCGAGGAACAGGCCAAAAGGTCACAGGCAATCTTCTGCTACATCTCTAAAATGGACCACAAAATGAATATGAACTACAAAAATGACACAATCACATCAAATCAGATCAGCCACAAATTTGATTTGAGAGCTTGAGTGGACAAAGCACTTTAATGGCATTTTTGGTCCTTCTAAGAGCTTATCTGAACTTGGGTTCACTAAAAAAGGAAGTGTACAAGTCTGGAGAGACATGGAGGTTTGTAAATCATGACAGAAATTTATTTTCTAGGAACACAATTAGTTTTTTTATTTCATTTTTTATCACATAGTTTATCAATACCATTACAATGAACAATGAAGTACCGGTTTTCTGGTTTGTCTTGATGGACCGTGTGGCTGGAGTCATAGGGAGGGCTACGATCTGTCACGTCTTCCCTCCAGATTACATATTTACACAAGGGTCAAGTCACCGGGTCTCTGTCATGTCACACACACAGGGGTTCCTGCAGACTGCGATACAACACGGGAAACAATTCAAGCAAACCTACCCAGAGGACATCTGATCACATCCACATGCGCAGCAAATAATCTATCTCCACAATTCCCCACAGACAGACTGACAGAGAGAGAGAAAGGGAGACAGAGAGAGGGAGAGAAGGAGAGGAAGAGGGAGAGAGATTTATTAATAGCCACAGGCTATTCAGGTTGCGGTTGTTAAAAGATAAGTCCACTGATAACCAGTCATTTCCTGAGAACTGAAGATATATTGTATACCACATTCAGACAGTGCTTTTGTGGGACTGCAAAATTTCCATCTCCACTTTTAAATCCTCAGACACTGTGCGATATTTAACCTCCCCAGTCCGGGCCAGACTGTATCAGCACATCCCTATTGGCTGCAGCATTCAGACCAAAATCCAATTTCAGTGATAAGCTTCAGGCTGGAGTTGTTTTCCTCTTTGGATTGTAAGCGTTTATCAAAGAATAGTGCAACAGAGACGCATTCGTAGCGGCATGCGGCATGACGGCTGCGTGGGCGTGGCATGCGAGCGCAAACAGGTGTAGAATGATGATACAATTCATGTTCATGCTCCTTCTGCCAGGAACCACCCTCTGCTGTCCCTCAAACCCCTTGACCCTTCTAAAAAAAAGCTAAAAACACCTTCTTGACCACAGCTGGAGAAATCTCACAGACAGGTAACTAGCAAATACACATTACTTTCAAGAGATAAGTGTACAATTCACCATTTTCATCCACCACACATTTGGTTCTAAGCATAGAATATAAGCATCCAAAGAGTTTGAATGAAAATATAAACATATAAGCTCTACCGTAGCTGTACTGTCTAGAAAATACATAAAGATGGAACAGAAATTATACTACATCACCAAATGTATGTGGGACTCCCAAAAAAAACAAATCCCAGAAGTGCATATTGAGAAATTCAGTTAAAAAACACTGGTTTTAATAGAGATTCTTCTTAACTGTTTCCATTATTCTGGGAGATCTTTCCACCAGATGTTAAAACATGGCTGCAAGGGATTTGTCCATCAGCATCAGTGAGGTCAGACTCTGATGTTGGGTGATGGGGGTGTGGCTTGCAGTCTGAGCTCCAAATCATCATAAAGATGTTTGATGGGGTTCGAGTGTGAGATTTGTGCAGGCCAGTCAGATTCTTGCACACTAGACTCAATGGGGCTTTGTCCTACTAATACAGAGAAGGTTGGAAGCTCGCAATTCCCAAAAAATTATTGGATGCCATTACTGTTTGTCTTCATTGGAATTATGGTACCTAGACAAAGCTGTCAGTTACATTTATATTTGTGTATTTGGCAGACACTTTAATCCAAAGCAATTTACAGTCCATTCAAGCTATACTTTTTTATAACAGGCTGTCCACTTTCCTTTGGCCATTTTGTGTGTTGCATTATGAAATTGTATTTTCAAAAGTCTCCTCCGTCAAGCATTTCCTGTCCAACTTCCTGCAGATTTACACACAGTAGATACAGCACAAGAAGAAGGATAGAAGAGGCGATAGCAATCTAGCGACTTTGGCTCCGGTCCAAGACCGTCTATCGAGAAAAGCTGTCTGAAAATTGGCATGCCAACGAACAACCCACTGAGGTGAATCGCACGACATTACGGGGGTCACGCATGGGTCCAGCCACCTAAAGAGTCACAGTGCAGGCAAGAAATAGAGTATTTTACAGACCACTGGTCCACCTGCCTTCTTCAGAACTCTCAAATGCAGTTTTTAATCGAAATCCACGGGCAACACACTGGACGTAAAACTAGTCACACTTTAGTGGTCTGACAAAGGACCCCAAGAGAGGCACCGGTTGGTGTTTTCGAAAAAACCACCCAAAAAGTCCCTTATCATCAATGAAAATTGCGCCGGAACGCTGAATTTTAAATTACAGCACCTGGCAGGATAACATTCCTAAATGAGATCAAATTGACAGCCTCAAATACCTTAGAGACTGCGCATCTTTTGTGGTTCACACGCGCACACATGCAAATGTCACGAGAGGCACAAGAATCACTTTGGTGACATCTGTTCCTCTATTTTTTTCTGATAGCAGGAATTGTTTCATACTTCTACAAAGAAAATGAAGTGTTTATCTTTGCTTTCATACAGCGTGATTAAAAAAGATACACGATGGCAAAGCTCAGCACTTCCCCGCTATTCATTCTCATTGAAGCTTGATTACATATATAATGAACTGTACTGGGTCATGCTTTTGTAATTTGAAATATTTTCACCTTTATTGAAAGACCGCAATGGATTGATTTCTCTTGGGCATAGCACAGCACGGCACAAAAGACTATATTACAATCACTGGATTAAACAAACGCGGCACGTTGAGAGCGATGATTAATTCATGGAGGTATTCTCCATTTCATACATTTATGAAGGACATTACCCGTTAAAAATACATTCATGTATTCCAAGCACACCTGGCTCTTCTTTGAAACTTTCAGCACCAGAGTCAAGAGACAGCTCCCACTTCTATGCATTGAGAAGTGTTCTTGTGTTCTGTCTGGGGTCGGAGAGACCCCAAGCTTCTTTTAATAGCCCCAAAGCATTTTAACATGCAGGTATCAGACTGATGATTAACAATTAACAATGTGGGATGATTATTAACAAAATCAATGTGAAACAAGTTTACACTTTCTCTGTCTGTGATCTCGAAATCCACAGCATAAACAAATGCAATGAGGTTTGTCATGCAAACAGACTCCAATCTTCCATACACTGTGTACATTTTAAAATCTTGTGTCTTAAAGTCTACTGGAAGAACATGATATGGAGTTCTTACAAGAACAAAGACCAAGTTTTGCAGACAACTGAAAGTTGAGCACATGAATAGAACATCTGAGACTCTTAATAGCCTAGATGGTCTTTACAAGGGAACCCAAATGGTCTCTCGAGAACATTTTAATTTTTAAACTGTACACACAGAGTCAGGGGACAATTCCTGCTTTCATGATCTCGGAAGCTGATTGCAATTAAAAGCCTTTATGCTCTGTTTGTGTTCCAGGAGACCCCAAGCCCCTAATAATAGTACAAAGTATTAAACTTTACAGCATGATAAATGCACCGATTTTGCATGCACTATGTGTGCACAAAAACACCAATATGTATTGTTAGCTGTACATATAGATTTGTTCTATTGCAGTTCATTAGCCACAAATTGCGAAAGCATCATAAATAACCACCTTTATGTACAGTGCATGGCTATTTTGTTGTGAAACAAAGGAATAAAGCTTCAACAATGTTAGTCTATCTTTAAAATAAAGTATTTTAGAAAAAAGTCACCGGCTACTGAGCATTAGGGTTAAACAGCTGATCGTCGGTAAGCACCGTGACTGTCCGCTGCTTCAGCAGCCGCAGCTCAATGCAAGTCTAAGCAAATTTCTGATCTCAGGCAGTCTGATCTTCCGTTTACTTTCACTGCATGAAATCAGTCATCTCATCTCATACTGTCTTATGTATCCATTGCATACAAAGTTTAGCCACGTGCAGCTTTGATTCCCATTGAAAACGTAGCTGTAAGTACAAACACATTTATAAGTCATACATAAAATGCATGAACAGAAAATTAACTCTTTCCTATTAAAATACATCATGCAACAAAAAACAACTGCATATTTTGTCAGGTAACCTAAAATAAGCTTGCAAATAATTTTGGTTTCATTTAAATTAAAAGTAATACTTAATATGAATGAATCACACTGACTAGTTTAGATTAGATTACACCAACAAGTGTTTTAATAGGTTAAACAGGGCAGAAATAGCTATTTGGGGGAACAACAACCAAATACTGTATGAAACTCCCAGCATGCTTTTCAATGCACAGATTTAATCAAACAGGCGATGCATTGACAGCCCTTAAAAGTGCATGTCGCAATCTTGCATCTCGTCTCTCTATCGCTTGCAATACACCTCCAGTAGAAAGTTCCCACAGCACCAGCCCCTTAAACTAAATCGGAGACTTCAATTTTAATTTTAACAACACCCAAAATCCATCAAAAGGTCCTGACTGTCCGGACGGCTATTTGTGCAAAGTCTTTACGTCCCAATACATGAAAAAGTGTCTCTTACCCACTTTCCTGTTAACAAATGACGTCCGATAATCCCAAGAACTGGAGTGAACTACTCTTCCATCTCTCCAATGAGACGTGCGTAACTTTCCAGGGAATTTCAGCACTGGGACGTGAAAAACTGGGGCAGGTTTTTGGCAGTGCTCGGTCGATCACGCAGAGGAAACGACAGTACGAACACCGGAGACTACCGGCGGATGATGCCTTTTACCGCAATCTCATGCGCTGCTGATGCGGCGCTTGTGCGGTAACGCATACAAATCGCTCCGCGGTAGATGCTGGAGCGCCGCGGCTGCGCTCGGCTTCCCAGGGTCCTAAAGCTGCGTCGCAGCACACTAAAGTCGCTGCTTGTAAAATGTATTGCATATTGTATTATGCAAAATGTATTGCATATTGTATTATGCAAAATGTATTGCATATTGTATTATGCAAAGCCCAATATTTTCCACCGTCATTTAGTTTGCGTGCAGGCTCCGATTTAAACGCGTACTTTAACTTAATCGTAACTTAAATTGATGCATTACGTTGCTCACACATTTATGCACATTTAACGTGAAACGATCGCTAATCGACACGTAGTGATTCACACATTATCGGATATTTTTTTCCGATTATCGAAACTTTTTTCCGGATATCTAAACATTTTAATGCTGACGTTTTGCGATCGCACGATTAAACGTCGCAGTCACGTGACAGAGTACCCGGATGACCCGCCGCTGAGGAACCGTCAGGTTAGTTGACGAACAAAACAATAACTTATTTTCAGGTTATGATGTTAAAAGTTAGTGTACATAAACTTATAAAAAAATATTCTGATGTTTACATTCATTGGATGTGTCCGCAACAGCCATAAAGCAACCGAGAAAGGCACACCTGCGACCACACTTCAGTTCATCTGAGACTTTTTCTTGTCTATCATAAAAGCAATCCAATCGGTTTCCTAAAGCGACGGGAAGGATGTGTTCATGGAAAAATATGGAAAAATATCCATGTTTTTACTTTAATCGCTAAACATCCGGCCGCCTGTCGTACGCGCCTTCGCGCCGCCCCTGCTATGACGTAAGCAAATTGTATCGTAACCGGGGATTGCGGAAACGCTTGCAAATTATTTAACATTTACTTCAACTATATTTATTTCCTTGTCCTTTAAATGGCAGGCTATTGTCTGTGATTTATTGCATTAATAAACCCCTATAAATATTTTAACTTTAAAGTTGTACTATCCTCATTTGAATAGAATACAACATTTAGAAACTGTACTTATTATTAATTATTAAATGGGGGTGGTCGTGTCCTTTTCACTTGCATATAATGTAAATCTAGTTTCTCACTGTTTATTTGCTACAATCCAAGACCTGGCGCATGAATTCAGAGGGTGTTTTCGCTTCCAAAAGCTTTCTTTTTTCTTTCTTCAGGTGGGTGTGCAGTGTTATTAATCACAAGGATGTAGATGCCAAAATTTGGAGGGCGATTTAATAGACACGAATAGACATTCAGTCTAACAGTATTCTCTGTCTGTCTCATTCTCCATGTCTAAAACATTATTTTAATGTGCTGTACTGTATTAGAGTCTATATATTTTAAGTTGTTACCATGTGCTGTCTGTATAGTCGTTTGAAGACAGAAATTCATATTCTGCCTTAATTCATATTTTTCAAGTTGGTTTATTATCATAATATGTACTTTTGGTAACCCTGTCCCCTACCCAACATATAAAAAAAGAAACAAACTGTGTCACTCTACATGTCAGTCAGACAGCTCTTCCTGTCTAAGTGGGTGATTCCTGGCCAGGGCAAGCTGCAAAAAGCCTCAAACCTTTTGCAGTCAAAGGATAAACCCGTTTATAGATGCTTGGCATTTAGTTTTAGTGACACGTAGGCCTGTCATTCTTTGGCAGAACCAAACGCTCCACGCAGAATTAAGCAGACCTTTGTGCTCCAGCCACCCACGCCATACATTTACCAGTGCTGACCACTGAAGGAGTGGGGTCACGTCCGAGGGGACTGGGAGAGACGCCCGTCATTTGCAATCTTTCTCCACTCACCCTATCTGACAATATAGAGAGACACTCCATCCCATCTAATGTTTGGCGACCCCAAAAGCAGATCAGTCCGCCAGCATTTGCTCCCTTCATCTGTGATTAAAACCTTCAGCAGAAGCTCCATGAGCTTCTCATAGTCCTTCAGTTTTGAGTCCCTCATATCAGGCAGCTGTAACTACATTAGTGAGTAATTACTTTCAAGGTCTCTGTGTTTTCACGTTGTCAAGCCACGATGATGGATGAGTGTGAATATCAGTTACACTGTCTTTCACGGCAAGATTCTCCTGAGAAATTTGATGACGCTAATAAAGTGTTCCAGAAAAACTATAAAAATCCCAATAATTCCGATACTCATTGTGGCAGACCTCGTGAAAAATAACTGTCGAAATGACATATTTTTGCAAGTGTTAGATAACAGTTCGTGATGCTGTGTTCTTATGAGCTGACAAAAGTTTATTTAGGGTGAATAAAAAACCGTCAAATATTTCACAGACAACTAGCAGGCCAGTAGGCAGTGCGCTAGCCTACCTTGGTTTAAACAGTGGTCAACACAATAGTGCTCCGATGAGGCCTAGAATGGACCTTCACATACTGTCCATTTGTGAGCTCCATATTTTTTTTCTATCTACATGCTACATGTAGCGCATTGCAAAAAATAGAAGACAAACCATTCTGGCTTCATGCTGTTGGTAAGACAGCTGGGTGGTGGGAGAGGGTGAGACAGCTAAGTTCTCACTGCAGATGACTCCACAGGCTTCCATCCGAGAACGTGCATGAAGATGACTTCCAAGTCCCTGATCTACAACAACATACACACAAACTATCGATGTGTCTCATGTTTTGTTTTTAAGGTCCAGAAAAGTAACCTTAATGAGTCAATATAAGCATTTGAATTTGGCAATCTATAAAATCTGAATCCTGCAACAATCTCTGGAGTTTTCTGGTGCCATAAGGCAACACATGCTGGAGGTTGAGGCTTGGATTTAAACAGATGGGCCGAGATGAGTTGACTTCAGTCAAACTATAAGATCTCTTCCATCTGGGCTCTCAAGACACTTCAGAGATAAAGTGAAATGTGATTATGTGAAGCCTTTCTTTCATACTTCACCTCTGCCAGCTGGAGACGGAGACTGTGGTATTAAATGGAAATATTGTCAGATCTGAATTGAAGACGAGAATATCTTAAGACAAACACGGAACTGCTTGACTATTGGCTGACGATCTTTGCATGTCAAGAGGTTCTGTTTTCCAATTGAGAAGTTGAACCTGAATGTTCTAGAATTGTATTTGCATATTGAACTTGAACTTCTGTCTTTTTGTTGTCTCTGCTTTCAGATCCCTGCTTATGGGCTTCCACTGAAAGGCATGAAGACCCTGGCTCAGAAAAGTCTCATTAAAACTCGCATCAGAGTAGAGTTCACACTACCTAATAGATCACTCAGAAGCACCGCACACACCGCCACCATAATGGCCTGTCTCTCTCCCTCACTGGAGTTTTGATCCATGCAGTGACTCAGTAAATCCCACTTGTGGAGTGACTGTGGTTGAAAGAAGTCGGTAAGAGACTGTCACACCTCTACAGTTTTGCTGCATTTCACTGGCTTCTGTTTTCTTGTCTTGGTCTCCTCTGGTGTTCTTTTAACTCAGAGGAAAATAATGCTGCTCTAGCGTTGCTCTTTTACCGCTCATTAGAGATAATAGTGTCATTTATGTCATTTAAAAAATTAACATTTGTAGTTAGACAAAAACACCTAACATTCCTGAGGAGAAATGAAAATAAATACAGTTAAGGGAACTGACATTCAGTACCAGTAACAAGCTGCAACATTGTGAATAGCATGCATAAGATAATTTAGTTTCAAGAGAACGTGATGAGAAATGTTGGAGTACATATTGAAATTTCAGTGTAACATGCATGGCTTATAATTGGGATCATGTTCAAACAGTCTGACAAGCAAACAATCATAAAGGACTATTAAAAAATACCTTGTGCACCCGGTTTTAGCAGACTGTGATATCCTGGCAGATCTGAGCACAGTTTGAGACATTGTTGAGACCACTTTTGAAACGCTGTAGGACATGCTTGTGAGATAACTGCGGGTTTTTTGCCCCCCGGAGAAACTGAGAGACAAGGGACTTAAGATAAAATCTCATTTTGTTCTCCATCTGGTCTCATTGATCTCTGGGAGAAGTAATTGAGATATAAAGGTCTCGTTTGTTAATTTTGTTTTTGACAGATGGTCAAATAGCCTGACCTGACCAGGCAGACAGACAGAGAGACAGACTGTATTGTATTCATAGACAGACAGATAGATGTTTGTACTGATAGATAGTTGAATGTTTGTATTGAACACTCCAGTCTTGTTTGTGATGCAGCATCCTGAATGTTAAACAACCCAGAGGCTGATTTTAATTTACTCCTAATAAACTTCGCAATCAGTACACTGACATAAAAGTCTTCAGTGGAGAGGTTGCCTTCGACCCGACCCCAGCACATTCCCAACTTAATCAGACGTATATTAGCACATACAGGCTCTCCAAAATCAACAGCGGATGTTTCTGCTTTGATTTCCTAACATCATTAGACAGGAGACAGAATAACCCGTGTCGCGTGTTGGGAGAGGCAGTTCTGCAGCATTCTGATCGACTCAATCCTGGCTCTTCAAAGAACTGCATTAGCTTTGAGCTTCTCCACAGCACAATGAAAGCAATTCAGAAATGGCGAGAGTAAAAGAAAACAGGCTCACCTGGGACCGAGCTCGTGGGAGTCTGCCGTCCCCATTTCCCCGGCTAATAGCTTTTGGTATTGGAAGTTAATTCTGTTGTGGAATTAAATTATAAAGCATGTCAAAACAAATTAACGTCCAGCGGCGAGCAGGTGCTTTTGTTGACAAGCTGAGGGAATTTGTAATCTAGTGTAGGAGCCTAAAATGTTTTAGCATTGTGGTTCTCTGGACGACGCTAATACTCTCAGTTTGCCCTCTGTCCTCTGTGAGTGTACGTGGTGATTGATTTGAAGTACAAACAAATGCATTACTGAGGTTCTGCATCACGTATGAAACTGTCAATTTAGTTTTTGCTTGTTTACTCTAACTAGTTGCTATACTAGTGTATATGGTGTAGTGTCACGTTTACTCTTACCAAACCCTGGTTGCTTATCTTTGCCCAGTGTTCTCCACATAACAGCTTGCAGCTATTGATTAAGTCAGTGGGAAAGCAAGAACAGATTAAGGCTTAAGGTTTTCCATTCAATGAGCCAGACCATCCATTGGCTCCTGTGTAATATAGATTTCTTATTCTAAGTTATATGAGATTGTGCTTACTGCACTTACCTGATTTGCATATTTAAAAAGCAGTTACCCTAAAAATGAGTTGTGTCGGTATTTACTATTGTCATTAAAAACGTGTATGCTGGTAATTGTATTCATGGAACACAGAAATAGACATTTTTGAAGAGTCTTTACGCAGCTGTTTCCATACAAACAGTGGTTTAGAGTGACTGCATCTGTCAAGATCCACAGAATGACTAAAAGTGCAATAAATGATCGGAGTATTTTTATATTATCAGTTTAAAACAAAGCACATTGAAAGGCTTTACAATACTCTAAGTATAGTGCATGTCATATTGAGGACTTTCCTGGACCATTTTTGGTATTTTTCTCCTTTTCGGAGCTTGAAAGCTGTGGTCACGTATGAGAAAAAGCTGCACGGAAATTCTTTAGTGCAGGTTTAGGAGTAAACCTTTAGGAGTAAACGATAAGTAAATAATGAACTATTCTTTCAGTGGAGCTTTTTGAGATATTGTCGCCCTGTGCAGGTGAACAGATGCTGAGATAGACTGATCGTAATTCCACACCTGTGCTTCCACGTTCCAGGCAGAACTGTTTTCATGATCCCTAAAGAAAAGGAAGAAAGAGGCTTGGGGAGAAGGGGGGCAGGAGAGAGCAGACTGCTTTTAAAGAGAGTACAGTGGAAAGACTCGGTCTTTGAGGAGCTGGAGGGCTAAAGATGTTACTGCTCGCTCATTACTCACCAATAATCTACTCTGGTTCCCTGATGAAGGTCACAGTGAGTTCTCTCTTCTGCATCATGTGTCGTAGTCTGCAGCTTTCCCTGCATACTAAGCACAGCTTCACTTAAGGGGGGGTATAGAGAGGGGTTGGGAGGTCACCGTTTGCTCTTTAATTATACAGACAAAAAAGGCTGATGTGGGTAGGTAAATATCGTCTAATGAAGCTCGGCAGAGAGAGAAAGTGACTCTCAGCAGCCTGGATCTGATGGAATCTGTTCTTTGTGGCTCATCACAGTTAAATGAATTGAAGAGACCTAATGAGGATATTTAGGGGAGAAAGTTATTAGAGAATGTTTGGAATGAATTCTGCAAAGTGAAGGACTCTCTTTTACACTCACTTACATTACCGCAAGAACGTTTTTGATAACTTTACGAGATCTTTAGAGAACGTTCTTAGAACATTCACTGTTTGCTGTTGAAGTCCATCAAACAGCAGACGAACAATCATACAGGTTTGTAGCAACATTTTGGAGAACAGATGTAGCGTAGACTGAATTTTGTGAATTTTTACTTTTGGGTGAACTGCCCCTTTAAACTGACTGCAGCCTGAAACTATTTCAGTATTTCTTATCATGAAACATCTGTTGTTCGTCAGTAAATGGTGTCTCAAGGGGAAGTGCATTAACGTTTGATTCTTTCATTCACATTACAGTGTGTTATTCGCTTGTATCTTCTCTTTCCGAGCCCCTCAGTGCATAAACATGATAAGACATTAGCAGTTAATGTTATTGATTGCGTGTTAAGTCGGCGCAATAATGCGTGTTTGCATTATAGCAGTGGTAACTGCAACGTGCGCAGAACCATGGCAACAGATGGACCACCGCAGGAGAGGATGTCTGGCTGACAGCGACGGAATGACAGGTGCAAGAGAGCTTCTGCCCTTTGATTAAGATCACATCAAGGGTGCAGATGTGAAATGGCTATTGATTGGTTCCACCTCTATCTTCCTCAGCCGTGATGAACACGGAACACAATTACGGTGGGCGAAGTGGGTTTAGAGTGGCACTGGCACTTTAGTCGCAAACGGGCTGCTCTTTTTGTTATCTTCTGTGATTGAGCGTCCAAACTCTTTACTGCTCTGTGACATCCGGATGGCTGAGGATCGAGTGTTAGCCCTAATTTATGAGGCCTTTTATCAGCACGCGGCGGGGATAAATACATAACACGTATACAGCGAGCGACGTCGTTGAATTAACATATTGGAAGTGGAATTAAACAGGGTTGTTAAATACATGCTATGCATTTCAGGAAATAAAAGCAATAAATCAATATGCTCCCACACATTTTGTCCTGGCGTTACATCATGTGACAGGAAGACAAATTGTTGGTGTAGGATGAGCCATTGAACCATTACAGATTATAAATTAAAGATCGTTTATTACAGTAATGGCACAATATTAAGCTACTTCAGCATATATGTGATGGCATTGGCATTGTTTCATTGTTGCTGTGTAACTTTGTGAACTGTCTATACATGTCTATTAGTTGATAGAAAGTTGATCTTGATAAACTTCAGGTCTTTCGCCTTCTATTTTACCATCTCTAAAATATACAGATAATCATTATATAATAATAAAGTGCACACTAGATTTAGGTAGCTTGGTATACTAGCTTTATTTCGAGTATAGCTACAGTATGAACTGTTAAACATACAGGCATCAAAATGACATCCCTTTATGCCTACAACATTGTTACCGTATTTTTACAGTGCATTTCTGGCGACTGAGGCTGGCAATTTGGTACCATAAATTTAATGGGATTCTTTTGCATTGTTTTAAACAAGCTGAATATATTACCGTGTCTTGTTACACAACACATTTAGCTCCCCAGACAAAGGAAACAGCTATCTGTATCTGGGCTGGCTAAAACAAAGAGTCATTACCTTGCTCCGAGGTCCCTTGGTCGGATGGCATACATAAAAACATGACAATAATTTGGTTCGCACACTCATTCACCAGCCAATGTGGGCTACTCTGGGAATACTGCTGCAATATAAACACTAGTGCAGGGCAGCTAGATATCAATTAGTGTGATATATGAGCCCAGCATCCACTAATTGGGACATGGCAATGTATTTAATAACACACATTAAAAGCGTAATTAGGTCTAAATTGAGCTGCATCCTATTGTCTCCCAATCAGCTGCCTGAATGATGCCAGAAACAGACTGATTAATACTCTCTCCACAGGAGACGCCATTTATCTTCAAAATGTAGAGCGTTTCACACTATCTGCTTAGCAGGATTTTTATTTACTATAAGAATTGATTTTCCCACTGTTTCATGCTGAGGACTGCTCACTGCAACCAGAATTTCCTTAATCAGTTTTTGTGTTGTTTTGCAGTAAAAATGTTTAAACCTTCCGTAAATTAAATTTGAATTTACTTGAGATGCAAAGTTGCATGAAACAAGACTTGTTTTCATAGAATATATTATCTAAATTAGTAAATATTTGCAATGAGGTAAAAATAACTTTCCCTGTAGCTCAGCTTGTAGAGCAATGTGTTAGCAGCGCAAAGGTTGTGGGTTCTATTCCCAGGGGACACTTGAGCTCACTGTAAGTCGCTTTTAAAGCGTCTGCCAAATGCAAAAATGTAAATAAACATAAAACTATAGGTATAAAGTTAGTGAAAACATATTGCACATATCGTACACAGTTTTGCTTAAGTAAATGTATTTTTTATTTTAATTTAATAGGAAACAAGTGAGAAATAGTAATTATGTAAATATTGTGCAGCAATGCTTCACAGGTAATGTTTTCACTTGGGAGTCGAACCCACAACCTTTTGCATTGCTAACACAATACTAACGTAAAACCTCCTGAGCTACAGGAACATTTTAGGAACGTTTAGATCAGATATTTCATGAATATAACATTATATGTTTTGCTCAACAATCAAAAATACAATAAAAAGTAACATTGTATGTCCTGAGATTGTGTATCAAAATATCAAACAATAATTGAAATGCAGCAAAAGGGCAAGATACAGTGTTAAGCATGAAATATCAGAATGCTGCTTTCTAAAGTTCTGGCAGCACAGCAGGTTTAAAGACCTTTTTCACTTGTACCAGCCAGAAAAACCTACACACGCATTTTATGGATTGGGGAGATATTTGTCAGGCCTGCAGCAAAATGCCCTGTCAGTATAAAGGATTATGGTTTTTATGAGGGTTCTGTGAGAAGGAGGATCCAGCCCTGTAAACATGCTCTGTAGTCCTGCAGTACAACCTGCAAAGGCCATCCAATCACAACCTAGTTAAAACAGCCTCTCACAGTGATTGAATGTGTCCACTGAAACAACAGAAACAGCAGCTGACTGCAGGCCAGGCCAATCTGTTTATTCATAAGCTGCATGTTTGTCATGAGAAAAACGGTTATTCATGTAAATAGCACCAGCAAATAGACAATTTCCGCACAGACGCCCACAGCCCTGCTGACAACTGTTCTGTTGTTTCCATGACGATTTAATATGATTGTAAATGATTACTGAGAATCAATATGCAATTCGCCTCCTTTCTTTCTTTCTCTTTCTCTTTCTTTCTCTCTTTCTTTCTCTCTTTCGTTATTTCTCTCTTTCGTTATTTCTCTCTTTCGTTATTTTTCTCTTTGTCTTTATTTTAAACACGTTCTTTATTGAGCACATATTCACTTGCGTCTCCCCTGTTATTTATATGATAATGCAGGTTGGATGACAGATTTTCATCTTTTTTAATCTGCGCAATGCAGAAAGAAAATCTCACCAGCCTCTGCAGCGATTCATGCCCCTCAGCCTCTGAATTATTGCTTATTTCAAATTATATTTTCTGCATTTTGATAAAATTGCAGTCCGATCAAGTTGCGTTCCCCCTCCGAGAAGTCTGATTGCAAGGAATCTTTTATCATGTAACACAATTCCAATGACTCCAAATTCCTTGACATGTACTACACAGGTGCAGTGTGTCCGGTTAACAACTCTATACACTCAGCATCAAATTCCTCCAACCTCCTTTAGCCCTTAGTGTGCTGTTGCCTAATGTAGACCAGGCAGGGTGAGATAATGAACTGCGGGTATTGATGTGGAACCAGAGAGGAGACTAATGAATTAGAGCTGGTGGGGTGAAATGCTGAATGGAAGCTAATTTATTGTTGGTACGGAAATAAGATGCAGAGTCACCATACAGCTAAAGGGCTGGGCTGAGAGCTGGAGACTTTCCTCGATATTATATAAACTTAAACTTAGTCAAAGAAAACTTTCTCCAGTGGCACTTTCTGTTTACCGCTCACTTTAATCTGTAGATTGATTTTAACCTCTGCTGGATCTTTTCTTCTTCTGCGGTTTTCTCTCCCGCCTTGCGGATTCAATAAATCTCTGGGGTGTAAGAGGTAAATTGGCATCTGTTTAAAAGGCCTGCCTGTCTTGACTGGTGATTTGTGTATTTGTGTTTATGTGAATACCGATCATTTTCATTAAAGGTCTCCCTGACAATCACAGCTGGTCTTGTTTGTCGGGTGGTTTAGAAATGTCTTGAATTTCAGTGTAGAATACAAATGAATTGATGCTTTATTGCACAGCCTCAGGGTTTACACCTACATCACTGTTATGAAATTACACCACTGTTTAACTGTAGTGTTTGTATTTTACTTCAACACATAGTATTTTGTATGTACCTTCACAAAAAGAATTAGGATATTACAGTGATTTCAGATATGTATCATATAGGCCTATGGTATATATGATACATTCAGAACTGAAGGATATATTCCATACATATATTTTTACTGTACTGCCATATTTATGTACATGGTGTTTACATGCTATTCCAAGGTATTTCAAAGAGTAGTACAGTACTGTTAAGGTACATGAAATCCAGACATTTGTGTTCCATATCCCGGTCCAATTGGTTCCGCATTCTAGTACCACAGGGAAAGTTGAGTGTGTAATGTGTTGTATGTACAGCCCGTAAGGCTTTGAGCAATACAGCAGCAAACAGACTTAATTACACCCTCTGCGCTCCAGAAACCCTCTTATCTCAGCTCGGCAAGTCACCACCTAGCCAGCTGTTAATTACAACTCACTAAACCTTTTCCATCGCTCATATTCCACTGCTGGCGAACCCTTACCTGCCTATTCTCAACGTACTTAGGGCAGCAAGCGTTTTTTGTCATTAATTTTAGTCTTTTCAGGAAGTGAAATATTAAATTAGTCCTCCGGAAGCACTTGTGGTGACAGAGTTAAGCGGGCGGCTGACGAGGGCATTCTCGTCTTATTTGCAAGCGATTGTTTTCTCACAAGTGCCTGATTCTGTAGGACTTGGGCTAGTTCCAAGAGTTTAATGGAGTAGTTTGCTTAAAAAATAAATAAAGTAAAAGTGTGACATTATTTACTCACCCTCATGTCATTCCAGCCCTGTACCCTGTTATTTTTCTGTGAAGCACAAGAAACATTTTTTAATAAACCTTATGCAGCTTTTTTACATACAATAACAATTCATGGTGACCAGGTCAGTCAGTTAATAATATTTCAAAGAGCATCTTGTGTGTTTCAATGAAAGCATGCAAGCTAACTTAAAGAAGTTTGCCAACTCAGTAATCAACATAATCTGTGTCACAAATGTGTTTAAACCTGTTTAAATGAAATAAACCGCAGGTCTCAGAGTTTTGGACCCCATTGTATTTCCACAGCATTGAGAATCCAACATAGAGTTGACGCGTTGAGTTTTTGTGTTTGTGCATCCAGAAGAACAACGGACATGTGGAAAGAGAGAGAGCGAGAAAGAGAGATGATGGGAAGCTCTGGGAAGGAAAATAAAACTGCTGAAATGGCTGTTTCTTTGTCAAGGTCAGTGTCTCAGTGTAAGCACGAGACTCCTTCACATTTTGTGTGATTGTGTGTGTGTCATTGAATATAGAACGAAATCACAAAACACAACACAGGGCTTTGTTAGATGACTTATTAGATCCATAACAGTACAGTTCTCTTTTGTGCTTGGTTTAGTCATATGTGATCAAGCTAATATAAGTTCTCCCAGCTGAAAAGACCTACCATATGTTGTGTTCTGGACTCTGGTTCCCAGCATGCTGTTTTGATTCAGCCGGGCTGCTTAACCAGCAAGATTTTCTTGGTCAGTGGGCTTCACCAGAAACTGGTGCTTCTTCACCAGATAACTGCACCCCACTGGTCAAATTAAACATGCAGGGTAATGAGATCATGTAGCGATGTATACCTGTTTCCTGTGCTTTTAAAAATGGCTATAGTATGTTCAAAATAGCTGTGTGGGAGTATATAGTATATTGACTGTGTAAAGCGTGTATATTTTCTGTATGCCCATGTAACCTACTACAGTACATTTGCCAAAACATTTACTCACAAGACAAAATTTAAACAGAGGAGCTATTCAAGGCACAAAAAGACCAATAATGTCTTATCAAAACATCAAAGCTGGTTTCATATAAGTTTTCTTGAGAGAGAGAACTCACTTAAGCTGGAGGTTGCAGACAGTACTGTTACTCTAAAGTCAGCTACAGACTTGAGGACTAGCCGAAACTCAACACACTTGTTTCCATTCACAAATATTAAACATGTTTAAAAAATCTTTGTGAGGATGACTGTCAATGAGTGGCTCTTAAGTTCTAAGATTGGAAGCTTTATACACCACACACTACACCACTTTATCTGCAGACTGTAAATAACGACTGAGCTTAACTGGAACAGACTCGGCGCCATCAGTGGTCACAACCAAATTACATTCATAATCAGCCCTGGCTTAATCGGATGGAAAAATTACCTACTAAATCAGTAGAAATAGATACACTAATGGACGTACCACTGCTCTAATAAGTCATTCTTTACAGCTGCAAGATAATGACACATCATGATTAGCTGGTAACAGATGGAGTGTGAGCTGTGATTTGTGTTGGGCAGAGAGTGGTTGGCTAAAGGTCAGGCATACAGAAGTCTGAACCTGGACTCCAAAGGCCATAATAAGCAGTACAAAGCAGCTGGACACCTCATATTTCCCCCACACATGCAACACCCACAATTCTGCAGGCTCACGTACGATGTGTAAATGTCAACTCATGATATATGTATGTACTATTGATGTTGACATAAACTCTTGGCATGTACACACACATGTGCAGAGACAAGGAACAGGAGAGAAAGAGGATATTTGTTTTGTCAGTCTTTGCAGATATCAGTATAAGGAAACATTCAATATAAAACAAAAGCTGACTTTTGATTTATTTCTCTCTTATCTTTTTTATTTATATTTATTTATTTAGAGTTTGAATCGAACTTTATAAGTTTATAAAAGATCAAAATATGAATCCGTTCATTTTATCACATACTGAGCATTAAGCACTCAAGAGTGCTAACATTAAACTTGCATTCGTTTGTTAAATATAATGAAATGTAATAGATAATTCATGCTAAAAATTGTAATCGTTAAAAAAACGACTTATAGAAGGTATATAAATTCAATCTCAGTTTAATTTCAATTATAATTCTGAAGTCTGTGTGCTACCTCAATTTAAATTCAGAAACTGTCTTGGAATGTAAATGGCTTTCTCAATTCAATTCTGAATGGTGCACAACCCTGCCACGTTCAAACTCCAAGCCTCTTTCTGTCTTTTCCTGTCCTTCTTTTCTCTCCTTTTCACTTACTTTCTCCTGTTCTCATTTCTCCCTCTTCTCGGCGATGGATCGCAGAGGAATGAGGAGGTCGGGCGAGGTGAGAGGCTGAGCTGGGTGTCTCAATGTATCTGCGAGGTGAGCTGATATACGGGTTCTGACCTTTGAGAATCTCATCTCAGATCTTATTCCTCAGCACCTGCACCTCATCTCTCCCTCTCTCGACCGCTCTCCTGTTCTCCCTCCCCTCAGATGAGATGAGACAGATGAGCAACATATTGGAATTTCGCTCTGCCAAAATACAAGCTGCCAAACAGCGGAGTTTTGCAGCGTTACACGCTCTCCTGTTTGTCATTCCGGAGATCCGTGTCATTTAGATGTATGCCAATTTCTCCCTGCAAGCGTGCTAAGCTGCGGCTGCCATCTCCTCTGCACAGTTGGATCTCCTCTGAAACACTAAATTACATTCATGGAACACCTGAGCAAACATCGGCTCGCGCTCCCCAGTGGCCGTATTTAAATAAGATCCAATTTTATCCTCATGCTGGAGCTGGCAAAAGGTTCGACTGGAATAGACCTGCGAGCTCAGGGGTCATACACACAAAACACATTCCTGAATACACTCGACCCCTTTCCGCAGTATTTCTTTCTGTCTAGCACAACTCCTGTTGGGCGTCGTGATTGACATCTTTTCTCAGGCATTGTTGTCGGTTGTTTTGCTTTTCCCTAAAGACGAGAGACTGTATTTAGTCATGATCAGGGCCAAACTGACGTGGTAAAGATATTCATCCTATGTAAATATATCTATTCATATGCATGAGATCTCCATTCCAGCCACCTGGCCAGAGGACGGCACCTGAGCACAATAAAACACCTTTCACTGCTTTGAGTCTCATTATTAGTTTATTAGTAAGAAACAAAACTGTATCTATACTCACTTATCTACAAATAAAGACTCCTAAAAGGTTCTTTGTTCTTTGGTTAGAAAGAAATTAACGGTTCTTACAAGGTTCTTCTATGGCACATTTATTTTTAGTGTAGTCTCGGTTATTAAAGTCTAGGTTTTCTCTCTTTTACACACACATTCTCATGCTCAGTTTTATTTTCTTTAACTCTTACTCCTTGTTAATTAATCTCATGCCCAGCATGACTGGTCAGCAGCTCTTCTCAGCATGAGATCCAGATTGGTGATGTTAAAGGTTTCCTCGTGAAAATGAAACTTCGGCCATCTCTTGTCATTCCAAACCCATATTATTTAAAACCTGCATTATTTTCTTCTATGAAACACCAAAGGATTTTGTGATGTACTCAAGTAAAAATGACAAGTAAATTAAGGAAAGATCCCCTATAACTGTACAGAAAGATCATTATCAATATTCTTCTCGTTATACAATATTCCTCTCATGTTACACTGAAGAAAGAAATACAGGTTTGGAGCAACATGGGGGTGAGCAAATGAACATTATTTTTCATTTTTTGTTAAAACTTTAAAAGTTCTAGCTATTTTAACTGCACTTTCACTTTAGCAACGTACATTGTCATTGTTTTGCACATAAAATCTAGAAGTTTTAAAGGGCTGGTTGCATGTATACGGCTTCTTTTATATCCACAGAACTGGTACAGTGATAACGTGACCGCAATAAGGTGTTTGTTTCCCAGCCCCTCTCACGCTGGAAGCTTAAAGCTTTCTTCTGTAGGTTATGAGGTTCTTAGCTGCACCAACATGAAAAGGGGCTCAGAGGGACTCAAAGCGGGAGTATCTGAGATGGGTTTTAGCTTCAGGGGGATGAAACTTGGAGAGCCCTCCACCTTTCATGTTTCGCCCAGCGCTACACCCAGCCTTCTGTTTTAAAGCTGCAGAGAGCGATTCCACAATCACCTGTGCTATAAATGTATTTCATGGGCACAAAAACCTGACCCCTCATTTCAGGTAATTTTGAGTGTTTTTTTCTTTAAAAATCCGAATGGATTCCTCGGAAAAAACATGCTTCTTGTTTAAAAGCACTTACTCTCTGTAGACAACTGAAAGTGTGCAAGAATAACAATGAATGTGTGTGTGTGTGCAGGTGCATGTGCTGCTGTGTGTGTACTACGTGCACTTGAGCCCTTCGACCCTGGTTTCTGTGGCAACAGCATCAATGAGATTGCCGTAGAGCTCAGCTCACTCCTGGGTGTCTGGACCCTTGGCAGTATCGTATTGCAGGTCTGCTCTAAATTCTTCCCATACGTCTGTATACCTGCATCGTTCCAACCTCGGGGTCTGTAGACACACACGTGCGCTTCTGTTTATTCCCACCGGGACAAATTTATTCTCTCATCATCTTTCTGTGATGTGACTTTAGGTGATCTCAGCAGATGGGCTCTGCCTGTAATGTACGGCGAGGAAGGCGTTAGATTTGGAAGCATGCTGAGAAAGGAGCATGATGATAAGCAGCATCACTTTATCTTCATTTATGTCCCAGAGAATGATAAAGTAAGACCTGCTTAAAGTGTTTGGATGTGCTCAAAGATCAGCTGGGCGTCATTGGTTACCATTAAAGACCTTTGACCTGGTGGTGTTTTTAGGACATGTTATGACATCATTGTCACATCATGACATCATCATCATGTCATGACATCATCAGTGCTTCATCAGTTTAATCAAGCTAAAACTCTTAAGTGAAGTTCTCTTTAGGGAGGTTTTATGCAAAAAAACAGATAACCCAATTCATTGTTTCTTTGAAGCATTTTGTAGTTGGCTTGTGTAAAAATGACATATTCAGAACTGTGATGTTGATGTGTTTTAATATGTCTGGTTTTGTCTTCAAACAGCAGGTGAAATGCGTCCTGACACGTGCACACATTCAATTAGCATGCTTTGGCAAATCTCGCGCAACTGAGGCTTAAAAGAAGAGAATGTGTCACATATATCTTAGCATGGCTTTCTCAATCTATAATAATAAAGGTTGTTTTGTAGGTTTTATGTTTCATTTGCATGGTTAGTGTGTGTCTGAGACAGAAAGAGAGATTTTTTTTCCCATTTGAGAAGTTATTTCCATACCAAAGAGCTCTTCTGTTTGAGAACATAATGAAACATCATAGAGGACCACATGAATGCAACAGCCAAGCTGTAAATGAATTAAATTATCTTGAACCCTGTAGGCAAACTAGAGAGAAATGTCCCCATGTCAATGTTTTTCCCAACAGCTGTATAATTCCATATCCTCTCCAATTAAGATGCCTGTCCCTATCGGCTAAAAAAGGAATTAACCAAATGCGATCAAAGAGATTAGTAGCCGCAATAAATTTATAATGTTAC
Source organism: Chromobotia macracanthus (assembly GCA_036877525.1). Taxonomy (NCBI): domain Eukaryota; kingdom Metazoa; phylum Chordata; class Actinopteri; order Cypriniformes; family Botiidae; genus Chromobotia; species Chromobotia macracanthus. The sequence continues at coordinate 1,462,040 of JAZGTH010000080.1, read as the reverse complement.
AACATTGATTTCAAATCATGTTTCTGGTCTGCTAGATTTCTGTTTTTTAATTATGATTAATATGATAATAAATAAAGTAATTTTCCTCTGTACAGAGTCATCGTGCTGTAATACTATGATGTATGAAAACCAACAAAATGATTATTATATTAATTATATTATTATTCCAGACAGCCAATCAGAATTAAGGGTAATGTTTGTGTTAGGTTTAAGACTGGGTTATGGGCTCGTATTCCATTCTTTTACACTGATTTTTTTCTTATAGTTTTTAGGGTTATGATGACGATTATGAGTTGGGATTGGGTTAGAATTTCTTTAACAGGATCGCATTCCAGGACCATCAGAAGATGCTGGCCAGGATCATCAGGAAGTTCCCAGCTTTACCTTGTAAGAACATTTCCCTAACATTTCCATTCAGTAACAAAAATGTTTTTAACAAAAATTAACAAAAATTTTGGAATGTTCAAAATGTTCAGTCTTTTTGAGGTTGTATTATTGCTTGGTTATAAAAACATTAATCAAACATTTTTATTCTGTAACATTTTAAAAATATTCCACTACTAAAGTAGAAGTGAAACTACTTAGGAATAACATTTTTAATGTATATGATTTTAGCATTAAACAAAACATTCTACGCTGTTACTGCAAGCATGTTTTGATAACTTTGAAAGAACTTTTAGAAAAGGTTAGCCAATGTTCTGAGAACGTTCCCTGTTAGCTGGGTTGACATTCCCAGTGCTTCTTTAAAAAAATGGAACATCTTTTGTTTTCCATGAAACATTATACAGGTTGTTGAAGGACATAAATTTGGGTTTGGTTAGAATTAATAGTTTAGTCTTGGTTTTGCATTGCTATAGTTAAAATAGAAACTTAGTTTAAGCTCTATATTTTACATCCTATCATTGCATTTTCAACTCATCCATCATGTGAAGGTCAGGAAACTTCACCATCAAGACCTATTTAAACTTTTGCAAAGATCTCAGTGCGGTCTGAGCTACTGATGGATTTCTGATGAGTTGTTAGGTCCTGTCTTTCAACTTCAATCACTGAAACCACAAACGACTAGCAGCCTGAGGCTACGAATGACTTATCGTGGGCTGGTCTGGTTGAGAGTTTTCTCCTGTCAGGAAGAGTTTCTAATCTTCTGTCCCATGGCCCATCGACTGCGTTCACTGTCTGAGGTTCAGAGGTTTGCTCGACACCGTCGTGTCTGCGGATACGAGGACCCCCGCGCATACTAGCTGGAATTATTTAATAAACCCTGGAACGAGTGTGAGATTATTTAATGTGCTTTTCAGGACATATTACCGTCGAATAGTTTAAATATCTAGATCTGGTGTTACTCAAGTGCTCAATAATTGAAATAATAAAAAATTAAAACGCATTGAACTAATACGTTTTACCACCATTGAACGTTCTGATAGCTCGGAACTTTAATATTTATAAGGAAAGATTTTAGAAGACAGAAACATAATTTAATCATACAAGTGTATAAAAGAAGCTAGGTTTACATTTCCTGAAGGAAATACTAAGTCTTGTATAGTGGTTAAAAAAAGATGTATGTAAGTGCATGATGTAGGTTTGGTTTTGTATATATGTGATGTTGTATCAGACCTTCCACCTGTGTATTCTCCTTATAAGAACACCATCTAATTTTGCTCCATACACAAATGTAATATGTACGTGTCTAATGTCCATATATGCCATATATGAAACCTATTAGAAATTGGAACAATTCCCTGTTTTGACAAATACATGCACTGCATATTATTTACATATGTCTCATGTATATAATAATATTACTAATTACTAGTATATGAGTCACACATATATGTCTAACATATATATACATATATGTAACATATGGCAATATCACTCTTGATATAGGGACATGTCATACATTACATTTCTGTATGGGGTATAAGTGATAACACACCAACAATAAGACTGATATCATCCACAAAACAAAGCTTTAATAGAGTCTGAACATTAAGCGGTTTAAAGAATATAAATAGTGCTGTGTGGAACACACTGTAATGATTTTGTTTCTTTGAGGCTGCAGTGTGTTCTTTCTGTCTCGTTTCTGGCAGGTTTCCAAAAGAACTCAACCCGAGATAACTCACAGATGAGCATCGTGTGAATTAATTACAATTTCGAACTGAATAGCCATCTCACACAAAAGTTGTTCGAACCGCAGGAGGTGCCACGGTTTTAATATTCAGTTGAAACACATTCATATTCGATTACATGGCCCTGAAGGCCATATCATTTTAAAGTATCTTCAAACACCACAGCTCATCAAGACATGAATCAGTGTGTGAAGAATGAAGGTATTTTCTTATTTTAGCATGCACAATTATAACTGCTTATTCTGTTTTAATGATAATTAGTGAAACATTCTCATTTGAGTTCTGGGATGTGACACAAACTGTAACCTCTGTGTCTTCACTTATGCTGAGATCTGCATTAAATTAATTGAGGCTCTATTATTTTTCCAATTAGGTTTTAGGCAAAAGTGATTAAAAGATAAGTGGGGAAATGCTGATGTTCCCCTCCAGTAGAGTAGAGAGAACCACTCCGCCTGAGGCGAAGGCTTTGAACAAACAACAAAGGTTTGTATTCACTGAGCCAAATAACGTTCATTTAAACTGAAGGAATTCTTAAATACGGTTTCCTGGTCAAACTTTTAAAAATAGATCATGCTAATTCAAATGAAAATGCTCATTTTACAAAAAACAAACAGCTTTGGTTAAAGTGAGAGCTATGTATAATTAACAATGTTGATCATTAACAAGCTACAGTTTTATATTTTGTGAAACAAATGTGAGTGGCCATTCTAAAACTCACCACCATCCCAGCTTACAATGTTAGGTTGTAAGGTATAAGAATGTTTTCCAAATGTTTCCATTAAGCAACAAAAATGTTAAAAACGTTACTTTTGAAATTTCTAAGAACATTCGAAACATCCAGTTTATTAAACTTTGTATTAACATTACTTGGTTATGAGAACGTTATTCAAACATTTTTTTAATTCTTTAACATCTTTAAAATATTCCACTAACTACTTAAAAATAACTTTTTTGGTGATTTAAAGTATTGCTAGATAGTTACTTACTGGCCTAAGCCAAAGGGGCCCAGCCCAATTCTCTATGATATTCTATGGTTTCTCAAGCTCAGATTCCACCTTTCACTGTTTTTCGGTTGTTTTATTGTTCGCCTGACAAAAATCGTACAAAAGTATTTTAGCACACTTCAAGGATGAGTTACGAGCTGAAGTTTAATACTTGGGGTATTGTCCCACAGTGCCACACTTCAGATACAAAACCTCACGTGATTGGTTAATTGGCCTCGTCTGGATTCTCGAACAGCAATACTTTGAGTGTAAAGCCATTTGGTTTGTTCCTCAATGTTTCTGTGGTCCCTGAACACACTTTAATTGAAATTGTCCTCCATTGTTCACACCGACAGTTTTGATTTACAGAGATAAGCGACTTTGCAGTGACCTTGCTGGGCTGGGACATGGGTCACAGGCTTGGGTGCTTTTGCAAGCATCCTCAATCAACTCAGGCTGGCTCGGATTAAATCGCATCATTGGCCCACAAAGATTAGTCCTTTATTTGCTCTGTCTTCTCTTTCTTGTTTGTGGGCGGCATTCTGAGGAGGGGGAGGAAATGTGTAAACAGTGCTTTAGTCAGCAGCTTGGCAGCCCCTTTAGTTCCAAATGACCAATGATATTGATTACATAACACTGCGTGGTCCACCTCACTGACCCTCTATTGTACACGGTTATCAAACGTGGTGCACAAAGCAAATTCATTTACTGTTTACTGTCCCTGTGAGGATGAAGTTCACCTGATGAAGTCGTGTTGAGTTGGGCTTGGTTAGTTCCTGTTTGCCATAAAAACTCCTACCTGAGACATGGGAACGTGTAACTATACAAAATGTGTAACTATACAAAATGTGTAACTATACAAAATGTGTAACTATATGTATACAAAAACGTATGATTATTAGAAAAAACAAGCATGAAGGTCCACCCCTAACCCCACCTCTAAACCTAGCCATCACTAGGGCGACAACAGACTGTACAAATTTATATGAATTAGCCAACAATTTGATAAAATTGGCATGAGATTATGCTGGAAATTCTTTTTAAAGCAAACATTTTTTACTGCTCAGTTCAATAACAATAAACTATTTTTTGCTAATTCCCAGGAAACCGATAATGGAGAATCTAAGATTTTTTATTATTGTCTTTGCTAAATTTTCAATTGAATGAGGTTTCAGGAAACTGGTCTTTCATTTTGCAACTACAGTCTCAGCTAAAAAGAAAAAAAATCTTAAAGGACGTTCGTCCAAAATGCAAACACATTATTCAAAACCAAATGATTTCCTGTGTAACACAAAAGGTGAATTGTTTTGAATTTTTTTCACTGGACCTAATATGTATAAAAAGGTTCCAGAAATGACTATTACCTAGGTCAAATGACTAGAATGACTATTTTTATGATATTTGACGTTTATATTATGACTATGATTTTTTTGGCATTTTGGACCCTTCTTGTTCCACAGAAAAAAGAAAGTCCAGTAGGTTTAAAACAACATGAAGGTGAGAAAATGATGGCAGAATTTTCATTTTTGGGTGACATGTCCCTTTAAGCAGTTACCGCACCACTCAAGTCTTAAATGTATTTGTTCGCTCTTTCATTACAGCCGGTAAGTCTCACTGAAGTGTGAAGTGAGTTTATTTCACATTAGGGTCGTTCAGTCTAGTGACCTTGCTTACTGTAATTGATATTAATTGCCTGCCAGACATCTTGTTCTGTACACGTACTCGGCCAAATCTTTGCGCTCCTGCTTTCATGCAGCATAACATAATGAATTATTTAAAAGTCATATATATTTATCATGCCTGGTCAAGAGAAAATTGATTGTATAGGATAAACTTGCCAAGCTGCCTGTATTGGCCTGTAGCAGTTGCTTTACTGATGTATTTACCCCAAATCATTGAATAATTTACTGTTGCTATCGATCCTATACATTCATTTGAACAAAATTTAGTGTTGGCACGAAGAGGCATTCTGTTAAACCTGTAGCCCAGGACTGTAGCCAGAAACCACAAAGCCAGCCAATCACTGCTGGTTTTCATGTTTACAACAAATAACAATGACCCGCTAATTCTAGTTGACTAGTAAAACCGAGCAGTCATGCAAACATTACATAGCGTTTGACTAATGAGATCTGAAACAATAGACTAGCTAGCACTACAACTGCAAGGAAGTAGACAGAAGAGAAAACGAGAATATAAGGACTATAAGCAAGAATTTGGCAGAATCGTGCAAGTGGAGGTCTTTGAAGGCTTCCACCCTAATCCCATTCGCACCCACACCGCCCCTCCACAGCTTTAATTCCTGAAGTCTAAGCCCATTTCCTGCCAGAAAGCAGACACAGGGTCAATGCAAAGGCAGAGATAGCAGCCAATCTCACTGTAGCCTTTCTCCCGAATACGACATTAATCCAGTATGAATGGAAGGAGGATGGAAAACTATTGTTGGCAAATTGAGTTCAGTGAATTCACATTTGAAATCACATATGCATGTATTTGTCTAATAATGAGCTATATAATAATGAGCTAGCATTGTTTGGGTGCTCAATGGTCGATTATTTGCAGCAGTAAGTGGGCTGTCAGTGTCCTCTGGGTAATATGGGAAGCTGATTCGTATTACACAGGCTAAGGCTAATCCCGAATTTAAAAGAATTTTAGCACATGTGTAGCTGTACTGCGTTTAATTTTACAGGCTGGGAATTGTAATCAATAACTAATCAATGAAAAAAATATATTGTTTCGCACCACGGCTGATCACCCAACAGTGAAATGAGGAACAGCCCGCATTTTCTCTGCACTCTCAAAGATCTATAAAAATGGACAATATATTTCATGTTTGTTCTGCCATTGTGTAAGAAGAATGACTCTGGTCATAGTCCGTAAATGGACGCCTCTTGATTTGCACGGCAAAAAAAAAAAATAAACTTTGGAAAGATGGATGATGTTGACAAGTGAAAAATGGCGGCTGATTTGTGCTCGAGGGCCCCTGAATTTTATCTTTCTTCAGGGGAGAAAAAATGAATGGGAAAGATAAATGTCTTGAGATATGAATCTGAATGAAACTGCACATTCGCTTTAGAAACACAGACAAATTCATGAGATTGCTAGTCAATATGTGGGATACGCTATTGGACAAAGGTCGGTGCTAGGGAGGGGTTTAATCAATGATCATTAGCATACAAGCAGATGGGTGGTCATGTGATACAAATTCCATTGGTAACGAGCTGAACCACATATTGAATGCATAAGAAAATATGGCCAAGAAATTCCTGAAGCGTATGTGTTTGTCTAATTTTATAACAAACGTTGTAGCATGCTAACAAAATAGCTCACCCAGAGAGAATATTCTGAGTCTTCCTTGCTTTGTAATAGCATTAAATAGTGCCCGAGATTTTGAAGCTCCAAAAAGTGCATCCATCCATCAAAAAAGTAATCCATTTGACTCCAGTTTGTTGGTAAATGTCTCATGAAATGAAATATTTGTCAAAGAAAATGATTAATATTCAGCAGCAAAGGAAGTCAGCAAAATTATGACACTTTGTTTTAGACTAATTCTAAGACACCACTGCATGTGTATTGCATGGAGAAGGCAATCCCATAATATCCCATAATGTATCTTAGAAACAATGTATCTAAGATAGGTTACAGATTTTTGTTGGCTGATTTTTAACATACGTTTATTTAATACAGTTAAATTTCAGTACAAAAAGGTATCATAATATAACCCCATATAAATGCATTATTTTACATAGTAATTGCATGAGGACTCTTTTAGAATCAGTTGTTTGCTTTAGATGAGTCTCTTGTGTGCTTCATGTTCTGTGTCTTTGTAATGCGTGTGAGAGTTCCTGAACTGCTGAAAAACTATTCATTCTTTTTAATTGGATCTGTTAAAACAAAACTCATATATTATAACAAATATATTATAGTGTCACTTCATACCTTTAAATTGACTGCAATTTCATAATGACTAGATATATAAAAGATATATATATATATATATATATATATATATACTGCCATGACAACTCATAACATCACTTGCCTCGTTTACACTAGACCTGGAAGGGCAGAACTTCTCTGTTATGAAGAGTTTGAAACTGATTAGCGAGCTGCACGGTGCTGACACTGCTGATAGCTTAAAATAGTGAAGTTAATCATAATGTACTACCATTGAACTTAATCAACTCATACAGACAGTAAATTATCTCCTTTTGTGTTCCACAGAACAAAAGAAGAAAGTCAGGTTATTTAAAGGCTGTGTAAATGAAGACAGAATTTTAATATCTGTATTGCTTGAGTTTTGGCGTCGCCATAACGTTTTGACAAAAACTACCTAGCTAACAATTTTAGATTGTAAGAACATTTCTGTAACGTTTAAGTAACAATGAAGTAACAAAAATGTTAATTTTATTTTGAAAGTTTTAGAAACTTTCAAAACATCCATTTTTAGACATTGTATTAAATTTATTGTTTTGTTTTAAAATGTTAATGGAACATTATTTTGATATGTTTTTTAAAACATTGCACTAACTACTTAAGAGTAACGTTTTTAATGTATATGATATATACCATTTAAAAACCTCTACTAACGTTGCTACAAGAACATTTCCCGGTATCCTTGAAAGAACATTTAGAGAAAGTTAGCCAATGTTCCAAGGACGTTCTCTGTTAGCTGAATGCGATGAAGAAACGGTGAATGTGCAGAAAGCAACATATAATTATGGAGTGTTTTGACACGTCACAATCTGTCATTCTCCCTGACACAGTCTACCCTGCTTTAGCCTGACCTTTTAAAAAACCAGCTGTTCCTTTTTACAAAATGTGACCAGAGGGGAGGTTTTGCCAGACACCAATTGATTAAACGAGCATTAATCAAACAGAAGGATTATCCCTTTCCATTTCTATAGTAAACCAATTACAGCCCTCATCACAGAGGAAGGTTAACCGGCTGGATGGGCAATCCGTTTAACCAGCTGACGCTGGAGATGTGAGAGAAGGTGAGTGAAGACGATGAGCAAGATGGACTTGTGGAGGAGACAAGCACGAAACGACACAATTGACCATTAAAGTTAATTGAGAAAACGGCCTTAAAAAGAGTGTGAGGCTCAAGCATGCATGGCAACCACCAGACGTGGCCGAAAAACAGTGCAGATGATGTTGTGTTGGGCTGGGGGAGGCTAGATTGAAGACTCTTGCTCGTTAATGAATTTCATGTGTTTAATGATGATAGCCACTTCTTAAAACTTAATGGTCCTTTACATTTCTGACCTTGTTTAGGACAACGTTAAGCCGTTACACCAGACTTCATAAAATTTAAACTGGCTCAATAAGCTATAAATCCTTAATTTGGGGGGAGAGGTCCATCGCTACCTAATTATCTTTTTATTTAGTCCCAATGCATAATTATTTCCTGTCGCTGTGGTCATATCTGAGTAATGAGTGATGATATTTAATGCAGGAGTGCGGTGCCATTTAGATACGATGTTATTTCATGGTGGCTGGAACTGTCTATCTGATCTAACTTGCACTTGCAGGCAATTCATTTACGGTGTCTGTCATTCAAGCTCAGACTGGAGCTCAGACTTCTGTGCTTTCAGGCACAGAAGTGTATAAATGTAATGTTTTGAACCGGTAGGGTAATATACTTTGCAAAATTCACAAAACGTCAACAAATCTCTTGCATGATTGATCATATTCCGCTGCAGGGTATCATCTATTCATTGGGCCAAAACAACATGAATTAATAACACATGAATATTCAAACGTTCTCATATATTCGTATCTTTTTTTAAACAGCAGGAGTGCAGGGGCCTGCTGGTAAGTAAAGAGGCAGCAACAGCAATTGCTCTGGTGGATATCTAAAAACTATTTGTGACCTCATATATTGTTATTCACACTTTCTGAAGACCAGTGCTGCTTTTAAATGCTCCATTGGTCCGTGTCCCTGCAGATGAGGCTGTACGAACAAGCCAAATTTGAAAAGGTCACCATGCCGATTATTAATGGCATGTCAAATACCAGAGATCTGTATTAGCATTTTAACAATGTTGTCCCTAATATCTAAACGTCTGGTAGCTAAATATGATCTCAGGTCTGATATAAAGATGCTCGGTTAGAAACGCAAACATGCACACATGAATATTTGGACTCTGAAAAGATTAGTTCCCTGCTGTGACATCTCACACGGTCATACATATCACATCATAAACACACATCTGAAATATACATGCGAGATTCATCCTGGGTTTTGGTTATGGGTGGTCCTGAGGTTTGATTGACAAGGTTGCCCCCCAATGTTGACCTTTAGAACTGGGCACAGGTGGTGTTTCTAATGCTTCTCCGTTTGGGTCAAAATCACTGTCTGATGTCCTTCATGGGATTTTATAAATTTCTAATGCTGTGTGTCTGTTTGAAAGGAATCCTGCTCTATTCAGAGCTCTAGTCATTACAACTGACAAGGTCTAAAATATGCTAACAGTGTCGTTAAGATTTTACAGATTTTTAAACTGTGATTAAACATGAATATTAGCATTCAATTCTTTCAATACAGTATGTATCAATTTAATATATATTTAATCAAACTATTTGGTTTGTATAAAACTGCAGTCATAATTCAAATGAAGTAAAATCATAAGTCAAATTCATCAATCAAAAACCTGCAGCTCCATTCAGGTAAGGCTACCTTTAAATTTACAAGAAATGCAAATTTTCACATGACCAGTTTTTAATGCATTTTACATTAAGTAAAGACATGATTCAATTAGTCAACACTGACTCTGTCCCCCAGGGGCCCGGGGCTATGGGATTTGGACTGAAAGAAAGTGATGAAATATTCATTGCATTAGTAGGTCTCCATAAATGTTTTTAAATTACTAGTAAATGGTACTAGGTAATTCTGGTAGTTTGGCAGAAACCTTCAGTGTTCTAACTGATAACACAATACTTGGCACAATACGGCATCTTCAACTCTCTCAGTTTTAGGAAAATCAAAATATGAAAAAGCTTCAGACAGGATATTCTGACATTTCTTTAATCTTTCAACCACTTGCCAGTTGGATTCCAGTGACCTTTTTGTCAGTGGTTGATGCTGGACTGAATGCCCCATCATTAAAGTGAACAAATACCCACAATTCACTGGTGCATTTTAATAGATGTTAAAGGTCACCAACTGGAGAGGCAATCTGGCATTAGTTTCTCCTAGGTTGCATCTTTTTTTGCATTAAACAAAGCATTTAGAAATAAACTAAAATATTGCGGCAAGTTGCTTGATTGAAATGATTTAATATCCATTTTGTTGGCTATCACTTCTTCAAAGTCTGGTTGTAACCACTAATCCTGCCCATGACTGGGTTCATCTGCTGTTCCTTCTGGCTCCTCTGTGCCAGAACCTTCTCTTAGGTCCAGATGGCCACTTCATTAGTCTATGCGGTGATGCTACACTGGCTGGGTAAACGGGCATGACAGACCTGCGGTTAATTGATATGAATGTGGATTTCTCGCTGGTGCAGTCTCAAGAGCACAAACAGTGAAATAATTGTTGAAGAGGAATGGAAATACATGCACCACAATGTCAGCTTCACAGATCCTACAAGATAAATCATTGTAATCTAAAGGAATGACTGAAAATTCTGTTGTTTACTCGTGTTCTTCGAAATCTATGGCTTACTTTCCATATATATACTTCAAATAACGACAATGAACAAGGGCTATGGCAATATACATCCATATACAACTCGTGTTCTGTATTCCAAGTCTTTTAAAGCCATACAATTATTTTGTGTGAGCAACAGAGCTAAATGAAATCATTATATACTGGATATCTTAAATATATCAAACTCTAAACACTAACTCACTGACTCAAAATTCAGTCTGTTGTTCACAAAAAGCTTGTGTGACTTGAAATATTGCTCACAAGTCTTGCGAACTACTTTAATGATACTTTGATGGTCTTTATGCATCTTTTTCTAAAACCCAAAAGCTTCATTTCCCGTTCGTTGTAATTGCATGTAGAAGATAATCGTAATTTTACACATTCTCCTTCGTTAATTAATGGAAGAAAGTGTTTGAATGACATAAAAGTGAATAAATAGACAGAATTTCCATTTTTAGCTGAAGTGTTCCTTTAAAGAGGACAACGTGACTGGTAACATGACATCCTGTGTGACAGACCTCCTACTGCATGTTTTTCTTGACTCTCTCCTTAAAAATGCATTTAAAATGATCTCTTCGTCTGCCAATTATTTTCAGAGAAAACATTTTTCAGTAGAACTTTTTAGACAAGCAAAGGATGTTGGGGAAATGAGATACAGAGCTAATTGGAGTAAAGAAATACACTTGAAAACTGACAAGGGCTTCAGTAACTTTTTTTGCCTCCATAAGTCACTGTGAGATTGGCTTTTGATTGGTATTCCTGGAGACACTCGGTGGCACAAAAGTCTAATGCTCTCAATTCTCCACTTCTGAAGAGCGATTGATACAAATAGAGAGCGAATTCTTTGAGCTATGAGCTTACGCATTCTGAGTGTGAGGTCTTGATTTTTGCAAATGAAGGACGTGTTTCTCTGACTTTATTTTGAATAAGAAGATGGGGTGTGCTGTGTGAGCCCAACCTTGACAACAAAAAAATAAGTAAAAACATTTATCTGTTTCAAGAATGTATGAAATGACTTTAACTCTAAGTTCACAGAGATCTATTTTTCTTTTTGAGCTTGATTTTATCAAGAATGTAATGAAAGATCTGTGTGTGCATCATTAATCCGATTTTCCTCAGTGTTAGTAGATGTTTCAGGCTGTTTCTTCACATGAGAGCTATAATTAATCAGAGATTTTCAGTCCAACGTTCTAAACACAAATGTCCAATTACATCTTATCTTGTGATTGTGTATTGTCAGATATTTATGAAAGCATTTATTAAATCAGGCAACATGGAGGTCAGTCTTAATTATGAAGGTCCCTTGTTTATGTTTCATTTGCTGTGAGTTCAACAAGGTCATCCAGGCTCTGGTGAGCTGTTTAAATAATTGTGCTTATATTTTCTACTATGATGTGTCAATTCTGACCTCTAAATTGAACATGTCAAGTACAAAATATGTTTTTTTTATGTTTTGTTTTGCAAAAGATACACCGACATTCATTTCCAAATTATTCTTAATCAAAGATGACTTCCAGCTTTGTCAATATTTAATATTAAATATTTGACTACCAGCGCACGTCTTTGTATTTGATGGTGCTGACACATATTGAATTATATAGGCAACTAAACTAATACACTTTATGGAAAAATGGAAGACTCAGGAGACTGCACCAAAAAAGTGTTGCAGATTACTTCTGTTGAACAGATTAATCCAAAATAATTTATTTGTACATAAACTTTGTGGCCTGCTTTGTCCCAGTAGTCTTACGAGATATATACATACATTTACGAGATATATATTTTATAAGGGTCATTCACGAGCTCTAATCCCCCTTCACCCGACCACTTATTTCCTGAATATATAATGGGAATGAAATGAAATAAAGGTGGATTGGGGATGGTGGATGCCAGAATTGTCACAGGAATGAGGCAGTCATTTATATTACATTGTGACTGACAAGGGTAGATGAACATTCTCCTCCAAGATTTTCATTTAGAGCTCCATTAAATACATTTAATATTTGCTTTACCCTAATTATCCCAAATCATTGGTTCCCAACCAGGTGTGGACATACCCCAGGGAGTGCTTTTCATACTTTGGGGGGACGGGGGTTACTCAGACAAAACGGTTCTAAAACAAAAGAGTTAATATTATACATATTAATAATACAAGTTATGCTATGTTGCATAGGATCAAATAAATGGAGAAATAATTTAAAGATTTGCATATACATACAATATATACATACACATATAGGAATATATAATATTTTGATACAATATTGTGCCAATTAAATTGTGTTATTGTTTGCATAAATAAGGCAGAAATTAGTTTGGGGAATTTATCAAAGATAATTGCTTTCTGTGTTGTCTTAGTGCCTGTCTCTAATATTAGTCTAGACAGAGAAATCTTTATATCCTCCTTCAACCAATTAAAAGTGATTTTGGCAATATCCCATGCCTCTTCAGACAAAAGCCCGACAGGTAGAATCAATGTTTTTCCTCTGGTCACTGGTAACAGCTGTCCCCGTCCCCTGATTCCAAGAGAATGCCAAAGACATCAGATACATCCATGAGCCAGCCCCCACAGCACAAAGCTCATAGGAAGCCATCATTTACATGAATCCCATTATCACAGAGTATTGCTATAGACTGCCTCACACACACGCAGAGGTGCTTATTCCAATATATATTTACAGCTCTGTGTCTCATCGGCTCACAATTTGAATTTCAAATCTGGCTTTATGAATCAATGTTTGCATTACCTCTGGAAGCCATACAGCTCTACACATCATGACGGCGAATAGCAAACCTGCGTTTGTTTTTGTTTCATCGCAACAAAGCTAACACGTCCCGCAATAATTTAAACACCCAATCAACAGTCATTGTGGACCATTCAAACCTCAGACAATTACTAATTCATAAAAGCCAGAGGCCCTAAACTTCACAATGATTATACAGGGATAAAAAAAATAAATAAAAGCTTATCCAGAAATGGAAAATTAGTAGAATCCAAATGCAATTAAAATTGCTCTTGAGCATAACGTGCGTGTCTGTAGCTCGGTTTCATTATGGCGCGACGCTCACCTATTCCTTTGGGCTCCACGAGAAACTCACATGAATATACATGAGTGTTTTTTTTTTTGCCAGACGCTAAAGGCCATGATGGCACCTCCCTCCTCACTGACAGACCACCTACCTCTCATTAACCAAATCCTCTCTCCTCCTGGTGTCCACACAACTCTCTCATGCTCCTGTTATATTCAGATTCATATTCAGATTATTGTTGAGTGTTTCAGTCAGTGAAAGCTAACAGGCTACACAACTGCACAGACAAACACGGTTTTACGAAATATAAGGCCACCGATAGTAGATCAGTTTTTTAATAATATAACTGCATTGATTGAAGATGCATTATTTACAGAATCCATTAAAATACAAGTTAATATTGAAAAGTTTTACTTTACAGTGACAGTTTATTGTGCATACCAACAAATAAACATAATTAAAGTCACCACTGTACAATAAATGTTTATCATTATAAATTTATCATTAATAATAACTGGTAAGTAACAGCTCTTTGACTGTCACTGTTCCACCAGCAGAACACTTACATTTACTTCAGTATTTCACAATTAAATTCTAATCTAATCATGACAAACTACTATTGATAAAACTGATGATTTTTTGGTAATTTTTAAGAGAGACCTTAGGTCTGTGTTCCAAAGCATTTATGAATTACAACCATTTCATGTCATGTCTGCTTTGTGGTAACAGGTGTATATATATTGACTCTTTACCAGCAGCTTCGAATTTGCCTTACCCAATCAGATTTCAGAGTCAAAACTCTCTGTCTTATAAAGCATGATATGTAGCTGCAGCGTTTGTGCAGCCTGGCAAAGCGCTTCCGTTTCACAGCTTTAAACCAATAAAGTCTGGAATTATTGTGATGGATACGTGCACTAATAAAGCATTTTCTCTACGTTTTAAAAGCCACGACAAGAGGAAACAATTCTGCATCGTCTCTTCATTTGTTTGTCTCCGGGATTTGATGTGTTGAGGCAATAGTCTCCTGCATTAATGCAACCAGAACACATATTATAGTCTCCGACAAGCATCAAGCTGTCTCGGAAAATACAGAGCGTTGTAAGTGAACAATGCAATTTACCTGAAATATCAATAAACTCTCACTCGCTCTTTCTCTCTCAGACACGCACACACTTACATACAAAGCAGAAAAGCCCTATCGATTAGAAGACATCTGCAAGTGCAGATGCTAAACCAAGACAAAGATCTGAGAAAGCTGGAGACAGAAAGCTAACATGAAGACAATAAACAAAGATTGCAATGAGAAAGGTTGAATATAGACATTATGTCATGAATCTTTGTAGATTCTAAATGAATAGTGGTATGTTTTGGCAAGTCAATATTCAAATGTCAAAACAATGTCTTCAGCTCTTTCTGTCCTCTAATGCCATTAATGCAATTTTAAAGTAACGCAAACATCCTTTTTTTAAAGAATGTACTGAATATTGCTGAAGCCACCTCACAACTCTAGGTTACACCAATAAAAGCAATGTTTACCCAGCTAACAGGGAACATTCGCTGAACATTGGCTAATGTTCTCTTAAAGTTCTCTCAAAGTCATCAAAATGTTCTTACAGTAACAGTAGTAGAACATTACATAGATATACATATGAAATAGATAAAGTCAAAGCTAAACACGGGTCAGTGTTTGTTTTGGCAGTTTATGGCCTTGATGCTGAACTACACAATTATGCAGGTAAATGGCACGTTTCTCCTTTGACGGCCATTTTTGGAGGCCTCTTGAAAGTGTGACCAGCATCCAAATGTCGACCCAAGCCATTAGGATCAAAGCAGCTACAAAACTAATTTAGCCACAGCAGAAGTGTCTAAGGTCTCATTTCACTGCATGACATCCAAACTGGCAGATTTAAAACGTAAAATGAACCAAACAAGCCTCTTCCTCCTCGTGTTGTTTTGTTTTTATTCGCCACACTTCACACATTTGTATTATAGTTACACATGGACTCTTCCAGACGCGCATGCGCGCACACAGATGCCCAGATGCACTTTCTATTACTTTTATTTTGGCCCAAATTTGAGAATTAAACATATACATGTTGTTTTTTATATATGTTGATATATATATATGGTGTTGTTTAGTTATTGTTATACATATACATATAATGTATGTATGTGTATAACAAATATATATATATATATATATATATATATATAACTAAACAACACCATTACCCCAGTTTCAACAGCAACAGGTTTCTGAGATACGCTTAAAACCCAGCCTGAATTAATTGAATATCCTGTTTAAGTCAAACATAAATCTTACATTTAGTCTACACATTTAGTCTACACAAAGTAAATAAATTGCATAACATACCTTCAAAAGTTGAAGTGGTCGGAAGCAGCACCCTCAGTTTGATTGTCTTCATATCTACCCGGATTATTGTTTGGGAATCACTGGGCGTGTATGGACCGTAAAAATGCCTTTTGAAATAAAAAGAGAGTAAGAAATAACCACAGAATGTGCTTAATTAATCCGAGAAATATACAATAAAGCAGAAAAATTGAAATTTTAATGCAAACATTTCACCCAATGTACTAGTGAAGAGTTTCAGACGAACCGCTAGAGGGCGCTAACGAATCATCCAGCTTTCAACATTAACACACCTTCAACAACTCTTTGTAAGCGTGAAAGTTATCTTTAATGGACTGTAAACGCAAGAATATTGTAATTTTATCTAACAGGAATGAATTACACAAAAAAAAAAACAATGCATACAATTCTTTACGTGCTCTACGTGCTGTTGGTTTCCCACCAAATACGTCACTTCCTGGAGAATGAGGTCATAAGGAACTGTTAATTCTGTAATCTTTGCTTTTGTTAAAGCGATATTTAAGTCTAATATTGAAGTCTAATCCTATTGAGTCTAATAGGATTAAAAGTTACATTGAGGACACAGGAAAATAAAAACGATGTTAATTACCATTACTACCAATACGCACAAGAACACAATTTGTATAGACAAAAAAAACAAAAACGTAGAAACACCTGCTATAAGTTTTTTATGTTTAAGTTAGGGCATAGTACTCGGGGACGTGGCAAAAATGGTTTAAATCAGCTTAAAAGCATGACCACCTGTTCACTTATTGTGTTTAGTGAAACTAACTAATATGATTTCAAGCTTCAAAGATGGTGAGTGGTTGAGATAGTAATAGATACATAATGGGTATGAAAACGTACTAGATTATAACCAGGCAGTTTCCTCCTTGGCCAGCAACAAGAGACATTAGAACCTGAAAATTATAGAACCCAAAAGAATATAAAGAATACAGTGATCTCACCGTGACCTTACCTACAGGATACAGAGCACCGTCCTGAATGCTGCTGCCTAAATCCTTTGAGACTCTTAGCTGACCTCATTACTCTTGATGTGCCATGTCAGACTAATCTTTAAGTCTTTAACTTCATATGACAAGATTAGGAGACTTACAACACTTGGTGTCTTTACACAATGGGTTTCATTGTGTGACTGAATCGGCTGTATGAAACGTTAGATATGGGGATGTAGTGGAGGGATCAGATGGCCTGTACCAGAAGCCTTGTGACAAATTCTCAGCTGAGCGTGTTAAGTTTGTTTTGATATAATAAATGGATACAGGTGTGTGTCATCAGCAGACAGAATTGGGTAACCACTGTGCAACGTTTCTGATTTGCTTTGTTGGTCTTCCCAAGTATTGTTTTTATTTTATTATTTCATTATTTATGGTTTGCAAAGTTTCCTTTCCTATAGGAACTTTGTTAATGTTGACCATTTATGTTTCTAACAGACTCTGTTTAATTGACGTGCTGTACATGTGCTCAGCTCCCTCCAAGATTAAACAGCACATGGTGACTGAGCCTGGAAATAAAGGTCGGAGAACTTAACGTAAAACCATTAGATCAGATCAAGTAAGTAAATACATTAATTAATTAGATGTAATGAATTGGTGATTTAATCCAGAGCTGCTCAGCTGCCAAAAAGAGCTGCAAGCAGTTGTTTCTGTCTGCATGTGTGAAAAGCTGTTAAGCATCTTCAGAAAATAAGATCTGCTTGTTTTCCAAAGCTCTGGTTTTGGCACAGCAGTTGGTTTAGCATTGCAATAATCAGTAGTGTTTGAGGGTAAGTGTACTAATGCAAACACAGTGCCTAACAGGTTTTTATATTAGCTTACCAAACCTCTTGCAAATGTAATTACCCAGCTAACAATTTAAGTGTGTAAGAACGTTTCCATAACCTTTCCATTAAGTAAAAAAATGTTACTTGAAAAGTTCTTGGAATGTTCAAAATGTCAATTTCTTTAGATGTAGTATTAACATTATAGCTATATATATATATATATATAATGATATATAACATTCTATTAATGTTACTGCAAGAACGTTTCTTTAATAGCTTTGAGAGAACTTTTAATGTTTAGCTGGATAGTGTTTTGCTAAGGCAAAGTTATTACTATTGTTTATTCTTTCCCCCAAACCGCTTACCCTAATGAGTAAACTTCAATGTGTAACATGGATTGAACTTTTCAATATACTTGGAACTGACAAAATAAACAGAAATAACCTAGGCTATATTTATGGACTTTATGGACACAGAAATCTGTGTGGACTGTGTTGATTTGAGCTAGTAATCAACCGCCTAATAAGCATCTAGCAATCATAGCATAGCAACAAGCAATAAAACTGCAGCTTATATTCTTTTACTCCATCTATAGTGGCAATATAACATTTCTCTTTTTGAATTTATAAAACATTTTGTACGTTTATCCATTGCAACAATTTACAATGCACGACACACAGGGAAACATTTTCGTAAATGCGAGACTTTATTACTTCCAAATCTTTTTTTTTGTTCTTTTTTTCACATGCTTTGTTAACATACAAAAATATATACAGCACACAATGCCTTCAACAAACCAGCACAAATTTGCATCAGTTTATCCACAATAGATCAAAGAAAAGGAAAACACAGGGAAATATTCAGCGAGTGTTGCAGATTCTGGCTAGCAGTTTGGCAGGAACCCCCACCCCCAAAAAGAGCTAGTGCCACCAAATACTGTGTCCCATTACAATTCTGATGCATAGCCACATAGTACAGCAATGAATACAAATCTTTGATACAACAGCAGCAAAACAAATGAAAATCCAGGACACAACCATTTGCAAACTGTGCTCTTATACTGAGTGAGAAGGTGGGAGTGCATGCAATATAAAGAGTTCCCAAAGTTCCAAGCTTTCCATGAGTTCCAGGTGCGAGTGGGCGGGGCAGGAAACTGTTATGCCGGAGACACAGAAGACACTTCTGTCTTGCTGGTGGACACTGAAGATTCCTCGTCTCCCATTGGGTTTTTACCGCAGAACAGGGTGGTTAGCATGCAGTTGCGGAACTATGAGGAGATGCATGAGGAGGGTCAAAAGATCAAAGCACACAGCAGGTCTGCATCTTTCAGTAGCAGTTAAAGGTTGTATAAAAATAACATAACGCTTTACAATAAGATCTCATTCATTAACATCAGTTCATGCATTAGCTTAGCTTTTTACGATAATATATATTTGAATATTATAATGTGATCATACCTGTTTATTTAGCAGCACATAGATAATGGGGTTATAGATAGAGGAGCTCTTGGAGAAAAAGGCAGGAATAGCCATGAACTGGGCTGTGAAAGGGGCTCCTTTGTTGAAAAAGATCCAGGCTGCAACACTGGCATATGGGGTCCAAGCCACCAGGAAGCCCACCACCATCAGGATGACCATACGTGTCACTTCCTTCTCAGCCTTCTGGGTGGAGGCTGAATCTTGCTGCTGCGCTGCGGCCTGTCAAATCAAAAAGCCTGTATTGACATAGCGTTTCCTTGCGGTGTAGTGCATTAGCCAATGAGTGTGCTGATAACCGAAATAACTTTTAAAAATTTTAGCTTCAGCTTAGACTGAATAGCCATGTTCCCATCCACCTATTTTTATGCATCTTTTGATATATTGCATTTAAAAATGTATGGAAAGCCCAGGTGCAGACAAATTCTATAAATGAGCATAAAAACTACAATGGAAACACGTTTACCAAATAAAGTCCTTGATGCAAAAAATGTCAATTTGACTTTGCCTCAACAGATCATGTGATGAAAAATGGCGGAGAGTGAGAGGTATGTTTGGATTGGACAACGAGGTCCAAACATTTTTAGATAAATATGAAGATATATTCTTAGATCATTTGAAGAAGAAGTGGTGTCAGTGGCGTCACAAACGTTCCATGTGATATTCTAATTTTGCATATACATTAAATTCATAAAATTGGATGGAACCATAGCTAATGACACCAACCCATCACCACAGAAGGACTGTAGAATGCAGACTGTCTAGTGTGCTTACCGCCTTCACTGTGCATACAAGTCGTCCATAGGTAAAAAAGATTACAGCGACTGGAATTATGAAGTGGACAACAAACATGTAGATCACATAGGACTCATTGTTAAATTTAGGGTTAAGTGTGTAGTAATCTGGCCCACATGAGCACTGCAAGCCCTCAGGAATGTACCTGCAGAAACAGACATACAAAGTCAATTAACAGACATTAAAAAGTCAACATCCACCAACAAAGCAGGGCAGTCACAGTTTAGGTATTCATTTAAAATATGATTTTAACAAAGTGTTACTTGATCAGGGGCATCCCAGATAACAATTTTAGGTTGTAAGAATGAGAGAGAGAGAGAGAGAGAGAGAGAGAGATTCTACTGATATAAAAAAAAGTTCTACTAACAATACTGCAAAAATGTTTCTTAATAACTTTTAGAGAACTTTTAGAAAATGTTATAGTTTATGAACAGCCCCTTAGGTTTTGAACCTTACACTTATTACTGACTCAGATCTGTAAACACTAAGCCATACTACCTCTTTATTATACATGAGCAAAGTTAGGAAAAGAAAATCATGCTTGCCTAGACCACCCAACCAGTGGTGGAGCAGCACAAGCCAAGGCCATAATCCAGGTGAAGGCAATTCCACCCATAGCGTGTCCTGAAGTGAACTTGAAGCTGCCCATGGGCTTACAGACCACGATGTATCGTTCAATGGCCAGAACCACCAGCGACCAGAGGGCCACCTCACCTGATGGATAATTGAACAAAAAGTCTTTTACATTGTCCATTAAATCCACATTAATGAATAGCAATGTGAATTTTATGTTATCTTAAAAGCATGTGGCAACCATATCCATAAATACATAAATATACAACCTCCCAACACTTTACAAATGGTTCCTACCTTCATGTTATAAAAAAGAACAATAATCTTTTAACATCACTGACCTCCAAGTGTCGCCATGAAACCTTCAATGGCACATGCATTTGGGCCCAGGATGAAGTAACCATTCACGGCTGAAGTGATGGTGATGGTGAAGCCGAAGCAGACCATGATCATACCCGCCAGCGCCAGATTTACCAGGATGTAGTTCAAGGGTTGCCGGAGCTTCTTGTGTTGTGCCGTGACCACGAGGGTCAAGCCATTGATGGGGAAACCAAAACAGATGAGCATAAACATGTAAAAAGCCAGACACCTGAACTGCCATGGATCGGCCAGGTAGTACTGCGTGTAAAGGAAGGGGTCCCGCACCAGACCCGTACGGTTACTTAAAGGAATGTAGAAGTTGTCTCCCTCGAAGCCGTGAAGACCAGCCATGTTATCAGTCATCTGTGACGGTTCGAGCGTTTTCTCTGTTTCGACTGCCTTTCTGCGACTTTACGCATCACGGAGGTGGTTTTTATACCTTGGGTAAATTGACTTACAGAGATTAACGGGGAAGGAGCGAAATGCGATCAGGATGGACACGCAGAAAGTGATGGAACTAATCTGATGGCCTCGTTAAAAGGTGTGAGGCGTGCCAAGCAGTCGCTTATGGAGTCCAGATCTGGGGGATTATCACAGAATCTGACACAGAACTTGTAAAACTCTAGGCAACGGTTTACAGAAGTGCCCATGTTACACAAAATTTAATGGTAATACTTAAAAATATGTAGCCAAAAGCAAATCTGTAAAATAATTAGACAAAGTACAGTGCTTCTGTAAATACTCCATAATATATATATATATGTTTTTGTTTTAAGAAATCAAAGCTTTTCCTTGTTCCCTTCAAATAAATCACTTAAATTACTGTGATAATCTTAAGAAATTAAAGAAAATAAAAAAACAAAAGTGTAGATCCTTTTAAACATTGTCTTTATCTCATTCTGTCAGAAACAGGCCTGTTTTCTTAAGACCTCCAGCACTTGTGTTTTTCACAGAGACACTAAATCCAGATTGAGTGACTGACCCCTTTATCATCTGCCTCCACAAATGTCAGATGTCATCATCTGCCTCCAAAAACTGACAGTAAGTGGCTGAAATAAAGAGCTCTGACTTGACAAGGATCCACCTTAAATTACAGCAGAAGCACTTAATTGTTTTTCCAAAATAGCAGTAGTCATGTGATGGGCCATTTGTGCCAACAAAAGTGCATTTCCACACTGCTTTCAGAAATGGGAAAGGCTTATTGTGTACAAATCTGACACAATTTTTTATGCATTCATAAAGTCATCCAAATGTCAAACGAACTGCACTTTTGGGTCAGGAAGATCAAGGCGTGATGGATGAGAGACATTACGCCCTTTTTGTGCGGCCTCTTTTTCTATTCACACTAATTGACTTTGACACCAGTCCTTCACCACCATGTTCCATTCAAAGCAGAAAGACTTCACAGCAAAAATGTTTTTTATATTCCTGTTCTGTCTATTTTCTGACAGGTGGAAAGGTTGCTCATATTTGCTAAAATCACATATTGGTTTCGAGAACATGTGCAGCAAAAAAGATAAACAAATGCAGGTCAAAGTTTTTTAATCCAACTTCCTCTTTATCATTGTGACACAGTCCTTATGCCAGAATTCCTCACCACAATCCTGTTGACTAATTAGAATTAAGCTGACGTCACTTCGAATTTAATGTCTGCCTTCATTTGTACAGTAAATAAGATTTAAGCTGTAGTAAATGTCAAGTCATTATAAATGCTTCTCCCATTTCTGTGTGTAATTTGTCACGGCTAGTTTTGCTGGTGCAGACATAGCAGCAGTTATATTCTGTCTTTTTAATGCTATTTAATAATCATTTCTCAGGGGGAAACATTTTTACAGTGCCTCAATATGTCAAACATTGTGTGCCAATGATTTTGCATACTTGTAAATGAACAGTAGAATCTATAAGCACCAGCATAATTTTCTGAAAGTTACAAATAAACAGATGACAAATAATAAATTATTAAAAAACATTTATTATTAATTAATTTAGTTATTAATAGTTATTAATAACCCCTTTACCACGGTAGCTCAAACGGTTAACATTTATTAATTAAAATTATTGACATAAACAGATCTTTAACCAAGTGATATAGTTCATTACAGTTTTTGGTTGCTAAGCAACCTGGCAACTTGCATTGCTATAGAATGTTTGGTCACGTGTGTGTTTATCCGCTTTACAAAGGCTCAACCAATCAGAATACAGAGTCGCAATGATGCATTTTATAAGGCGTATTTAAGAGTGCCTAGTCCAGTGTCGCTACAAAATGTGTTACGTCTTCATCACAAACATCTTTGTGATTTAAAGTCATGCTGTCGATTTTGCTGATGTAGCTGATGGCTATGTCCTGCCAACATGGCAAAACAACTGCATGTAATGCTCTTAAAATGAAGCATTTGACCATTATAATATTCAATCATTTTTTTCCACAGAGTTTGAGTCACATAAACGACCAGTAAATTCAAAATCATGGTGTAAAAATTATTATTTTATGACTATAAATGTGTTTCACTTACCACAGCACAAAGTCATATCTCACTGCAGTAGCAGCACTGCCGGCGGGCGTAGTTAAGTGAACGCCACAAAGCTAAATAAATTACTTGAAATACTATGTATGTACAAATTATACTGAGGCTGGAAGTGACAGATACATTGCAGGCCGTCCCTCACGAGTCATTTGTCGCCAAATCATTTTGTTTTCTGTATTTTGCACTCATTAGATGAAGGCTTATACAGCTCTCGGATGATGTTTACGGTTTTTAAGTCTGTTAAGACAGTGAGACTGTTTGGCTTGCAACTCTCCTGGACTCTAAAGTGTAGAAAAGATCACAAGAGTTAAAGAAATCCAGTGACTGCTGCTAAAATTTGAGTATATGAAACTGCTGCACTTTTTTTTAGAAGTGAATTGTGTGAACGCTAATGAAGATTCTTGTGGTGGGTTTTCTTTATCTGCTTGGCCTGCTTTTTTTCACGGAGGGTAATCCTACCACAGTAGATCTTTTCTGGTTCTCTCACGACAGATGGCTTGAGAATTTAATTGATTTGATCAACTCTGAGTGAGAACTTCGCTCTTTCCAATGTTGTGACAAGCAATAACTTGAGGAAACTTATAAAAAATCAAGTCAACCCCACAAATGTAAATAATTCAATTAGCTCAAATATACTATGCTGCTAGTTTTATTAATTAAATAAAGACTCAAATACAACTGCTTTTCAAAATGACATACTGTTACTTGCCAAGGAGCCAAAGGAAGTACACGTTTACAATATAATGTCATTCACTACACGGTAAAAAAAAAACTTTGCTGCCCTAAATTTTTAAGTTTAATCAACTTGGCTATACAAGTCATTTAAACAAATTTTAAATCCTGACTGGTATAACTTAAACAATAGGTTAAGCAAATTTTCAACCATTTCTTAAAAGTTACAGCAGCACAAGACCAGTCAAGATTAAAAAGAGTAAGCTGAAATGACTTGTGAAGCCAGATTGATTCAACTTTAAAATTTAAGGCAGCAAAGTTTCTTTACAGTGTAACATTTTGAAACGCAATAAATGATATGATGCGCTACAAACCTTCAGGTTTAAGGATGTAAACTTTCAAATTATTACACGTTTTGTTGGGAATGGCCTTTAAAAGCTTGGAACGAAATAAACAGACATTTCACGATGTGAACACACAGTCATCTGCATCTGTTTGAGAGCTGGGAACACTTCACTTTTAAACAAGAATCCAGATCCAGCTCTGGATCATCAAGATTAAGGCTCAGGTATTTCTCCACCATCTTAGTACACCTGGATCAGGAATTTTATTCAAAATTCAGAGCCAGGCAGTGTGCTTTGGTTTCTCAGCTGCACACATTAATTGATATTTCCTCCAGCATTAAGGCCCCTCAAGAAAATCCATAACCATATGTAAAACATTCCCATGACTCCCACAACCCGTAACTGGGCAGCAAAACACCAACACAAAGTGGAACTAATTGTCTGAATCATATTTCTGTGATTCTGACTCATAGCACTTGCTAATGATTTAGTCCTTTACGAAACATTTTTAAACCTGACTTGCAATCAGATCACAGTACGTTATGAACTAGATTTGCATTTTCTAAAACAACAGTGCTTGCAAGATGGCAGAACAGTTGTTTTATGTGTAGCTCTGGTTTCAAGCCTCGGTTCTGCATAAATGAAATGCAGCATTTGCTTTGCTGTTGTCATGACACCCAGCACTCTTGTTATCTGTCAGCAGCTCAGGAGAATCAACACGCAGTCCCTGTGCAGTGTAAAATGCTAAAAATATGCATATGAGTGACACAACTAGTCGCAATTTAGCATGCAAATAATGCATCACTGCAGACTGATACATTCGGAGAGCTGCACATTCTACCATTGCAAGACCACAGGAGATTTTTGACTGTTACATAAACTCAAAAATAGATAAGCACACCTAAGATTGAAAAAATACAAAAAGTCAAAATGGAGTTAATGTTCTGGGCTGGGTTATTACTTGCAGAAGAACAATACTTTATTATAGAATATATAATATTAGAACAAACCATGAGCCCAACATTAATTTTTGGTCCCCTGACAATAGTGGGTAAATTGAGGAGATAATAGGCCACAAATAGTTCTTACTAACCACATAACTGTATTTTGCATTATGCAAATTATTCCATCATGTACAGCTCAGCTCGGCCTACCAGCTGAGCCAGCATCAATAAAACTGCACCTGTCTTATAAAAGTGAACACATTGTATAATGCATGTTATATAATTAACTTATAATATTATATATTAATGCTTTGGGGCAAGGAAAATTCCACAAATGTGTCACCACATGCTGTTCGGGGGAAAAAACTTTTCCTAGAAAACTTCTGATGAAAAAAATTCCACTGAGGTAAGTTTTCAGTGTTTTCTTTAGTAGTGTGTATGTCTTGTGTCAGTGAGGCTCAGATACTTACAGTACAGTTCTAGTTAAACATAAATGTATTATGTTGCAGTTTCTAATAAAGTTACTGGCCAACTGGCAGGCAACTGTTTTTTTACTCACCAAAGCCAATTTTAACTTGCTTCTGGCACTGGCCAGAGATAATTTTGGACCATGAACAAACTCCTAACCAGAACACTGAAAAAATATCAATACAGTGATATCTTGTGTTATGAAAAAAACTGGCATACTCAAAGGCAAGACCATATATCTGTTTGTCCCGCATGCTGGGTAAATCTTGGCACTGACAGTAAAAATCCAATCTGTCCTCCAACACAATATAAAACACCAGGGTTTTATAATTTATAATGCAGTTGCTATCCACGAAAACATATACAGGCATTTAATCATATTTGCTATCATACTCTCTAAGATAATGCTAGCATCTAAAAAATGTAAAGCCTATTGTTTTGTTTTTATTATTTCAATGATACGATCCCTTGAACTGCAGTGTGTTATTGTTATGATGTTAAATGTTTATTGTGCAGAGATTCAATTCAATTCAACTTTATTTATAGAGCCCTTTTTACAAAGTTGCATTGTTTCAAAGCAGCTTTATGTATAATGAAAAGAAAAACACAGAAAATTGGAAAATTATGAACTGCGTATAATACATAGAATACAGAATTTAGAGATAGCTAAAGTCTTTAATAGACTGATTCTCTGAACAGTGAAAATACTGTGGTGCTAACATCATATTCTACAGTTGCTTGTCCTTTGGATACACTGGAGTGACTAATTATGAGAACATTCACCCTGGAGCAACCCGGGGTTAGGTGTCCTGCTCAGGGTCACAGCAGTGACTCTTCATTTATTAGGTCACTCCAACATAGAATTGAACCTGCAACCTTCGTGTTAACAGCTCAGGGTCTTGACCATCAGGTTCCATGTCTGTTAATTGAATGGAGAGGAGCATTAATCATATCCACACCAGAGGGAGGTAGATGACACCGCAAGTGGAGAAACGAGGGTCCAGGTTCCATGTTAATTGGATCGGATCTTTCCAGGGATTTATATTTTTAAATATGAAACTATTAAAACCATAATATTTAAATAAATTTAAGCTTTAGACACTAAAAACAATGGAAATTGTACTAAAATGTTCTTGATATTTCGCTGGCAACTCGGTAATGTGCTGAGATCACTGGAGTTATGAGGGGATGTAAAGGAACAGATCACTTCCTGTCATCTCTTCAGCATGTTTAGATCTCGAGTAGGCCTGTGGAACCACTGTGAGTAAAGAGGTTCGTATTTTTGTAGTTCTGGAACTACCTTTAGAAAATGCTAAATTGTCTGTTATGAAATGAGGGACTATAACCATAAAAGAAACAAACCAAACTTGCTCCGACAGCGATTCAGTACATCTGCAAATAACACTGAGAAAAAGTGTGAGGACGCAAAACAACTCTCAAAAGTTAAAAATAGTGACTAGAACAAATAATCCCGTTTATACAACTAAACTTCTAGGACTCTCAGATCCTCTGATTAACCTCTGCATATACCACATATATATTATTCTCTTATATTATCTCTATTATTTGTATATGTACATCACTTTGGCATGCACTAGATGTTTTTAAAAAGTGCTTTATAAATAAATTGACTTAATATGCAATAAATAATCTCTACAAGGAGAGAAAGGAGAGATTTAGGAGAAGTGTTGCAGTATCTCTATGTAACAGCTGGAGGTCACTGTTCTCCATCGTGTCCAGCATCAAGAGTACAATTCTGACTGTCCTAGTAACTCAATCCAATATACACAGACATTTTGTACTGTAAAAAAAGTTTGCACCTTTTTGTACGGTTTAATTTTTTGTTTAATCAAAAAAGTTCTTTCGCAGCTTCTCTTGAGGGCTAAGGAGAAAATCTACAGTCTTTATACTTAAATTGAAGCATTGAGGTGATTCTCTGAGGAAAGTGTTTAAAGTTGAGCTCATGTTTGGAACAAGATTTGACAGAATAACATTCACGGTTTTCACACCACCGGATTAAAGTTATTTCTGAGAGTTACACGCATAATATACATAAAAATACATAAAATACATGACAACTTGACCTAATAAAATACAGTTAAAATATAGCTTCATTATGTATCTTTTTCTGAATTTATTGCCAGTGTGAGTTCATTGTCCTGATTTATGTATCAGCAACTGGAATAACAGCCCCTACAAAAATATGACATGAACTTTAGTTTAGAGGAACCTTTATTGCCATCTCCTAGTAGCACTTTTTTAATCTTTTTCAGAAAATTTACAGAAACTGGTGTAAGCGGGTCATTGCATTATACACACACATTTGAGCTATATGTAATATATACAGCTATTTTAGATGCCCCTATTAAGTATGGATGGATAAACAATCAAACAAAACACTTAAATGTGGGATGATGAATATTTATGATTAATGAATAACTAAATATGTTTATGTAAATACTTTTATGCCAATAAACCCTCTATTAGAATTCATTAGTTAGGCTTACTGTAAATAGAGCCATGTCAGAAGAACTGACAGCAGGGTGCTGGAGAAGCAGAAAGCAGAACTGGTTGAGATGCCGTTGCAGAGATGTGTGTCACAGCAATCATTAGTGAAAGTGAAGTTTAAACCCATGGCAAACTTTTCTCCTGTTATACCACACAGGACAGGAAGAACACAACCTTTCCCATACATGACTACCTCAAAGTCTCCTGTTCAAAGACGCAAACACACACACACACAGAGAGAGAGAGAGAGAGAGACAAAGAACCCAGTCATGCAATTCGTAAGTTGCCTTTATATTTTCATTTAAAATAATTTGATTGTTTAAATTTAGTGTTTTTAATTATTTTGGCTTGATTTCGGTCTCTCTGTGTCGACTGCAAGCAGACGGCTGTATTTAGGACAAAGGAAACTAACCGAATGTTCTTATAGTAAAATGTTACACATCAATTTTAAAGATATGAACATTGAACATTGTAACACTTGCTGCCTGCATGTAAAATGGGTACACAGCAATTCCACTCTAACAGGCACATATTCAGACTTTAATAACATACCTCTCTGTCCTACAGCTTTGCTTGACAAGCAGATCTGACCCACGGGACACTTGGTTGGGAACTGGAGACAGTCCAGAGGGGAGATAGATGGAAATACACAAATATAACAGAACAGAGGAACTACAAGAAAACAGAAAGTGAACACAGCTTTACCAAACCTGAACTGTACAGAAATAGAAAATTATACACTTTTAAGACTGCAAATTACAATCAGATATGCTTCAAATGAAAATTAACATTACTATAAAATATGCATTTTTTAAAAATTTTTACTTTACAAAAGTTTAATAGTTGATGAAAGAATAAAGATCATATTAATCTGTCTGTTCCATTTACTTACCTACAGATGGAAGAAAAAACAACAGAAAAGAATTGGTCAG